>CM038145.1:252648632-253057686 GCA_021437245.1 Aegilops speltoides
GACCCGCGGTGAGAATTCCTTCGCCGCCGCCGGTGCTTGGCGCTGGCTCGCCGGAGAGGCGCATCACCGGCGAGTTCGGCGAGGCTGTTGCCGCGCAGGCGTTTCGACGCCGCAGCTGGGCCGATGCAGACCCCATCAAAGTAACTGGCTGGCTGCGCCATCGTGAGGAAAAGGGTTCCCGCCCGCATCGTATTCCGGACGGCGGTGCACCTCGCCCACGTGGGCGCCAAATGTCGAGGGTTGGGAGCGACATATGCCAAGGGTGGCTTATCATGGTGGGGGCGAGTAGAACGTCGCCGGTGCCTGGAAACGGGATGAGGCGTAGGCATGCACGCCAGCGGATCTTACCCAGCCTCGCTCTCCGAGGAGATAATACCCTCATCGCTGCTCCATGGGTCTCCGATGATCACTATGGGGTGATAGTACAAGGGTGCTCCTTGAGCTGTGCGGAGGCGTGAAGGAGCAAGGCTAGCTTTTCCTCTTCCTATGTATCTAAAATCCTATCCAGTATGAACCTTTGTATGGGTGCCTGGGGTTTATAGGCCACCGGGGTACAGGTAATATCCGATCGGGCGCGCCCCCGCGCGGGCCTCTTGTAGCCGCTTTCTCCGCCGATTTGGGCCCGCTGACCGGCGGGTCTCATGGATGTAAAGCCGAAAGAATCGGCAAAGACTCGATGACGCAGTCGGTCATGGGGTTGTGGGAACAAGGCTGCCGCTGTCAGTGATCACTGCTACTCCTCGTCTAACTGTTTATGGCTTGTGGGGCCTCGCCAGATGCGCCGACTTAGGAGGCCGACCGTAGGGCCGCTTCGACTCTCCAACCAGCTTTCTATCTCACTAAAGGGTGGGTTCGCGATCTCCGCACGCCGCATTGCAGGTAGGTACAAGGCTCGCAGGCACCGCGGTTGTGGTCGGGGTGGCATGGCACGCAGCCGCCGCCTCCGAGATCTCTCTGACGCGCTCATCAGAGCTATGCCCCTTCTCGTGGGTCTGAGGGGACAGCCACGACGGGCTGTACCCGCGCTATTCGCGAGGTTGCGGGCACGACTCGGAGTCGGCCCCATGAGAGGTCGCAAGCCCGAGTCAGCTTGGTCCGAGTCGCCGTCGGGATTTCGCTTCGGGTCGCCACCGAGCTCGGCTTCTTCGGTTGGTCGCCACTGAGCTCGCCTTCTTCGGTCGCCACCGAGGCTCGCCTTCAAGGTCGCCGCCGACTCGCCTTCCGGAAGGTCGCCCTCCCGATTCGCCGAGGCGCGCCTGCCCCTGGCTGTCTTGAAAGATCTTTGGGTCCTGGTCTGCCTACCCATGGCTCATTACCTCGACACCGTAACGAGATCAATAAGGTATTGGGATACCGACGATCGAAGTCTCGGCAAGTAACGACTGATTGACAATGGGAATTGCATATGTGGTTTTGATTGAATCTCGACATCGTGGTTCAACCGGCGAAATCATCAAGGAACATGTGGGAGCCAACATGGGTATCCAGATCCCGCTGTTGGTTATTGCCCGAGAGTCGCCTCGGTATGTTCCAGATGTCTCCAACCCGTAGGGTCTACACTTAAGGTTCGGTGACGCTTAGGTTAATAGGAAGACTAGTATGTGACTATCGAATGTTGTTCGGAGTCCCGATGAGATCCTGACGCCACGAGGAGTTTCGGAATGGTCCGGAGGTAAAGAATAATATATAGGAAGTGGTATTTCGCCATCGGAAAGTTTCGGGTCTCCCGGAATGTACCGACCACCTGGAAGGGTCCTGGGTCCACCGGTGGGGCCACCTATCCTGAGGGCCCCATGGGCTGAAGTGGAGGAGAACCAGCCCATAGTGGGCTGGTGCGCCTCAGGCCCACTCCCTGCGCCTAGGGTTGAAACCCTAGGGGGGGGGGCCCCACTTGGCTTGGGGGCACTCCACCTCTTGCCGCCGCCCCCCCGCATTGGATCTCTGGGGCCGCGCCCCCTTGGGGGCCTATATAAAGGGGGGAGGGAGGGGGGCTGCTGTACCCATCTTCAAGGCGCAGCCCCTCCCCTCCCCAACACCTCTCCTCCTCTCGCAAGCGCTGCGGCCCCTGCTTGAGTATCGCTGCACCAACACCACCACGCCTGGTCAGGCTGCCGCTTGGAGCGAGCTTCCTCAAGGAGGAGACGCCTCCGTCCCGTGACGTGTGTTGAACGCGGAGGTGCTGCTGGCTTCAGCACTTGGACGCTGGTGATCGAATCACGCCGAGTACGACTCCATCATCACCTTGCAAGCTTCCGCACACGATCTACAAGTGGTATGTAGATGCAAACTCTCTCCCAATACTCGTTGCTTAGATGAACTCATAGATGGATCTTGGTGAAACCGTAGGAAAATTTTTAATTTTCTGCAACGTTCCCCAACAAAAGCAACTTGTTGGAAGTAATACATTTTGATGTGTGCAGTCCAATGAGTGCTGAGGCACACAGTGGATATCGTTGTGTTCTTACTTCACGGTTGATTTGAGTAGATACTGTATATTTACTCGATGAAATGCAAGTCTGAATTATTGAATGGTTCAAGTAATTTCAGAGTGAAGTTGAAGATCATCGTGACAAGAGGATAAAATGTCTATGATATGATCATAGAGATGAGTATCTGAGTTACGAACTTTGGCACGCAATTAAGACATTGTGGAAATTGTTTCACAATTAATACCGCCTGGAACACCATAGTGTGATGGTGTGTCCGAACATCATAGTTGCACCCTATTGGATATGGTGCGTACCATGGTGTCTCTTGTTGAATTACCACAATCATTCATGGGTTAGGCATTAGAGACAACCGCACTCACGTTAATAGGGCAGCACGGAATTCCGTTGAGACGACACCGTTTGAACTATGGTTTGGAGAAACCTAAGTTGTCATTTCTTGAAAGTTTGGGGCTGTGATGCTTATGTGAAAAAGTTTCAGGCTGATAAACTCGAACCCAAAGCAGATAAATGCATCTTCATAGGACACCCAAAATAGTTGGGTATACCTCCAGTCTCAGTTCCGGAAGCAAAAGGGATTGTTTCTAGAATTAGGTCCTTTATCGAGGAAAAGTTTCTCTCGAAAGAATTGAGTGGGAGGATGGTGGAGACTTGATGAGGTTATTGAACCGTCACTTCAACTAGTGTGTAGCAGGGCATAGGAAGTTGTTCATGTGGCATCTACACCAATTGAAGTAGAAGCTTATGATAGTGATCATGAAGTTTCGGATCAAGTCACCGCTGCACTCGTGGGTGACGAGGATGCGTACTACTTTAGAGTGGTACAGTAATCCTGTCTTGAAGGTCATGTTGCTAGAAAACAATGAACCTACGAGCTATGGAGAAGCGATGGTGGGCCCATATTCCGACAAATGGTTAGAAGCCATGAAATCCGAGATAGGATCCATGTATCAGGACAAAGCATGGACTTTGGTGGACTTGCCCGATGATCGGCAAGCCATTGAGATAAATGGATCTTTAAGAAGAAGCTCTCAATCCTCTTCCGGGGCTTCGAGATGGCGTTAGAGCTGCCGTTCGCGATAAAGCTCGCGCACGCGGTGATGGAGCCACGGGAGACCCAGAGGTAGAAGTAGTGGCACAACAAGACCACCGAAGGCCTCACCCCGACGTGAGCCTCGCAGTAGTAGGCGAAAATCGCCAGGAGAAGAAAGGAGTTGGGATGGAGGTGCAGGGATTGCAGATTGTAATGGTTAAGAACAGAAAGGAAGAACTCGGAAAAAGGGGGCACTAGGCCGGCGGCGATGGCGCTCACGAAGAGCGGGTAGAAGGTGCCCCCTCTGCTCTCAGGAAGGGCGGTGCCGACCTTGAGCGCGGCTGCCCCGTCGTGGCCATGCGTCGCCATCATCAGGCGCGTCCGGGCAAGACTCTTCTCCGACACATTCGGAGGATCCAAAGCGGGCGAGTACCATGTTCCGGCTGGGGTCTGGCCAGGCGCCATGCCTTGCTAGGGTGAAGAGTTGGAGTGGATCTAGAGATTTCGGGAGCAAGAAGGACAGGAGCAAGAAAGGGGATTTGGGCAGTGAAGGAGAAGGCAAAGAAGGTAAGCCTGGACATGTACCGCTCCCTTATCGGCTTATGCAGTTGCCGAGGCGCCGTGGGGGAGCCAGGACGCCCACGTCCTATCAACCGCCACGCAAAGAACCAAGGTCAGAGATATTACCTCGGCGCCAGACCGCCTCTTCGCTTTCTACAAAGCCAAGTCCAAGCGCCGCTTTGGGCCCGGGGCTACACATGCTTCGGGAATGGGGTACCAGACTTGCACTGCCATGCCCTGCGGCGTGGCACAAGGAGGGCCCAAGACGCCCATCTTCGCCAACACATGCTCAAGACCCTCGCGAGGGGCTGAAGCTCGCAGGCGGACGACCGGAGGCTTCTCGTGCACGGCCTCGTCAGCTGGGTCGTGAGGAGGCGAGAGATCAAGGCGGGTACTTCACGAGGTGCCCGTGACACAAGCCATGACGACCAAAGCAGCGCAAAGGGCGCTGGTGGGCGGCAGCTCTTGAAAGTCCTTGTTTCCCCTTTGGTGCAAAGGGGCAAGCGCAGTCAAGGGTATCAAGCAAAGGCAACCATTTCGGTGCAACAAGACCAAGACCAGCAGGACGGCAGAACGGAGGTCATCGTGGAGCCCAAGCTAGCGTCATCGTTAGGGTCTTTTGGCAGGCGAGGACCAACTTTAGTCAGGATAAGTGTACTAGACGTTCCCCTTCAAATTGGCCAATTGTTGGCGCCCTTCCCGCTCAATATTGCCTATAAATAGGACTAGCCACCCACAGGGTAGGGCATCTGGACCTGATCAGATCGACACCCAAGAGAGAGAGAGAGAGAGGCGACTGAACTCCCCTAGTAGTTCATCGTCCCAACCAAGAACAGACCCTCGCGAGGCTGTTCTTCCCATGTACTGTTCCTCATCAGCCCCAGAGGCAATCCACACACCACAAACTGGAGTAGGGTATTACACCACAATGGTGGCCTGAACCAGTATAAATCTTGTGTCCCTAGTGTTGTTCTTCATGTAGTTTAGATCATAGCGAGGCGGTGAGACATGGGTAGGCTGAGTGTTTGATCTCCATGCGCACCCTAGTGTTCGAACCTCAAGGGTCTGCCGGAACCCAAAATCCGACAAGGTATGCGTGGGGTCGGGCCCTGCCGACGTACAACGCCGGATCCACCCCTACACTCCCTACCTATTTGCCGTTTGCGCGTCAAGGGGGACTCCTGAGCATCGTGACTCAGGAGCCTAACTTTCCACGTAGCCCCTCACTTCTTGGTTCCGTCCTGGTGATCCGGTCGGGGCTAACGGCGGTTGAGGTATGCGCTGGGTCGGGCCCTGCCGACATAGAACACAAAGCAAATAGGAAGGAAATCGCAAAATCTCGAAGCAAATCCAGGAGCAAATATTACAAAACATAATTGTCTTCACGATACCAAACGCAAGTTTAAATGCCTCCACGAGGCACGGTGCATATTGCAGGAGTTGGAATAGTAAAGAAGCCGCGAGGAGATCACCCTTGGGCAACGTCGTCATTCGCCAGGAGCCCCACCTCCGTGGTGGTGTTGCCTATGTCAGCTCCACCTCCCGAGGCCGCGGGATCAGCAGTACCTGCCCTGGGCGCAGTGGCAAAGGTGCGGAACTTCGCCAGCAGGGCTTCCACTCGACCCTTCACGGCTTCAACAGTAGCGGCGGAGTGCTCGTCGTCCACGGGCTCCAGCAGCTCGTCGAGGTTGGCGTCAGGGTCGCGAAGGTAGACGTGGCTGAGGACCCGCGTCAGCGCCGCAGAAGAAAGGACGTGAGCTTCAACCTCGGCCATGGGGCCGACGCCGGTCACGACTTCCTGAAGTGCTTCGACCAAGAAGGGAAGCAGCTGGGCGGGGCCATCCTGGCCCCAGCCAGCGGCTTCTCCAGGCCACCATCATAGAGCGTGTTCAGCTCCTTGCAAGAACTCTCCTCAAGATCCGTGAAGGCCACATGGTCCTTAGTCAGGACCTTCGCCTTGGCGTCCAGCTCGGCCCTCTCCGTCTTCAGCTTCTCCTCCAGCGTCTTCAGTCATCCGTGTTCAGCGGCCAGCTCGGCGTCGCGGTCCCTGATGGCGTCCTCCAGAGGCTTCATCTCCTCCTCCTTCGCCTGGCGGTCGCGACCTTCTTTGGCGAGCTCATAGTGCAAACCCTGCAGCTCGGCCTCCAACGCCTTGGAACGGTCCTGGGCGACCGTGGCATCCTTTAGCGCCGCATCGTGGGTAGCTGCGGCCTGGGTGGTGGCTTGCTTCTCTTCCTCAGAAGCTGCCGTAGCCCGGCTCAGTGCCGCTCGGACGAAGGTATCAGAGTGAACCCAGCCAGAGGCCAGCTCCAGGCGCCCGGCTACCAGGTGGGGGTTGGTGCCCTGGAGGTCTTCTAGCAGCTGGCCCAGCTCAGTAAGGGCGCGGTCCAAGACGGCGGAGGAGGCAGAGGAGTCCGGAACCAGTGGTGCGGGAGGAGAAGGCGGCAACGTGATCACGGCTTGGGAGACTAGGAGCTCCTGAGTCTTATCCACCTCAACAACAGCATCAGGCACCGTCACCTCCAGAGTCAGCGGGGCCACGGGGGCTGGCACCTTGTCAGAGCGCTCCTCCAGGCCTCGCGAGGAAGATCGGGTAGGGGAGGTGCAAGCACCACCGCCTCCCCTTCCCGCGGGCGAAGGCGCGGCCGTGTCCCCCTTCTTCTTCTTCTTCGCCGCAAGCGGCGGCCTAACCAAGCGATGGAGAACATCAAGCCTTGACAGCAAAAACAAGAACAAGACGGAGTTCGAGCACTTACTGGTCAATCACGACATAGGCCGGTGGCCTCTTGCCGAGCTTAAAGCCCGTAAGCCTCTTGGTCTGGGGTGCAGCCTCGAGAGGTCCAGGAGTGGAAGAGGGCATACCAGAAGGGCTGGATCCGGCTTCGGGCGGTGCCTGGGCCGAAGTAGCCCCTCAGGAGATCAGCCCCGACCTGTCTTTCTTCGGGATCACAGGCGGGTCCTCCTCCTCTCGCATGACGTTGGCCTCGTCGTTGTCCGGCAGGGTGCGGAGGATGCTGACCTTGCACCGGGGGAAGTCTCCCCCGTCCCCTCAATAGTTGCCTCCGAGTCACGCTCCTCTTCTTCTTCGTCTTCCTCGACTCCCCCGCGGGAATCATCAGAAGACACTTCCACCGGCACCATCACGCCCCTGACCCTCAGGAGGCACCGCAGGCACCAGACCGCGCCCATCAAAGGTGGGCATGGCATCCACCACCTGTTGCTAGTTGTAGCGAAGGAACAGGGGGAAGGAACGCCCTCTAGACCTTCCACATCCTCTCCAACCAAGAGGCGGAGAGCTGCGACCAGACCCTCGTCGGCCAGGGCTGCCGAGTTCAGGCAAAGATCGTCATCCGCGCCCCCAAGCGTCCACAATGGGCGCGAGTGCGCCTGAAGTGGAGCCACCCGCTGCGTCAGAAACTCCCTCAGGAGCATGGCCCCTGTCAGCTTCGCCGCCTTCATGTTGCCTGGCCTCAGGTCGGCGTTCATCTTCTCCAGCACCAACTTCGCCCGTCTATCATCGAGCTTCACGCGGGACCACCCCTCGTCGCCCTGGGGCTGCTCCGTTAGCAACACCAACCGAGAGTGGATGCATCCGGCATCCATCATGACCCACTTGCTTTGGAAGCCGTCGACCCTCTTCCCGGTCTTCGAGATCACGTTGGCCTTGGAGTACGCGATGAAGCCAGCACACGCCGAGGTATAACCGCTGGTGATTCGGAGGGAGAAGAAGTGGCGCAGCAAAGCCACGGACAGCGTCACCCCAACACGCGCCTCGCAGTAGTAGGCGAAAATCGACAAAAGGAGAACAAAGTTGGGGTGGAGATGAAGGGCCTGCAACCTGTAATGGTGGAGGACGGCGTAGAAGAACTCAGACAAGGGAGGAACCAGACTATCGAAGATGGTCCTCGTGAAGAAGGGGTAGAAGGTGCTCCCCTTGGCCTCCGGCTCGGCAGAGCCGGCCTGGAGTCCGGTCTCCCTCATCTCGTTGCCCTCCTCCGCCGTCATCAGGCGCGTAGCGGCGAGATTCTTCTCCGACATGTTGGGGGGATCCAGGGCCAACGAGTATCAAGCCATCAGGGCCTCGGCCACGGCCTTGCGGGGTGCCATTGCTCGCTGAAAGGGGAAGGATGGAGCAGATCTGGAGATTTCGGAAGCAAGAGAGCAAGGAAGGGGATCTGGAGCAAGGTGAAGGAGAGTAATGAAGGCAAGCCTTACCCAGGCCAGCCTTTTGTTAGTCAGGTAGTTGCCGAGGCAGCGTGGGGAAGCAGAGACGCCCACGTCCAATCAACCGCCATGCAGCGACCAAGGCCGCAGGCTGTTGGGGCACGCGGCGCTCCGCACTTGCCCTTTGGCTTCGCTGCTAAGCCAAGTCCAAGCGCGCCTTGGGCCCGGGGGCTACTGTCGGCGTTCTGGGAACTGGGGTCCCCAGACTTGCCTGCTTGCGGCCTGCAGTGCGGCTTAACAGTGGCCCAATACGTCCCATCTTCATCAACCCAAGTTCAAGACCCTCGCGAGGGGCCAAGCCTCACGGGGCGGATGACACAAGGCCTCCTCAGGGGCGGCCTCACCAGACAGGCTCGTGAGGAGGCGGAGAGATCAAGGCAAGGGGTACCTCGCGAGGTGCTCATGACGCAAACCGTGACGATCAAGACCAGGCGGGCGCCGGCCTGCATAGTGTCCTCGTTTCCTTTTTGGTGCAAAGGGGGCAAGCGTAGGCGCGGAGTGCCGAGGCATCAAGGAAAGGTTTCCATATCAGTGCAACGAGACCAAGACCAGCAGAGCGGCAGGATGGAGGTCACCATGGAGCCCAAGACGGCATCATATCCAGTGCCTTTGGCAGTCGAAGACCACCTTTAGCTAGGATAGCTTGTATTAGTTGTCCCCTTTCAAAATGGCCGTTGTTGGCTCCCTTCCCGCTCAATATTTTGGGAAGAGGACCAGAGCCTCTATAAATAGAGATAGCCACCACAGTAGGAGGAGATCGAATCCTTCGCAAGTAGAACACCACCACCACAAGAACACCTCTCCTCGCGAGGCCGTTCTTCCTCTGTACTGTTCATCATCAGCCCAAGAGGCAATCCACCACACCACACACAGGAGTAGGGTATTACACCACAACGATGGTCTGAACCTGTATAAATCTTGTGTCTCTTGTGTTGTTCATCGTGCTAGCTTAGAATCGCGGCGAGGTTTTGGGCGTGTTTCGGTAGGGAGAAGATCTTTGTGCGCACCCTAGAGTTCGAACCTTAAGGGTTTTGCCGGAACCCGATATCCGACAAGTACCATCTATACCATGCTCCATGAAAAGAAACTATGTTAAAACTGCTTTATGTGATCTTGGAGCCGGTGTTAGTGTTATGCATCTCTCCTTATATCGTAGAATTGAATTGAATAAGTTGACACCTACTGAAATATCTTTGCAAATGGCCGATAAATCAACCACTATACCTGTCGGTATTTGTGAGGATGTGCCTGTTGTGGTTGTAAACGTTACTATCTTAACAGACTTTGTTATTCTTGATATTCCCGAGGATGATAGTATGTCGATTATACTTGGTAGACCCTTTTTGAATACTGCAGGGGCTGTTATTGATTGCAACAAAGGCAATGCCACTTTTCATGTTAATGGTAATGAGCATACGGTACACTTTCCGAGGAAACAACCTCAAGTTCACAGTATCAATTCTATTGGAAAAATTCCATCGATTATTATTGGAGGTTTTGAATTTTCTCTTCCTACTGTCAACAAGAAATATGATATTCTTATTATTGGGGATGTGCATATCCCCGTTGAGGTAACCTAGTGTTATTCGAAATTTCTCCGGTTCCATGTTATTCGGATTGAGTTCATTAACAAGACTTGATCAACCTTGTTAGTGGATTCCTTTTGACAAGCATGACATGGATGAAGTTAGAAGGCACAACCTTCTGTACCCTTCTTTTACTTTCTGTTATTTAGATTAAATAAAGTAAAAATAGTATTTTCTATCTGTTTTCTGAATTATCCATGCAATAAAAAATACCCTGAAAATAAAATTTCTCCAAATGCCCTAAAAATTAAATATGTTTTTTTTGGAATATTTGAGAATATCTGGCACTGAGAACACAATAGGGGGGCAAGCACCTGGCCACGAGGGTCCAGGGCGCGCCCACCCCCCTGGGGTGTACCCCCTGCCTCGTGGGCCCATGGTGGCCCCCTCCACTTATTCCTGCACCCATACTCTGCTTCTTCCTCCAAAAAAATCACCAACCAGCTCAAGCACGAGTTCTGGCTCATCCTGCTGTCATTTTCGATCTCCTTGCTCAAAGCTCCATTCACAAAACTGCTTTGGGGGATTGTTCTTTGGTATGTGACTCCTCCAACGGTCCAATTAGTTTTTGTTCTAGTGCTTTATTCATTGCAAATTTTTGCTGCTAAGGTGACCCTGTTCTTGAGCTTGCATGTCAAATTTATATGGTCCCAAGTAGTTCCAATGCATGATATAGTCTCTAGGCACCTGTGGGAGTAGTTGCTATCAATTTTGTTGAGTTTGGTTCACTTTTATTTTGAGTTACTAAAATTTTCAAAAAAATTTCAGAGGAAGAAATATATCTAGAAAATGTACCAAGGCGGTTCTTCAAGGAAGCAAGGACCCAGGCTCGCAACATGAGCAGGACGATGAACCATCGAGGGAAGCTCAAGTGCGGCGTTGTGAATGGCCGTCAGAGGAGTTTATGGTCAAAGCAGGCATCAAGGATGAATTTGACGCGTATGTGCGTAATGCCGATCTTGAGGAATTCATGTCAGATAAGTGTTCCCAACACCACTACCTTACTGACTCCTTTGTGAGAAGGTTTAAATTCACGTCTACACGCAGTACTCACACTGTCTCATTTGATCTTTATGATAAATCATATACCATGGACCTAGAAGATTTTAATACTGCTTGTAAACTCCCGCAGTGGGGCAATGTCAATGAACCTCGTAAATCCGAATATAAAGACTTTCTTTCTAGTATCACTGTGGGTGAATCCAGAGAAATCACACAAGCTACCATAGGGAGCATTCATTTTCCTGCTATACATTATTTTGCTCTCTTCAAAGGTAGATGCATTAACGGTAAAGATGAAGCTTGTCACATGTGTGTTCCAGATCTTAGTGTCCTCAAGAGTGCTGTATTAGGTGATAAACAATATAACTTGGGGGCTATTTTTGCACGTAGGCTACATCTAAATGGTACATGTGGAGATTTGTTTGGTGGGATTTATGCAACTCGTGTAGCTAATTATCTTGGTATACCCATACATGGAAGTGACAGGGAGTTGCCTCCTGCTTATCTAGATTATAATGCCATGGTTAGCCACCAGTTTCTTGAGAGGAATGAACGGTTCCTCCAATACCGACTAATCATTGACAAACGTCGCATTTTCCATGTTGCTCTCCCTACTCCTGGTTTCTTCGACTTTCAGGCAAAAAGGAGATATATTATAACCAGGGAGGAGGCAAACGAGTATGAAAAGAGGACGGAAGCAGCCCGCCTCCAAGCTGCAGCTCGTGAGGCAGTGGCTGCTGCATCTCAGTACGACCCCAACTACCACTTTGATCCTTGGGCATAGACCAACTTAGGCCAAAAGCCTAAGCTTGGGGGAGTACGTATTACTCACTGACATTACATTCATGTTCACACACTCATGCTAGTTGTCGGTGCTCATACTTTTTCATTGTACTATCCATGCTAGTTTATTTTCTTTTTCTCGCTTTCTTCTTGTGTGTTTGAATAACCTTAAGAAAAACCAAAAAATTAGTCGTAGCTTGTAGCTAGTTTACTTTCCATGCTTGTAGTAGTACTAATTAAAAGAAAACCCAAAAATATTTCTCGTTCTTCTTTTGCTTGTTGGGAGCTTTCCCGTGTAAATAGTTTTATTTCTTTTCTTTTCTTTGGGGGTCAAGAGGAGAAGACCATGATGAAAATGTTAAGTGGCTCTCATATGCATTATGGTTTATTTAACCAAGAGCCCATATTACCTTGTCTTCTGCCTTGAATTAAATGCTTGCAGATTCTAGCTTAGTCCAATGCACGTGCACTATTATCATTATCCACACCGTTCAGTCGTGCAAGTGAAAGGCAATAATGACGATATATTATGGACTGATTGAGATGAGAGAAGTTGGTATGAACTCGACCTCTCTTGTTTTTGTAAATATGATTAGTTCATCGTTCCTGATTCAGCCTATTATGAATGAACATGTTTGCAATGACAATTAGAGATTATAGTTGCTTATGCCATGCTTCATTAGCTAGGAGTTTATAACGGTTTACCTTGAGTGCCAACATGCTATTAAAATGGTTGTGATGTGGTCTGATAGGGTGGTATACTCCTTTGAATGATTCGAGTGACTTGACTTGGCACATGTTCACGCATGTAGTTGAAACAAAATCAACATAACCTTCACGATATTTATGTTCATGGTGGATTATATCCTACTCATGCTTGCACTCAGTATTGATTAATTTCAATGCATGTTCATGACTGTTGTCGCTCTCTAGTTGGTCGCTTCCCAGTCTCTTTCTAGCCTTCACTTGTACTAAGCGGGAATACTACTTGTGCATCCACTTCCATAAACCCCAAAGTTATGCCATATGAGTCCACCATACCTTCCTATATGCGGTATCTACCTGCCATTCCAAGTAAATTTGTATGTGCCAAACTCTAAACCTTCAAATGAAATTCTGTTTTGTATGCTCGAACAGCTCATGTATCAACTAGGGTTGTCTGTATCTTCCATGTTAGGCGGGTTATTCTCAAGAGGAGTGGACTCCGCTCCTCACTCACGAGAAAATGGCTGGTCACCGGGATGCCCAGTCCCATGCTCAAATCAAATCAAAATAATTGCAAACAAAAATCCCCCAGGATTGTTGCTAGTTGGAGGCACCCGTTGTTTCGGGCAAGCCATGGATTGACGATTGTTGGTGGTGGGGGAGTATATACTTTACTATTCTATTTGGGAACCGCCTATAATGTGTGTAGCACATAAGATATCGAGATCTCTCAGTTGTTATGTTGACAATGAAAGTATACCGCTCAAAATATTATTTATCTCTATTTCAAAATCAAGCTCTGGCACCCTCTACAAATCCCTGCTTCCCTCTGCAAAGGGCCTATCTATTTACTTTTATGTTGAGTCATCATCTTCTTATTAAAAAACACCCGCTGGAGAGCACCGCTGTCATTTGCACACATTACTATTAACTTATATTGAGTATAACTATGACTGGCTCTCTTTTACCATGAATTACAATGCCTAGTCAGTCCTTGATCTTCAGAGGTGCTCCGCATTTATGTTTTGCGGTCTTAGAAAGGGCTAGCGAGATACCATCTTGTCATATCACATTATGATTGTTTTGAGAAAGTGTTGTCATCCGAGATTTATTATTATTGCTCACTAGTTGATTATGCCATTGATATGAGTAAACATGAGACCTAAGTGTTATTGTGAATATGGTCAGTTCATAATCTTTGCTGAAAACTTGAATGCTAGCTTTACATATTTGCAACAACAAGAGCAAACAGAGTTTGTAGAAGTTTTTCTTTATCACTTTCAGTTTGTCAACTGAATTGCTTGAGGACAAGCAAAGGTTTAAGCTTGGGGGAGTTGATACGTCTCTGTCATATCTACTTTTCCAAACACAGTTGCCCTTATTTTGGACTCTAACTTGCATGATTTGAATGGAACTAACCCGGACTGACGCTGTTTTCAGCAGAACTGCCATGGTGTTATTTTTGTGCAGAAATAGAAGTTCTCGGAATGACCTGAAAATCCATGGAGCAACTTTTTGGCAAAAGAAACAATGTCAGTGGGCCCACACCCTGTCCACGAGGGTGGGGGGCGCCCCCCTAGGTCGCGCCCCTGCCTCGTGAGCCCCCTGAAGCTCCACCGACGTCAACTCCAACTCCATATATTCACGTTCGGGGAGAAAAAATTAGAGAGAATGATTCATCGTGTTTTATGATACTGAGTCGCCGCCAAGCCCTAAACTCTCTCGGGAGGGCTGATCTGGAGTCCGTTCGGGGCTCCGGAGAGGGGAATCCGTCGCCGTCGTCATCATCAACCATCCTCCACCACCAATTTCATGATGCTCACCGCCGTGCATGAGTAATTCCATCGTAGGCTTGCTGGACGATGATGGGTTGGATGAGATTTACCATGTAATCAAGTTAGTTTTGTTAGGGTTTGATCCCTAGTATCCACTATGTTCTGAGGTTGATGTTGCTATGACTTTGCTATGCTTAATGCTTGTCACTAGGGCCTGAGTGCCATGATTTCATATCTGAACCTATTATGTTTTCATGAATATATGTGAGTTCTTGATCATATCTTGCAAGTCTATAGTCACCTATTATGTGTTATGATCCGTTAACCCCGAAGTGACAATAATCGGGATACTTACCGGTGATGACCGTAGTTTGAAGAGTTCATGTATTCACTAAGTGTTAATGCTTTGGTCTGGTACTCTATTAAAAGGAGGCCTTAATATCCCTTAGTTTCCAATAGGACCCCGCCACCAAGGGAGGGTAGGACAAAAGATGTCATGCAAGTTCTTTTCCATAAGCACATATGACTATATTCGGAATACGTGCCTACATTACATTGATGAACTGGAGCTAGTTCTGTGTCACCCTATGTTATAACTATTACATGAGGAATCGCATCCGACATAATTATCCATCATTGATCCAATGCCTACGAGCTTTTCACATATTGCTCTTTGCTTAGTTACTTTACCGTTGCCACTGTTACAATTACTACAAAAATGCTACTATTACTTTTGCCGCTGTTACCGTTACTTCCATACTACTTTGCTACTAAATACTTTGCTGCAGATATTAAGTTATCTAGGTGTGGTTGAATTGGCAACTCAACTACTAATACTTGAGAATATTCTTTGTCTCCCTTGTGTCGAATCAATAAATTTGGGTTGAATACTCTACCCTCAAAAACTGTTGCGATCCCCTATCTTGTGGGTTATCAGGTATCATATTGATTCACTTGATATATGTTTGAAAGGATCGATATGGTTGACTAGAGGGGGGGGTGAATAGGCAACTAACAATTTTAAGCTTTTCTTTACCAAATTAAACTTTGCAACAAAATAGGTTGTCTAGATGTGCAACTAAGTGAGCAACCTATATGATGCAATAACAACTAGCACATATGCAAGCAAAGGATGTAACACAAGAAAGCTTGCAAAAGTAAAGGCACGAAATAACCAAGAGTGGAGCCGGTGGAGACGAGGATGTGTTACCGGAGTTCCTTCCTTTTAAGGGGAAGTACGTCTCTGTTAGAGCGGTGTGGAGGCACAATGCTCCCCAAGAAGCCACTAGGGCCACCGTATTCTCCTCACGCCCTCACACAATGCGAGATGCCGTGATTCCACTATTGGTGCCCTTGAAGGCAGCGACCAAACCTTTACAAACAAGGTTGCGGCAATCTCCACAACAATCGGAGGCTCCCAACAACAACACCACGAAGCTTCACCACAATGGAGTATGGCTTCGAGGTGACCTCAACCGTCTAGGGTGCTCAACACCAAGAGTAACAAGATCCACAAGGGATAAGTGGGGGGGAATCAAATATCCTGTGGTGGAAGTGTACATCAGGCCCTTGTCACCCAATCCCGAGCAAATCAACAAGTTTGATTGGCTAGGGAGAGAGATCGGGCGAAAATGGAGCTTGGAGCAACAATGGAGCTTAGAGGTGGAAGAGGTAGTCAACTAGAGGTAGAAGACACCCCTTATATAGTCGTGGGAAAAATCCAACAGTTATCCACATGTTCAGCCCGCGACACACGGTACTACCGCTCGGTAGCGCGGTACTACTGTTGAGGTTGCGTGTACTACCGTGGAGGACCACGGTACTACCGCAATGGCTGCACAGCCCGGAACTTGCCTGACTAGGGGGCAGTACTACCGCTTGCGCGGTACTACCGCTCCCCCTTGCGATACAACCGCAAGGCAGGAGAGTCACGACCTAGGAAGGGCGCAGATGAAATAAATTAGATCCGTGCCTACTTCCGTTGAAACTGGGGTGGTACAAAAACCCGACGCGGTACTACCGCTCGCGAAGCGCGGTACTACCGTTGCGGGCGCGGATGGAAAAAGTTACATCCGCGCCTACTACCGTGACTCTGCGGTACTAGGTAGGAGGGCCACGGTACTACGACTCCTAGGGAGCGGTACTACCGTGGGCCCCCATGGTACTACCGTGCTGGACGAGCGGTACTACCGTGGGGGTCGCGGATGTAAAAAATTACATCCGCCCCTACTACCGCACCGGAGCAGCACAAGGCCTGGGTGCCGTAGTACTATCGCTCCAGGGGGGCGGTACTACCGTGACACACAGCGGTACTACCGCTTGGACTTGCGGTACTACCGCAAGTACAGCAGTAGTCGTCAGATTTCCTCACAACCAAGATAACGAAGGGCAGCTCCAAAGTGCATGGAAAGGAGGGACAAGTGTACGTGTTGATTCCACCCAAACCTTTCCGACGCGGACCCCCTCTTAATAGTACGGCTATCCTACGACTCAACTCCACCAAAGAGAAACGCAGAACAACGCCGACTTCAATAGTCTCCGAGGGGCACCGAATCGTCTCGTGCCTAGTGATGAAGTATCTGAGAAACTCAAGGCACACGATTAGTCTGCAAAAGCATTGTCATCAATCACCAAAACACCTAAGGGATAAATATGCCCTTACAATCTCCCCCTTTTTGGTGGATTGATGACAACACGGGATTTGCACATAGATAAGATAATTTAGAGCAGGGGCAAACCCCACCTCTCTAAAATATAGACGGGCTCCCCCTAGATGTGTGCACTTTAGATGAATGCTTTGGACTGCATAGCACACATACTAGGATCAACACTCCCCCTATATTTTAGAAACCAAGGCATGATAATAAGCATAGCATAGCACAAAGATAGCACAATATAACACAAGCTTGCTAGGATAGATAGAGTGCATATGTCTTACACCATACGAAGTAAAGTAACAAAGGTTCGAATGAGAAAGCAGCAAATAGTTCAACCGAGAGAGCAGCAAACACACGACACACACGACTCAAGAACTCAAGAAATCCTACACTCTCTCCCCTTTGGCATCGAGACGCCAAAAGGCGAGAGGACACCTACACACACAAGAGGTGGCTCAAGCGGAGAACTCGTCCCAACCCTCTCCGTCGGACTCCTCTGCAGCTGTAATGGACTCCTCGACATCCTCCTCAGAATCAGTCCACCAGTAGCCTTGCTTCTCCATCCACTCGGCCTCGGGAGTGATCGCTCCTCGAGACCCCAGACACTTCCTCACCATAGAGCTGCAAGATCTTGTTGTGCCGGGCGACGACTCTCCTTGGACTCCACGTGAGTCTGTCGCCTTGGCTTGCATGCGAAAAGAGACTTCATCTTATCCTTCAACTTCTTGGCCCATGATGGCCTAGAGGCACTCTGGAGGGCCTAGCAAGACGGCCCTCAAGAACATCCTCGGCGCCAAATCCTCCTCATCAACAGCAGCCCTAGCAGCGATCGCCTCGGCACGAGTAGCGGTGTTGGCCCGGTTGGATTTGATCTGCAGACAGATGGGCTCATGGCGAATCCATCGGAGCAAGGAACTCCTCATCGTGGTACATCTTCTCCCAAGTCTTGAGATCAGCCAAACCGATAGGGCCCATAGATAGGCACCTTGCGGTTGAACACTGCAAACCGAAGCTCACACCACATGATGTGTGAGACATCAAGTGGCTGAGACTGAGTCGAACGAGCCTCCTGGCAAATGAGCATCATATCCACCATATAGGCATGCACCTTGTCTTTGTCACCGATGCGTGGGAACAGGGAGTTGCGGAAGATGCGATACATGATATCCAGAGAGGGGTTGAGTACCAAAGTTGTCTTGCCATTGGCGAGCGCCTTCTCAACCATGAACGGGGTAAGCTTGTCCTTGTTGGCAGAATCAGCATTGGCATGGGGGCGAACACCCACTTGAGTGTTAAGCCCATCATCAGGAACCTGAAGCAGATCCATGAACTCCTTCCAGATAGCAGACAGTTGGCGGCCATTGCTCATCCAGGTCATCCTCCTCTCTTCATTAGGGTGAAAGTGCACTGAGGCAAAGAACTGACAGATAATCTCAGGGTCATAGTCCAGGCTCAATGCCAAACTGCTCCACCAAGTCCAGAGCCTCTCCAAAGTAGTCACGAAACTTGTCCTTCCTCATGTGGTGCATATCAATCCACTTCACCTCCACATAGGTATTCTGCTTGTTCTTGATGACATCCAAATAAATGTTGGTCTGTGCCTTGTTCCAGAACAGCTCACAGCCTCTGACAGTGGAATGCGGGGCCTGAGACGGACATACTCAGTGGGGGCTATCTCATCCATGCCCTTAGCGGGCTCCTTGTGCTTGCTAGCTGAGGTCTTGACATTGCGCTTGGAGGCAGACGATCCCTCTGGTACTTCACCTGGGTTGCGCAGACGCTTGGAGCCAGTGTCACGACTGGGATTGAACCGGCGAGAGCCACCACCTGAGACACACATGCAAAGCACCAAAGACGCAAAGAAGATCAATGCAAAGGCCATGATAAAGCACAAGAAACACATAGAAGGCATACGAGAAAGTTGGCATGCGATAGATGTGAACCACGGTAGAACTGCCACTGTCCGCGGTACTAAAAAGTTAGTACCGCTCCAAACGCGGTAGTACCGTGCGAGGTCACGGTAGTACCGTGGCTGGAGTGGAAGTAAGCTTTTAGTACCGCACAGAGCGCGGTAGTACCGCTCCTGAAGGGCGGTAGTACCCTGCGAGCGGTAGTACCGCGCCGGACGGGCGGTAGTACCGCGTCGTGTCAGATGCAACGGGCGGTTTGAATCTGAAAAGAACCGCGAAACAATGGCGGTGCTACGGTGATCAGATCTAGCGCAAGACAACAATGCAAGTACAATTCCTATGCAATACCACGCTCCTTCATCCTATTCTTGCAGAGATTAAGCCTATGAATCTCAAGAACACACAAGCCTCCCCCAAAACCTAAAAACACCAAAGACAAACAACACGAAGAGGGAGTTGGGGAAAAACCTTGGTCCATAGCAAGAGCACGTGGTGGGGAATGATCCCACCGGTCGGAATCACGGGAGGGCAGCCGGTGGAGGAGATCCGGCGACGAACGTCGGCTCCGTTCTTGAGCGAGGGAGAGGAGGAGACGACGTGGAGAGAGCGGACACGAATGGGTATGGGGAGTTAGAACTCCCCCTGCCCATCCTTATCCCCACGCGCTCGAACCGGCGCGGTAGTACCGCATATCATCGCGGTAGTACCGCTCGGGCGGAAGTACCGCGCCGAGGCGGTAGTACCGCTCAACCAGGCGGCAGTAAAAAATTACTGCCGCGTGGTGATGGTAGTACCGTGCTCCCGCCAGCGGTAGTACCGTGGCTGGCCGCGGTAGTACCGTGAGCTCAAGTCACCGCAGGTTTCAAACACGAGAGGAAAAAGCCTTTGCACGGGAACTTTTCACACACAAGAAACCACAAGAACACGCATGCACTGTGAGGTAAAAAGACAACAAGTAACCACTGCGACAAAGCCTCTCGAGGAGAGAGGCGGTGGCGAAGCCACCTATGTTTGAGTTAGATGGTATGGCACCGCGAAGAATTATCCTTGGGCCCATGACCAAAACTCGTCTTTGAAGCACAAGTACCATCAAAAATGGCTAATGTGAAAGAGGTGATTGATTTATGCATAATGGGGGGAGGGAGAGTTCATTGAGAGAACAACACTCCCCCTATGTCCATGCCTACACCTAAACTAGACAACAAGTTGAGTGTGGTGGGGGGTGCACGGTTTCAAGTCACATTGCTCAAATCAATGATATTTAGCTCATGCCTTAACTCGCGAAATCTTGCTTCATCCAGGGGCTTCGTGAAAATATCTGCAAGGTTATCATGTGTGTTGACATACTTGAGCTCGATCTCCCCTCGCCTAATGTGATCCCGGATGGAGTGATACTGAATCTCAATGTGCTTCGTCTTGAAGTGTTGCACCGGGTTGAGAGAAATCTTGATGGCACTTTCATTATCACACCAAAGAGGCACTTTGTCACAAATGACACCGTACTCCTTTAAAGTTTGCCTCATCCATAGGAGTTGAGCACAACAACTACCGGCCACCACATACTCCGCTTTGGTGGACGAGAGAGACACACAACTTTGCTTCTTGGAAGACCAACTTACCAAAGAGCAACCAAGAAATGGCACCCTCCTAAGTGGACTTCCTATCCACTTTGTCTCCCGCCAATCGAATCCGTGAAACCTTCAAGCTTGAAGTTTTCTCCTCTTGGGTACCATAAGCCAAAGTTTGGGGTATGAGCCAAATATCGAAAGATTCGCTTGACCGCCACATAGTGACTTTCCTTTGGTGTGGCTTGGAAACGTGGACACATCCCCACACTCAACATGATATCCGGTCTAGATGCACAAAGGTAAAGCAAGGAGCCAATCATGGAGCGATATACCTTTTGATCCACCGCTTTACCATTGGGATCAATGTCAAGTTGGCACTTGGTAGGCATTGGTGTAGTAGCTGGCTTGACATCACTTAGCTTGAATCTTTTAAGCATGTCTTGAGTGTATTTGGCTTGGTTGATGAAGGTTCCTTCTCTTCTTTGTTTGATGTCAAATCTAAGGAAGAACTTCAACTCTCCCATCGAAGACATCTTGAACTTGGAGGTCATGAGAGCGGCAAATTCCTCATTGAAAGCTTTGTTAGGAGAACCAAAGATAATATCATCAACATATAGTTGGCATACAAACAACTCCCCGTTGACCTTCTTAGTAAAAAGAGTGGGGTCGATTAGCCCTACCTCAAATCCACGATCTTGTAACAACTCGGTAAGGTGGTCATACCAGGCTTGTTTAAGGCCATAGAGTGCCTTATCGAGTTGATACACATGATCCAGAAAGTAGGGATCCTCGAACCCGGGGGGTTGCTTGACATAGACCAACTCATTAATAGGACCATTAAGAAAAGCACTTTTCACATCCATTTGTTGCAACTTAAAGTTGTGATGGGAAGCATAAGCAATCAATAAGCGAATGGATTCAAGACGAGCAACGGGAGCAAAGGTTTCACCGTAGTCGATACCCTCGACTTGGGAGTAGCCTTGTGCTACCAATCTTGCCTTGTTGCGAACAATGTTCCCATGAGCATCTTGCTTGTTCTTGAAGATCCATTTGGTCCCAATGACGTTGTGGTCTCCCGATGGCCTTGGCACCAATCTCCATACTTTGTTGTACTCGAAGTTGTTGAGTTCTTCATGCATGGCATTGAGCCAATCCGAGTCTTCAAGCGCCTCATAGACCTTTTGGGGTTCAACACAAGAGACAAACGCGTGATGTTCACAATAGTTTGCTAATTGTCTACGAGTGCTTACCCCCTTTCTTAGGCTTCCAACCACATTTTCCATGAGATGGCCTTGGGTGGTGAGCTTGGAAGCAATCTTCGTGGCACGACGCTCTAATTCCTCCTCGGTTGTGGAAGGAGGAGGGTTGAGTTGATCATCTTGAGGGTCTTGAGCTTGTTCTTGATCTTGAGCTTGCTCTTGATCTTGAACTTGCTCGAGGGGAAGAACTTGACCTTGGGCATCATTTAGAGGTTCACCACCATCTTGAGGTAGATCTTGCCCTTGGTCTTGTTCATGAGGTTGAGGGCCTTCACTTTGTTCTTCGGAAGCGTGTGGGTCTTGATGAGGTGATGGCTCTACTTGAGTAGAGCATTGTCCTTCTCCTTCGGCCACAAGGGGTTCCTCAATGGGTAGAATTTGACCAATACCCATTCTTCTTATGGCTTGGGGAGGAATTTCATCACCTACATCACAAGTACCACTTTGCTCCACTTGGGAGCCGTTATTTTCGTCAAACTCCACGTTACACGTCTCCTCAATGAGTCCGGTGGACTTGTTGAGGACACGGTAAGCATGAGAGTTTGTAGCATAACCAACAAATATGCCCTCATGAGCTCTAGCCTCAAATTTAGACAAACGAACACCTTTCTTGAGAATGAAACACTTACAACCGAACACCTGGAAGTACTTGAGGTTGGGCTTGTTGCCGGTAAGTATCTCATAAGGAGTCTTGTTCAAGCCTTTGCGAAGATAGAGCCGATTGGATGCATGACAGCGGTGTTGATGGCTTCAGCCCAAAAGTTGTATGGAGACTTGAACTCCGCCATCATGGTCCTTGCCGCATCCATTAACGTCCGGTTCTTCCTCTCCGCAACACCATTTTGTTGAGGGGTATATGGTGCAGAATATTGATGCTTGATCCCCTCATCACTAAGAAACTCATCCAAGGTGTAGTTCTTCAACTCAGTGCCGTTGTCACTTCTTATTGTCAAGATATTTGCATCATGTTGATGTTGAGCTTCATTTGCAAAGTCGATGACGGTTTGTTGAGTCTCACTCTTACTCTTGAAGAAGTATACCCAAGTGTATCTTGAATAATCATCCACAATCACCAAGCAATACTTTCTTCCTCCAAGACTATCAAAAGATGGAGGCCCGAAGAGATCCATGTGAAGGAGCTCCAAGGGTCTCTTCGAGTAGATGATGGTTGAAGGAGGGTGAGCCTTTTCATGAAGCTTTCCTTCGATACAAGTACTGCAAGCACGATCTTTGGCAAAACTAACATTTGTTAGTCCACGGACATGGTCCCCCTTGAGAAGACTTTGCAAAGATCTCATATTGACATGGGCTAAACAGCGATGCCAAAGCCATCCCACGTCAACTTTAGCCATTAGGCATGTCGCGGTCTTAGTGGGTCGCTCCGAAAAGTTAATCACATAGAGACCGTTCTCAACATGCCCAACAAAGGCTACTTTAAGAGTCTTGCTCCACAAGAGGGCCACGGTATCAATATCAAAGAATGTAGCAAAGCCCATGAGTGCAAGTTGACGAATGGAAAGTAAATTGAATGCAAGGGACTCAACAAGCATGACTTTCTCGATCGTTAGATCATGAGAAATGACAACCTTGCCGAGACCCAATACCTTAGAATGTGATGCATCACCACACTCGACATTGGTGGGCATAGATGGAATCTCTTGCACGTCCACCACCAAGTCCTTGCTCCCGGTCATATGATTTGTTGCTCCACTATCGAGCAACCATGATCCCCCACCGGAAGCAAACACCTACAAGAGATCAATGCTTGGTTTTAGGTACCCATTTAGTAATGGGTCCTTTGATGTTAGTAACTAGGGTCTTGGGAACCCAAATAGACCATTCAATGTACTCATAAGGAGAACCAACAAATTTAGCATAAACATGTCCATCACTAGCACGGCACAACACATATGACGAGTTAAAGTCGCCGGCTTTGTTTGAGGACATGCTTTTGCCCTTTTGGATGTCAACTCCCTTCACTTTTTCCTTCTTCTCCTTAGGAGCACCCTCTCCCTCTTTCACAAACGTTTGCTTGAGAGGAGGAGGACGTTTGGTCTTGTTGTTCTTCTTCTTCTTGCTCTTGGACTTAGGTGCAAACCCAATTCCTTCCTTCGCCACAACTTCCTTTTGATTGCTCAAAAGGTCATTGAGATTTTTCTCACCTTGAATGCATGTCACAAGGCCTTTCTCAAGTTGATCCTTCAACTTGGCATTCTCCTCCACAAGATGCGCATGCTCACAACACGGGTTAGTAGCACATGCATTATCAATTAATACCATATGAGGAAAAGTGGCCCTTTCCTTGATTAGCTTAACTTGGAGTTGAGCATGAGACTCTTTGAGGTTAGCATGAGTACCCTTCAAGACCTTTTGGGCCTTGTCAAGTATCTCAAACTCCTCTTTGAGTCTAGCATGATCAACCCCAAGTTTAGCCTTCTCGGAGGTTAGCACACGAGACACGACAAGAGCATGATCAAGATCTTTCTTTAACTTAGCATGGTCATCATTGTGTGACTCCTCAAGAGTCAAACGATGCACACGCTCTTCCTCAAGAGCATTAGAGAGATCCGATATCTCATCGGCATAGTCACGACTATGACCTTCCATCTTGGAGATGGTTTCTTCGTGAGCCTCGATCATGTCATTGGCCTCACCAAGTTGTTCCAAGAGAGCAACAAAGTGCTTCTTGGACTTACCCTTGAGCTTACTCATAAAAGACTCAAATTCATTCACTTCCTCATTAGACTCAACATGTTCATCAATGCAATCCTCCAAGGAGGGATTAGTAATGATGGTGGTTGTGATGTTGGGGGTTACCTTATTTGAAGCTTTAGCCATGAGGCATCTGGCGGTGATGTTTTCGTTGGGTGATTCGAAGAGAGACACCCGGGGAGTAGTAGCAATGGCAACGGACGCCATGGCCATTGCTTCTTCATTTTCATCATCATCGTCATCCTCTTGGTATTCTTCTTGAACCACCAACCCACGAGTGGGAGTCTTCTTGGCGAAGTTGTTCTTGTTGGGGAAGGACTTAGCTTTGTCTTTTCGGATGAACTTGCCACCGTTGTCTTCCCGCTTCTCGTAAGGACAATCCGCAATGAAATGGCTCACATTGCCACAGTTGAAGCAAGTTCTAACTCGTTGCTTGCCCTTGACGCCACTTGAGTTGTTCTTGTTGAAGTTGGGTCTTGAACTCTTCTTGATCCAAAATTGTCTTGAAGCAAGGGCCATGTGCTCATGGTAATCAAACTTGGTGTCTTCGGGGTTGCTTTCCTCATCTTCCACTTCTTCCTCTTCTTCCATAATAACCTTGGCCTTCAAAGCAAGGTTAGGCTTCTTTGCCCTTTGAGAACGGAGCACCGCATTGTCGGCGGTCTTGTCCAAGATGCTCATTGCAATGAACTCATCCAACACTTCACTTGAGGTCATGGAGTGGAAGTCCGGTTGTTGGCGAATGACGGAGGACATGGCCTTGTTGTAGGGCATCATGGCCTTGAGGAACTTCCACTTGATCCAATTGTCATCCGTGTCCTTGCTTCCATTATCTCGAAGTGCGACCGCGAGTTTGGTCACTCTTCGAAAGAGCTCACGAGGTTCTTCATCTTCTTTCATTGCAAACTCATCGGCTTCATCTTGCACCACTTCATAGTTGGAGCGTTGAATGCTAGCACTTCCTCGATAGAGACCCTCGACACATTTCCATGCTTCTTTAGCCATGACATGGGGTCAAGATGAGGAGATCTTCGGAAGGATTGCATCTTGGATGATGAAGAGAGCACTCTCATTGAATTGATTGTCCACGGCTTCTCGAGGGGTGAAGTTGCTTGGGTCATGAGGATAAAAACCTTCTTCAATGATTCTCCAAAGGTTAGTGTTCACATGTTTCAAATGGCGCTTAAAGCGATAGACCCAAGAATCAAAATCTTCATGTTTCTCATATTTAGGAGGAGGACCGGCATGATTCAAATGAGTGGAGAGGATTGGCCCTCCATAAATTGGAGGTTCCACATGGGCAAAGATGCTGGTACCATTTCTACCACTAATAGAAGGACTCTTATCAATGTTAGCTTCCCCCTTGTCGGAGGGAGCATCCGTCACCTTGTTGGTGGGATCACCCACTTTCATCGGCGAGGTAGATTGTTTAAGTCCTTCTAGGAATTCCTTAAACATGTCCTTGACCTCGGTCATCATGGAGGTTTTCAATGTTTCCAAAGCCACATTGAATTCCTCACATGAGATCGAAGTTACCCCATCTCCGTAGATGAGATCGGATTCGCACCGGAGTGCTCTCCCACCTCATCTACGACATCAACCATACTCTTTGGACGGTAAAGTCCTTAAAAAGAGACGAGGCTCTGATACCAATTGAAAGGATCGATATAGTTGACTAGAGGGGGGGGGGTGAATAGGCAACTAACAATTTTAAGCTTTTCTTTACCAAATTAAACTTTGCAACAAAATAGGTTGTCTAGATGTGCAACTAAGTGAGCAACCTATATGATGCAATAACAACTAGCACATATGCAAGCAAAGGATGTAACACAAGAAAGCTTGCAAAAGTAAAGGCACGAATAACAAAGAGTGGAGCCGGTGGAGACGAGGATGTGTTACCGGAGTTCCTTCCTTTTAAGGGGAAGTACATCTCTGTTAGAGTGGTGTGGAGGCACAATGCTCCCCAAGAAGCCACTAGGGCCACCATATTCTCCTCACGCCCTCACACAATGCGAGATGTCGTGATTCCACAATTGGTGCCCTTGAAGGCGGTGACCAAACCTTTACAAACAAGGTTGGGGCAATCTCCACAACAATCGGAGGCTCCCAACAACAACAACACGAAGCTTCACCACAATGGAGTATGGCTTCGAGGTGACCTCAACCGTCTAGGGTGCTCAACACCCAAGAGTAACAAGATCCGCAAGGGATAAGTGGGGGGAATCAAATATCCTGTGGTGGAAGTGTAGATCGGGCCCTTGTCACCCAATCCCGAGCAAATCAACAAGTTTGATTGGCTAGGGAGAGAGATCGGGCGAAAATGGAGCTTGGAGCAACAATGGAGCTTAGAGGTGGAAGAGGTAGTCAACTAGAGGTAGAAGACACCCCTTATATAGTCGTGGGAAAAATCCAACCGTTATCCACATGTTCAGCCCGCGACGCACGGTACTACCGCTCGGTAGCGGTACTACCATGAGGTTGCAGGGTACTACCGTGGAGGACCACGGTACTACCGCGACGGCTGCACAGGCCGGAACTTGCCTGACTAGGGGGCAGTACTACCGCTTGCGCGGTACTACCGCTCCCTCTTGCGGTACTACCACAAGGCAGGAGAGTCACGGCCTGGGAAGGGCGCGGATGAAATAAATTACATCCGTGCCTACTTCCGCTGAAACTGGGGTGGTACAAAAACCTGACGCGGTACTACCGCTCGCGAGGCGCGGTACTACCGTTGCAGGCGCGGATGGAAAAAATTACATACGCACCTACTACCGTGACTCTGCGGTACTAGGTAGGAGGGCCACGGTACTACGACTCCTAGGGAGCGGTACTATCAGGGCCCCAGTAGTACTACCGCTACCGACGAGCGGTACTATCGGGGGCGGATGTAAAAAATTACATCTGCCCCTACTACCGCACCGGAGCTGCACAAGGCCTGGGTTCCGCGGTACTATCGCTCCAGGGGGCGGTACTACTGTGACACACAGCGGTACTGCCGCTTGGACTTGCGGTACTACCGCAAGTACATCAGTTGTCGTCAGATTTCCGCACAACCAAGATAACGAAGGGCAGCTCCAAAGTGCATGGAAAGGAGGGACAAGTGTACGTGTTGATTCCACCCAAACCTTCCCGACGCGGACCCCCTCTTAATAGTACGGCTCTCCTACGACTCAACTCCACCAAAGAGAAACGTAGAACAACGCCGACTTCAATAGTCTCCGAGGGGCACCGAATCATCTCGTGCCTCGTGATGAAGTATCTAAGAAACTCAAGGCACACGATTAGTCCGCAAAAGCATTGTCATCAATCACCAAAACACCTTAGGGATAAATATGCCCTTACAATGTTTTTGCACTCAACTCATGAATTCCCGAGGTGACATTGGGATAACTGTGCATAGGGGTTGATCCATGTTTTCGTCCTTGTTTCTCCGGTAGAAATCTTGGGGCACTCTTTGAGGCTCTTTGTGTTGGATTGAGTATTATGAATCTGAAATTGTTTGATGCATATCATATAATCAACTCACAGATACTCACGGTAACATTGGCGTATCTAGGTGACAATAGAGTTGGTTGATGTGTATCATATGGTGTTATTCTAGTACAAACTCTTAGATAGATTGATCGGAAAGGATAACTTTGAGGTGGTTTCATACCCTACAAACAATTTTGTCTTATGTTCTCCGCTAGATAACAATTTTGGAGTGATTCTTCATCGCACGTTAAGGGATGGTTATATGATCCAGTTATATTAGCATTGTTGAGGGTTTGACTAGCGAAAGTACAGACTCTAGGCCTCATTTTCAAGCATTGCAATACTGTTTGTTCTCACTTTTTTACTAGCTACCTTGCTGTTTTTTATTGTTCCTATTACAAAAATCAATATCTACTATCATTACTGCACTTGTATCACCATCTCTTCGCCGAACTAGTGCACCTATACAAATTACCATTGTATTTGGTGTGTTGGGGACACAAGAGACTCTTTGTTATTCGGTTGCAGTGTTGTTTGAGAGAGACCGTCTTCATCCTACGCCTCCCACGGATTGATAAACCTTAGGTCATCCACTTGAGGGAAAATTGCTACTGTCCTACAAAACTCTGCGCTAGGAGGCACAACATTAGTCTACAAGAACAAGTTGTGTAGTAGACATCAAGCTCTTTTCTGGCGCCATTGTCGGGGAGGAGTGCTTGAAGGTATATCTTTAGATCTTGCAATTGAATCTTTTAGTTTCTTATATATCACTAGTTTGGTTCACAAAAGAAAACTACAAAAAATGGAATTAAGGTGGCCTCATATTATTCGTCTTTATCATGTCTTTCTTGAAAATGATGGAAAGGAAAATTGTGCTCAATTGATAGAAGAAGAATTCAATAAAATGTTTGGCATAAACTCTTTTAATGTTGAGAATGATTGCGATGTTATTAGTATAAATTCTTTGAATATCCATGATGCTAGTGATATGCAAAGCCATAAGCTTGGGGATGCTATGTTTGAAGATGATATTTTTAGTCCCCCAAGTTTTGATGAGCAAATTTATTATGATGATTGCATGCCTCCTATTTATGATGATTACAATGATGAAGTGGGTTTGGAAGAGTGTCAACTCTAGGTATTAATGATCCCACTATTTTACAGGGCGTTGAATCTTATTCTAATAATTATGAAAGTGGATTTGGAGAGGTCATGACTTTACTTAGTGATGAATCCACTATTTTGGAAGAGGTTTCAATTGAGTATGACAACAAAGTTGCTATCTATGATGATTATGGTGATGACATGTATGCTATAAAGAATAATGATAACCATAAAACTTGTCATCGTGATTTTAATTTTCAATCCCATGATAGTTATTTTGTTGAGTTTGCTCCCACTACTATTCATGAGAATAAATTTGTTATGTGGACAGTAATAAAAAAAAATTATGCACGTGGATCATGAAAAGAATGCTTTATGTGATAGCTATATTGTTGAATTCATTCATGATACTACTAAAAATTATTATGAGAGGGGAACATATGCTTTTACATACCTCAATAATATTAAGTTTCCTCTCTATGTGTTGAAAATCTTGAATTTTTGCTTGTTTTGCCTTCCTATGCTAGTTGATTCTTGCCCCCATAATTTGTTTGCTCACAAAATCCCTATGCATAGGAAGTGGGTTAGACTTAAATGTGCTAGTCATATGCTTCATGATGCTCCCATTATGTGTCAGTTCTTACCTTTTATGTGAACATCATTGAAATCTTCATGCCTAGCTAAAAACGCATTAAAGAAAATCGCTTGTAGGGAGACAACCCAACATTTACCCCTACTGTTTTTGCGTGTTCACATGATTAAGCTATTGTAGTAATCATGTTTTATAGCTTTTTGTCGGTGTTCTGGGAACCAGGGTACCCAGACTTGCCTGCCTGCGATCCATGGCGTGGCTCCTTCGACGGCCTGGTACGGCCCACCTCCAAGACCATCGAGATAAGACCCTCGCGAGGCAGACAACACAAGGACATCCTGAGGGAGCAGGCTTCCCAGGTTGCCTCCTGAGGAGTGAAGATCTCTATGCAGGTAACCAACCTCATGAGGTTGCGATGAGGCAAGCCATGACGGCCGAGGCCAGGCGGGTGGCAGCAGGCGCAGCAGAGGCAGTTTCCTCTTTGGTTCTAAGGCGCAAGGATAGGTGTGGGTTCCTGAGGAATCTAGCAAAGGTTTCCATTCTGGTGCAACAAGACCAAGACTGCCAACACGGGCAGCTGTGACGCGTGGCTCTGTAGGATCATCGAGCTACTGGATGCCGCATGTGGAGGACCGGGCCCAGCCGTTTCATGGCCGGAGTTGCGGTTTTCATCTTGGGCCCACGCGTGCCCGTGTTGTGTCTTCTTGTCCTTCAGGAGAGGACCTAGTGGGCCCCGCCGTAGTGGGATCACGGGCTAGGCTCCACCTCCAACCCAAGGAGTGACCCCTCAGGCGACAGTTGGAATGGATAATCGCAATGGGCCGCCTCTCGGCAGGTACAGCTCCCCCGCGGCAGTGGTGGCCAGAAAGGTGGAGGAACCGAAAGTCGCCTTCAAGACAACGGTCGCCCCCGACCCCGCTCCACCGCTAGCATTCGCCGTGTGGCAGCAGGAAGGGCCGGGCACGCCACCAGGATGGCCAAGGCTCCATGAGCCCAGGACCGACCACGAGATGGTGCGGCACCCTTGGCCGCGCCGACCATGACTGCATTTTTATCATGACTGATATCTCAAAGTATACATCATACAAACTCTGGGATGCAGGTAGAGTGTGTTGGTGGCACCTTCGCGAGGTGATGGGAAGGCTGGGCGAGACCTCATGGGGCTGGGGGGCCCATACTCAGTAGGCCTCGAGAAGGGGGGACCGGAGCATGGCAGCAGTTGGCAGGCTGCGGCTGGGACGCGGCCCGCCCACATTATCGCCACTGGGGCACACGGAAGACCTTGCCTCCCCCCTCACGAGGTCGCGGCGCTCAGCCTGCCTGGGACCAGGCGCGGCCCCTCCACTGACCTCGGGTGTCCCTGCGAGGCGCATCGGGGCACCATGGCAGGGGCCAGCCTCGTGCCCAGTGGGGATCCAGGGTTACCCCCCCCCCCCCCCGCGCCGCAAGGGGCTTGCGGCAATGCCGCGACGGTGACACGCGTGTTAGAACCCCTGGGGACCAGGGGCCCTGTCCGGAGGCGGGTACCTAAGGGAGAGCGATCGTGACCTCACGGCTGTGCGGAGACCCATGCCCCAGGCCACTCGTCTCGAGCCTGGGGGCAGGGATGGGGTCCGTACTCCAGGGGCCTGGCACGCCCCATCTCCTGAAGACCTGCCCGTGACACTCATGTAATAATGAGTGGGGCTATACATGCCCCGGAGTCTCCTGAGTGCTGCCTTTGAGCCTCACAGGGGCTCCCACCCATGTCTCAGTGGAAGCCCCATGATCCGCGCTGGAGGACGACACAGTGCCCCAATGACTATGCCCACATCTAGTGGAAGCCCCATGCTCCGTGCTGGCGGATGACACGGTCCCCCAATGACAATGCCCACACCCAGTGGAAGCCCCATGCTCCGTGCTGGCAGGAAGACTAGAAGACTAGCATAGGCGCCGGACGCGGCCGTTCTCTGCCTTCTCTTGTAGCCGAATTTGCTATTTCTTGGAATAAACTTGCAGCTCTTATGTTTTTGTTGAAAAGGGGGGTTTCCTGGTTTTGTCTTCTTCTGGCTGTTTTCCCTTCGCTTGATTTTCGTCTTTGCGAGAGATGGCGGGCACCTCTGGCTCACGCCATCGCACCCCGCGACCGGGGGCTGGGCGCGGTGTGCAAGCTCGGGTCGGCCCAGCGGCGCTAAAGATTCCCTAAGGGCCCAGGCCATAGTAGTCGCGGCCTTGCAAGTGCGGACACCTCTCCGGATCCTCACGTGGTGCTCCCGAGCGAGCTGGCGGGTGCGCATTGCCCAGGGCTCTCGACGGGCGCCCGCCTTCGGACCTTGAATCGGGCACAGTGACCCGGCATGACAACGACGACCACCTCTGCTGAGGGGTCGCGGGTGTGAAAAAAGTAAAGGAAGGGCAACATAAGGGAGTACAATGCTACTTGATACATCATAGAGAAGTTTTTTCCAAAATGCTTCCATATCCCCGCGGGGTTGATACATCTCCAACGTATCTATATTTTTTGATTGTTCCATGCTATTATATTATTTGTTTTTGATGTTTAATATGCATTTATATGCTATTTTAAATTATTTTTGGGACTAGCCTATTAACCGAGGCCCAGTGCCAGTTTATGTTTTTTTTGCATATTTTAGAGTTTTGCAGAAAAGGAATACCAAATGGAGTCCAAACGGAATGAAACCTTCGCGATTATCTTTCTTGGACTGAAAGCAAACTAGAAGACTTGGAGATGAAGTCGGAGACGCAACGAGGCAGCCACGAGGCAGGAGGGCGCGCGAGGGGGGTAGGGCGTCCCCACCCTTGTGGGCCCCTCGTGGCTCTCCTGACCTAGTTCCTTCGCCTATATATACTCTTATACCCTAAAAAGATCCAGGAGAGCCACGAAACCACGTTTTCACCACCGCAACCTTCTGTACCTGTGAGATCCCATCTAGGGACCTTTTCCGGCATCCTGCCGGAGGGGGATTCGAACATGGAGGGCTTCTACATCAGCACCATTACCTCTTCGATGAAACGTGAGTAGTTTACCACAGACCTTCGGGTCCATATTTATTAGCTAGATGGCTTCTTCTCTCTCTTTGATTCTCAATACCATGTTCTCCTCGATGTTCTTGGAGATCTATTCGATGTAATATTCTTTTGCGGTGTGTTTGCCGAGATCCAATGAATTATGGATTTATGATCAAGATTATCTATGAATATTATTTGGTTCTTCTCTGAATTCTTATATGCATGATTTGATATCTTTGCAAGTCTCTTCGAATTATTGGTTTAGTTTGGCCTACTACATTGATCTTTCTTGCAATGAGAGAAGTGCTTAGCTTTGGGTTCAATCTTGCGGCGTCCTTTCCCAGTGACAGTAGGGGCAGCGACACATATTGTATTTTTGCCATCGAGGGTAAAAAGATGGGGTTTTCATCATATTGCTTGAGTTAATTCCTCTACATCATGTCATCTTGCTTAATGCGTTACTCTGTTCTTTATGAACTTAATACTCTAGATGCATGCTGGATAGCGGTCGATGTGTGGAGTAATAGTAGTAGATGCAGGCAGGAGTCGGTCTACTTGACACGAACGTGATGCCTATGTTCATGATCATTGCCTTAGATATCGTCATAACTATGCGCTTTTCTATCAATTGCTCGGCAGAAATTTTTCACCCACCATAATATTAGGTATCTCGAGAGAAGCCACTAGTGAAACCTATGGCCCCCGGGTCACTTTTCCATTATATTGAATTTCATTTACATCTTGCTAGTTTCCGATCTACTATTTTGCAATCTTTACTTTCCAATCTATAAACCAAAAATATTTACTTTACCGTTTATCTATCTCTATAGATCTCACTTTTGCAAGTGACCGTGAAAGGATTGACAACCCCTTTATCGCGTTGGGTGCAAGTTGTTGATTGTTTGTGTAGGTATTCGGTGACTTGTGCATCATCTCCTACTAGATTGATACCTTGGTTCTCAAAACTGAGGGAAATACATACACTACTTTGCTGCATCACCCTTTCCTCTTCAAGGGAAAACCAACACAAGCTCAAGAGGTAGCAAGAAGGATTTCTGGCGCCGTTGCCGGGGAGATCTACGTCAAGTCAAGCCATACCAAGTACCCATCATAAACACTTCTCCCTTGCATTACATTTTTCGACATTCGCCTCTCGTTTTCCTCTCCCCCACTTCTAAAATGATTTTCAAATACCTTTGCCTTTTCTTCGCCCCTCTTTCGTTCTTCTCTTTTTACTTGCTTCTTGTGTGCTCGTTTGTTAGATCGGTTTGTTGCCATCATGTCTGAAATTGGGGAGGTTATCATTGAAAACCTTGAAGAAACACTTGAGTCTTGTTCTATGAATCATGAAACTGAAACGCCACCTAATTACACAACAAAAATCTTTTGCATGGGGGACGGTAATATTATTGGCAAAAATGTTATCCAAGAATTCTTTGATTGCACAGGATCCATGCCTATTAATAAAAAGTCTATTCTTCCTGAGACCAACTGCTATGCAAATGCCATTGTTATGCTAGTTGAGAAATCAGAAAGAAAATTTGTGCATGTTCATCCTCCTTTGCAAAAGGTGTTTTATGAACTTCCCAATATCAATCACCCAATAGCTACAAAGATTGCCACCATTATCCTTATGCGCGAATTCGATTTTATAATACAAGAAGCTAGGGATATTTTTGCTTTCTATAAAAAGGATGTTGAACACCCTCCGATTATAGATATTCTTTATGATAAAGAAACCATGCGTAGTTTGGAAGCTGGAGATTATCAATCTTATAGTGAAAATCATAGGAAGAGAGTTCCCTGTCATGAAATATCTCAATCTTTGTACCTTGAGGCTTTTGAAGAGTTTTATTGGATTACTAGAGGAATTTATGTAGGATTCAATAGGGATTGGTTGAATAAAATGACGAAGGAACCTGTTAGAAATGAACTACACATTTTATATGATGATATATACGGTGATGATCCCGACTATGGGTTTATGAATGTTAAAATTACAGATCATAGCCCTTTACATGATTTAAGTTCATCCTCTAAAATGGAAATAAGGGAAAGTATAGATTTTCTAAGACAAGTTTTGGAGGATTTGATGAGGAAAGAATTGCATACCAAAGATGGCAATACCTAGACCTATTTGCGTTTTTATGCCTAGCTAGGGGCGTTAAACGATAGCGCTTGTTGGGAGGCAACCCAATTTTATTTTTGTTCTTTACTTTTTGCTCCTGTTTAGTAATAAATAATTGATCTAGCCTCTGGTTAGATGTGGTTTTATGTTTTAATCGGTGTTTGTGTCAAGTGGAACCTTTGGGAAGACTTGGGTGAAAGTTAATTTGATCTTGCTGAAAAAAAAACAGAAACTTTGCGCTCACGAGATTAGTTGTAATTTTTTACAGAAGAGTTCTTTTAAGTTGATTATTTTTGATGAAGATTAATAGACAAATTCCTCACGTTCACAAATTTATTTCAGAATTTTTGGGGTTACAGAAGTATTCGAGAGTTACAGATTACTACAGACTGTTCTGTTTTTGACAGATTCTGTTTTTCGCGTGTTGTTTGCTTATTTTGATGAATCTGTGAGTAGTATCGGGGGGGGGGGGGTATGAACCATGGAGAAGTTGGAATATGCATTAGATATTACACCAATATAAATAAAGAATGAGTTTGCAACAGTACCTTAAAGTGGTGATTTATTTTCTTATACTAACGGAGCTCATGAGATTTTCTGTTGAAGTTTTGTGTTGTGAAGTTTTCAAGTTTTGGGTAAGGATTTGATGGACTTTGGAATAAGGAGTGACAAGATACTAAGCTTGGGGATGCTTGAGGCACCCCAAGGTAAAATTCAAGGACAACCAAAAGCCTAAGCTTGAGGATGCCCCAGAAGGCATCCCCTCTTTCGTCTTCGTCTATCGGTAACTTTACTTGAGGCTATATTTTTATTCACCACATGATATGTGTTTTGCTTGGAGCGTCTTGTATGATTTGAGTCTTTGCTTTTTAGTTTACCACAATCATCCTTTCTGTACACACCTTTTGGAAGAGACACGCATGAATCGTGATTTATTAGAATACTCTATGTGCTTCACTTATATCTTTTGAGCTAGACAATATTGCTCTAGTGCTTCACTTATATCTTTTTAGAGCACGGCAGTGGTTTTATTTTATAGAAATTTTTGAACTCTCAAGCTTCACTTATATTATTTTGGGAGTCGTTTAGAATAGCATGGTAATTTAATTAGATTATAAAATTAATCCTAATATGATGGGCATCCAAGATGGATATAATAAAAAACTATCATATGAAGTGCATTGAATACTATGAGAAGTTTGATTCCTTATGATTGTTTTGAGATATGAAATGGCGAGTCATGCTAGTAGAGTAATTGTGAATTTAAGAGATACTTGTGTTAAACTTTGTGATTCCCGTAGCATGCACGTATGGTGAACCATTATGTGATGAAGTTGGAGCATGATTTATTTATTGATTGTCTTCCTTATGGGTGGAGGTCGGGATCGCTTGATGGTTAACTCCTACCAACCCTTCCCCTAGAAGCATGCGTGTAGTACTTTGTTCTGATGACTTGTAGATTTTTGCAATATGTGAGTTCTTTATGACCAATGTTGAGTCCATTGATTATACACACTCTCACCCTTCCACCATTGCTAGCCTCTCTTGTGCCGCGCAACTTTCGCCGGCACCATAACACCCACCATTACCTTCCTCAAAACAGCCACCATACCTGCCTATTATGGCATTTCCGTAGCCATTCCGAGATATATTGCCATGCAACTTTCCACCATTCCGTTTATTATGACACGCTTCATCATTGTCATATTGCTTTGCATGATCATGTAGTTGACATTGTATTTGTGGCAAAGCCACCGTTCATAATTTTTTCATACATGTCACTCTTGAATCATTACACATCCCGGTACACCGCCGGAGGCATTCACACAGAGTCATATTTTGTTCTATTATTGAGTTGTAATTCTTGAGTTGTAAGTAAATAAAAGTGTGATGATCTTCATTATTGGAGCATTGTCCCATGTGAGGAAAGGATGATGGAGACTATTGTCGGTGTCAAAACCGGCGGATCTCGGGTAGGGGGTCCCGAACTGTGCGTCTAGGCGGATGGTAACAGGAGACAAGGGACACGATGTTTTAACCAGGTTCGGGCCCTCTTGATGGAGGTAAAACCCTACGTCCTGCTTGATTAATATTGATGATATGGGTAGTACAAGAGTGGATCTACCACGAGATCAAGGAGGCTAAACCCTAAAAGCTAGCCTACGGTATGATTGTTGTAATGGAGGTTATGTCCTACGGACTAAAGCCCTCCGGTTTATATAGACACCGGAGAGGGCTAAGGTTACACAGAGTCGGTTACAATGGTAGGAGATCTACATATCCGTATCGCCAAGCTTGCCTTCCACGCCAAGGAAAGTCCCATCCGGACACGGGACTGAGTCTTCAATCTTGTATCTTCGTAGTCTTGGAGTCCGGCGGACGATGATAGTCCGCTGTCCGGACACCCCTAGTCCAGACTCCTCAAGAGCCCCTAACTCGCTTCAATGACGATGAGTCCGGCGCGCATAATGTTCGGCATTGCAAGGCGGGTTCCTCCTCCAAATAATCCAGAGAAGATCATGAACACCAGGATAGTGTCCGGCTTTGCAAAATAAATTCCACATTCCACCGTAGAGAGAATAAAATGCACACAAGTTCAATCTACTGACGTATTTTGCGGCATGACGTCACACCACTACCAAGGTTTCGTTTTTTATTATACTGCCTCAGCGCGTTTAGCGAAGCGGTTTTCTTGGCACGTCTTGTCAAAGCAGAGATTGTGTTCCCCTTATTCCGGGATTCTCATCAATACGGACGTGGGTACCCCAACCGCGCCATTGATGGTGGCGCTTGGGAGATAAGCGAGTTTTACCAGGCTAGTGGGGACGCATAGTCTTCGTCCGCCTATATATAAGGGATAAGGATTCACCTTTTCACCTGCGCCTTCTTCCTCCTTTGCTTATCCATCTCTGCGCACTCGAGCTCCAGCACCCAAGTTCGCGCATCTCGCCTCAACCTTCTCCGACCATGTCCGGAGCGGGAGGCAAGTGGTTGGAGGAGCACATCACAAAGCTGCGCAGCGCCGGATACCTTTCTGGCGACATCGCGCACCGGCTGCCCGACGAGGGGCAGCTCATCCCCACCCCCAGGCCCCATGAGAGGGTCGTTTTCCTTCCCCATTTCCTCTGCGGACTGGGCTTTCCACTTCACCGCTTTGTCCGGGGGCTCATGTTCTACTACGGCCTGGATTTCCATGATCTGGCGCCGAACTTCATCTTCAACATCTCGGCGTTTATCGTCGTGTGCGAGGCCTTCCTCTGCATCCAGCCCCACTTCGGCTTGTGGCTCAAGACCTTCAATGTCAAGCCGAAGGTTGTGAAGGGCACTCAAGCGGAGTGCAGAGGCGCCATGTTGGGCAAGATTCCCAACGTCCTTTGGTTCGAAGGGCCTTCGTGGAATCCGTCAAGGGGTGGCAGTCGGGGTGGTTCTATATCACCGAGCCGCGCGACCCTACGTGGGCGGCGGCCCCCAAGTTCTGATCTGGTATCCCCACGCAGCTCACCTCTTGGAAAGAGAAGGGCTTGCTGTGGGGTAATTCGAAGGAGCTAACGGGACTCCAAGCCTGTATCCAGAAGCTGGAGAACAAAAAGCTCAGGCTAGTTAACGTGGTCCAAGTCATGCTCGTTCGCCGGATTCTCCCATGCCAAGAACGGGCATTCAATCTGTGGGAGTTCGATCCGGAACAGCACCAGGCGTTGAGCGGGCTCTTCGACACGACGTACGAAGGCGCCTGGAGGGTGCTGTTTAAGGGCGCCGAAGCCCCCGCATCCGCGACGGAAGATCACGGATTTCACTCGCAGCGTCCAGCTGACGAGGTAAGTGATTCTACCCCCTTACGGGGCACTTATTGTTAATAGATTGATTCTAAGCGGGTTTCAATCTCCCCTTTCCCTTGACAGGAATGGATGAAGAAGGCCGAGCAGCTCATCTGCCCGGCTCCCATGCCAGAAGACCCAGTGGACGCCCGTCTAGCGGGGCTGCTGGTTCCGGCACCGCATGTGGTGCCGGAGAAGAAGGCCAAGAAGGTGGCCATGAGTACTCGAAAGAGTTCCCGTTTTCAGGTTTCCGACGACTCCGAGGCGGACTCCTCCCCCGAAGATGAGGAGGAGGAAGAAGACTCTCTCCCAGAGGAGGGAGGGAGGAAGAGGAAGGCTTCCCCAACAGGGGAGGCTGAAGGATCCAAGAGGGGGAGAACTATTCCCCCAAACAGCTCTATCAACACCAACGTTGGCGGCGAAGAGTGGCCTTGAAGGGCCTGGCCTCCGGCGAGATCGTAAGTATCTGGATCCCTGAATGATCTGCAGTTTCTTTTGTGTCACATAGTGTCCTTCTAATGCCGCATGCTGCCTGCAGTCCGGCCGATGATGATCTCCCCGCTTCGTCGAGCGGGTCGTTGGCTCCGTCGGATGTGGATTCCATCCCGACGGCCTCCACCCCTCGCGCCGATGAGGACGCCGAGGTGGGATCCCAGAAAGGGACCCATCAGGAGGAGGCTCCGGAGGCACCGCAAGGCAGCCTCCCGGACTTTGCGCCGGACTCTACGCCGGAACCTGCAGTGGTTTCGGGGTCCGGCAAGCGGCCCCTTCGCAAGAAGGGCAAGACCGTGACGCCGGCGTCCTCCGTCCAACCGGAGGCGCCGGACAACTTGCTGGAGGCGCTCCAAGGTGCCTCCATTGAGGAAGAACACCACACTGTTATTAGTGTGGTGATTCAGAAGGTTCAGCTCGCCAAGAGCGGGCTGACCAAAGCCTGTAGTAGCCTTCTAACAGGCTTTGAGGTAAGAAGTTAAAATTATGTAATGTAATACCGCATAGACAGTAGCCCCTGATGCTCGGTTCGGTGTTCGGAAAGAAAAGCCGGACTGAGGATCTAAAAAGATATACGCAGGGTTAATAATAAATTATGTCAATATGGGTTTGCAGGTTGCGCTGCTAACCTCTGCCGCACTGACTGCGGAGGTTGGTGCATTGAAGCAAGATCTCGAGCGGTCCGAGCGAGAGCTCGGCCATGCCAAGAGGCAGCTTGAGGACAAAGAAGGTGAGTAGCATCTTTTTGAATATTTACCTTACAGAAAAGGATTTCGGTTGCAATAAAATTAATAAGGATAACGTGGGTACTGTAGGGGCCACGAACGAGGTGGCAACCCTGAAGGAGGTTGTGTCCGCGGCCGAACGCAATGCGGCCGTGGAACGGGCGGAGCGAGAGAAGCAGGAGACGCGGGTGGCGAAGGTGCGGCAAGAGCTCCAGGCTCTCATGGAAAAGCATGAGAGTTTGGAGCGTGACTCAAAGACTCGAGAGTCCGAGCTTGCCTCGGCTCTCGAAAGTGCCAAGTCCGCCAAGGCCGAAGCCCGTAAGGCCCTTCAGGAAGTAGAGGATATGAAGGAAATAGCGGCGGGTAAGGCATTTTTCATGCAAAGCAAGCATGTTAATGTAAACTACCTAACACTTACCCGAATTCGGAGCTCTCCAGGGGCGTTTGCAGATCTGCCTCGCAGTGTATCCGATGCTGCCGCATTCTACCGTGGCGACGAGGGGAGCTCAACGGAGAAGGTCTTCGGTCTCAAGATCGCCGAGGCCGCCATCCGTGCCCCTAGCGACCAGCTGAAGCAGCTGGTCGAGCTCCACAAGGTAGCTGAGGAGGCCATGAAGGGCCTTATAGTCCGGCTGTGGCCTGGACAGGCCATGCCTGGGAGCTACTTCAGCCTCGTGCTATGGCTGGTGGATGCGTGCCCCTGGGTGGATGTCATCAAGCGCTCCGCCTATATTGAAGGTGCTCGTCGGGCCCTTGCTCGCGCAAAAGTGCACTGGGGCAGGCTGGATGCGGAGAGGCTTCTTACTGATCCGCCGCCAGCGGGCAAGGAGTACCGTACGCCCGAAATGTACTATAAGACTGTCCTGAAGGGTGCCCGCAATATTGCGGATGAGTGCCCCAGAGATGTAATTATCGAGTAAACTCGCTATGTATTATCCTGTGCGCTGAAAACTTTGTAAATATACGCTACGCAATGCTTGTTTAATTTAAAATATTACCTTCTGTGCGGCCGTTTATAAAATCTGAGAGATGGCAAGTCGTCGGCTTCAGCCCCCAAGCCACGATTGCTGGGGTGTTCGGGATAAACTTGAGCACTCTTGTTCCCATTTTTGGGTCCATCTAGGGAGGCGCTCAACACAACGAACAAGGCAACCGGACTTATAATGCTTGAACACTCTCACTTAGACATAGAATTCTATAATTTTAAATATCGGCGAAGCCCCTACTATTCGGAAGACCGAATTCGGGGCGCTATCCACGCCTTCGTCGGACATTATCCGGTACTTCGCTCGAAGCGGCATAAGTCTTTAGGGACCCGAAAAGACCTCTCGAACAGCGACCAGTCTCTCGCCTTATCATGCCAGTCAGTTTTAGCTTTCTCCACTAAGGCGCTCGCCCAGCTCAACCGGGGCGCAATCGCAGTGGTTCTCCCAGTGCCACCTTAGCCGACAGAATGGAACGTAAGGCACCAAAACGTGGGAGCCGGGCAAACCCAACTATTGACCCAAGACATGATTCGGAGCCGATTCATATAATGCTATTAGTTCGGGGTGCCGCACTTGTGAAAGTGTTCGGACTTATCACACCATAATGCGGGGAACATAAGCCCCTGGTGTATTCGGCCGTACCAAAATATACGGGTGCAAGATGTCATTAGTGAACATATATGTAAAGTAATGCAATTATAGGCAAAAGAGCGCTGCATTATTTATTCAAGGAATTATGCTATGAGTGTGGAAGGATACAAATAGTGCGGTAAGCAAGGGATTGGACTAAATAAACATGTCCCCCTCCAGGGGTGGGCTGCGGACTGGTGTATATAATCGAATTTAATGCTCATAATGGAGACCACCTGAGTGTTCATCGTAGCCTTCTTTCTTCCCTGGCTGTTGCATCGTGAGTTCGGCGGGTCCACCGCCGGACAGGGCCTCTGGTAAATGGAGTCCTTTATATAAAAAAGAAGGAAAAATAAAAAGGAGTGACACACTTGGGAGCCCCTGGTGTGGTCTAGCCGCATTCTGGGTTTGTTGTGGTCGTGCCCCTCCCCCTAGGCCCATGGTATCTCCAGAGCGTAATGATGTACGTGGAGGGTTGGTCTTGCAATTATGCGAGGGCTGGGGTTGGGGCCGCATTGCTACGCATGATCGGAATGTGCCAGGTGGCCTTGGTTGATGTTGCTCCGGGCCCGTTTGGCCATGTCCGGCCGTTTAACGGCTGGACTCGAAAATTGCCTTAGAAGGCTGCTCTGTACTTCGGCCGCGAGAGCCGCTGTATGTTCTTCCGTTCGGAGGAGCGCCCGTATTTCCGCTGACCGTGATGACTCCACGAGGGCCTGCATCTTGAGCTTGAGGTATGTGTATGCGGCACCGCGCTGAACTTTGCAAACGCGGTTCGCCCGAGCAGAGCGTGATAGCCGCTGCGGAACGGGACTATGTCGAAGATTAACTCCTCGCTCCAGAAATTGTTCGGGGATCCGAAGACCACTTCCAGTGTGACTGAGCCTGTACAATTGGCCTCAACACCTGGTATAACACCTTTGAAGGTTGTTTTTGTAGGTTTAATCCTTGAGGGGTCTATGCCCATCTTGCGCACTGTATCCTGATAAAGCAGGTTCAGGCTACTGCCGCCGTCCATCAGGACTCTCATGAGGTGAAATCCATCGACGATTGGGTCTAAAACCAATGCGACGAATCCGCCGTGGCGGATACTGGTCGGATGGTCTCTTCGATCGAAAGTGATCGGGCAAGAGGACCATGGATTGAACTTCGGGGTGACTGGCTCCATCGCATATACGTCCCTTAGTGCACGCTTCCGCTCCCTCTTGGGTATATGGGTTACGTATATCATGTTCACCGTCCGCACTTGTGGGGGGAAACCCTTCTATCCTCTATTGTTCGGCGGTCGGGTCTCTTCCTCGTCGTCGCTTTGTAGCCCCTTGTCATTGTTTTCGGCAATTAACTTGCCTGCCTGCTTGAATACCCAACAATCTCTGTTGGTGTGATTAGCTGGCTTTTTGGGGGTGCCATGTATCTGGCATAAGCGGTCGAGTATGCGGTCCAAATTGGACGGACCCGGAGTGATTCTTTTGAATGGCTTCTTCCGCTGACCGGGTTTAGAGCCTCGGAATCCAGCGTTGACTGTCGTATCCTCCTTGTCGTCGCCGTTAATCGGCGTTTATTTTGCTTCGACGCGACCTGCCATTGTGGTCCTTGGTATCCGGACTGCCAGAATTTTCATTGAGGTTGTTGCTGCGAGCTAGCCAGCTGTCCTCTCCGCGCAGAAGCGGGTCATTAGAGATGTGAGGGCTGCCATGGATTTCGGCTTTTCTGTCCTAGGTGCCGGGCTAGCCACTCGTCATGGATGTTATGTTTGAAGGCTGCGAGGGCCTCTGCATCCGGACGGTCGGCGATTTGATTTTTCTTTGTTAAGAACCGTGTCGAACTGTCGGCCGATTCGTCTGCTGCTGAATTATGTGGCGTAGGTCATCGGCGTCGGTGGTCGCACATATGTGCCCTGGAAGTTGTCGAGGAATGCGGCTTCCAGGTCTTCCCAACACCCAATTGACTCTGCCGGCAAGCTGTTAAGCCAATGCCGAGCTGGTCCTTTAAGCTTGAGTGGGAGATACTTGATGGCGAGGAGATCGTCGCCGCGGGCCATATGGATGTGAAGGAGATAATCTTCGATCCAAACCGCGGGGTCTGTTGTGCCATCGTAGGATTCAATGTTTACGGGTTTAAACCCTTCAGGGATTTGATGATCCATTACTTCGTCGCTGAAGCATAAGCGGGTGTCTTGGCGCCTCTATATTGAGCAATATCACGACGTAGCTCGAGTGAGCGTTGTCTGCTGTGTTCGGCCCGGCCGGAGTTGTTGTATCCGGCGCGAAGGTATTCGTCGTGAGTCGTGGGGCGCCCACGTGATCCGTAGATGGATCTGGATTGCCTTGCTTTGTCCTCCAATATATCTCGCAAGTCCGGCGCGTTCCCTCTTGGCTTCGTACTTTTGGAGCGACGCCGGGGTACGGTCTTGGTGGAGGGCCTGGATGCCTCTCTGTCGCGACCACGGGGTGGTCGGTCGGCTGTATTATGTGCTGGTGATGAAGGTATGTATGCTTCCTCCTCTAGTCGGGGGAGCAACTTGCGTTTTGGGTAGCTTTTGGAGGGGCGTTCGAGTTCGTACTCTTCGGCCGCGAGGACCTTGGTCCATCGATCGGCCAGCAGGTCTTGATCAGCTTAAAGCTGCTGCTGTTTTTTCTTTAGGCTGTTTGCCGTGGCGATAAGCCTGCGTTTGAAACGCTCTTGTTCGACAGGATCCTCTGGCACGACGAATTTGTCGTCATTGAGGCTTGCCTCGTCTCCGGAGGGAGGCATGTCATTATCATCCTCGACCTCTTCGTCTGCCGCTCTCTCGTGAGGGCTTGCTTCTGCATCCTCCTGTGCTGAATCTTCTTTGGAAGGATTGTCTTGGACCGTCAGGGTGTTATTATCTCCTGTGCCGGAATCTCCATTCTTGCTGTGGCGGGATTTAGAGCGGCGCCGCTGACGTCGGCGCTTGGGCTGTTTCTTTAGGGAATCTGCCTCCGCTGCTTCTTCGCTGTCCCCATCTTTTGGGGTGTCCACCATGTATATGTCATATGACGAGCTGGCCTTCCAGTGCCCTATAGGCGCTGGCTCTTGTTCGTCTCCGGCATCGTCGTCCATACAGTCGATGTCATCGGAGTCGTAGTCTAGCATGTCGGTTAGATCGTCGACAGTGGCTACAAAGTGGGAGGTGGGTGGGCTTTGAATTTCTTCGTCGTCCGCATCCCAACCATCCAGCCATAATCCGCCAGGCTCTCGAATAACGAGAGATGTTTTAGCGAATTTAGGATGTCACCAAAGGGCGAGTGCTGAAAGATATCCGCAGCGGCGAACTCCATGATTGGCGCCCAATCGGATTCGATTGGCAGGGGCGCGGGAGGTTCGGAGTCCGGCACCTCGGAGTCACGAGCTTTGCAAGGGACAGGGTTAGTGTTTGGCTCCATCGCCGTGGAAATTGCAGCCCCCGAGGCGGTGTCCAGCCACCGGTCCTCGATCTGGGCAACCGGCTCCGGACTGAGGGCTGGAGCGGATTCGTGTGCGGCCACCAGGGCACTGTCCGGCGGCAGAGCTAAATCATGCCCATCGTGACAGTGCGGCGCGCTCGGCTGTGGCCCGAGTCCGTCAAAGATCAAGTCCCCGCGGATGTTGGTCGTGAAGTTTAGGCTTCCGAACCTGACCTGACGGCCAGGGGCGTAGCTTTTGATTTGCTCCAGATGGCCAAGTGAATTAGCCCGCAGTGCGAAGCCGCCGAATACAAAGATCTGTCCGGGGAGAAAAGTCTCACCCTGGACGGCATTGTTGATTGAAGGAGCCATCGAGCCTATTGGTGACGACACAGAGGAACTCTCAATGAAAGCACCAATGTCGGTGTCAAAACCGGCGGATCTCGGGTAGGGGGTCCCGAACTGTGCGTCTAGGCGGATGGTAACAGGAGACAAGGGACACGATGTTTTACCCAGGTTCGGGCCCTCTTGATGGAGGTAAAACCCTACGTCCTGCTTGATTAATATTGATGATATGGGTAGTACAAGAGTGGATCTACCACGAGATCAAGGAGGCTAAACCCTAAAATCTAGCCTACGGTATGATTCTTGTAATGGAGGTTATGTCCTACGGACTAAAGCCCTCCGGTTTATATAGACACCGGAGAGGGCTAGGGTTACATAGAGTCGGTTACAATGGTAGGAGATCTACATATCCGTATCGCCAAGCTTGCCTTCCACGCCAAGGAAAGTCCCATCCGGACACGGGACGGAGTCTTCAATCTTGTATCTTCGTAGTCTTGGAGTCCGGCGGACGATGATAGTCCGGCTGTCCGGACACCCCCTAGTCCAGGACTCCCTCAACTATGATTCCCCCACAAGTGGGGATGAGACTCTGAACGAAAAAAAACAAAAGAAAAAAGAGGCCATAAAAAAAGAGAAGGCCCAAATAGAAAAATGAGAGAAAAAGAGAGAAGGGGCAATGTTACTATACTTTTTCCACACTTGTGCTTCAAAGTAGCAGCATGATCTTCATGATAGAGGGTCTCCTATGTTGTCACTTTCATATACTAGTGGGAACTTTCATTATAGAACTTGGCTTGTATATTCCAATCATGGGCTTCCTCAAATTGCCCTAGGTCTTCGTGAGCAATCAAGTTGGATGCACATCCACTTAGTTCCTTTTTGAGCTTTCATACACTTATAGCTCTAGTGCATCTGTTGCATGGCAATCCCTACTCACTCACATTGATATCTATTGATGGGCATCTCCATAGACCGTTGATATGCCTAGTTTATGTGAGACTATCTTCTCCTTTTTTTCTCCACAACCACCATTCTCTTCCACCTATAGTTCTATGTCCATGGCTCACGCTCATGTATTGCGTGAAGATTGAAAAAGTTTGAAAATAGTAAAGTATGAAACAATTGCTTGGCTGAAACCGGGGTTGCACATGATTTAAATATTTTGTGTGATGAAGATAGAGCATAGCCAAACTATATGATTTCATAGGGATAGCTTTCTTTGGCCATGTAGTTTTGAGAAGACATTATTGCATTGTTAGTATGCTTGAAGTATTATTGTTTTTATGTCAGTATTAAACTTTTGTCTTGAATCTTCAGATCTGAACATTCATGCCACAATAAAGAAAATTACATGGATAAATATGTTAGGTAGCATTCCACATCAAAAATTCTGTTTTTATCATTTACCTACTCGAGGACGAGCAGGAATTAAGCTTGGGGATGTTTGATACGTCTCCAACGTATCTATAATTTTTGATTGTTCCATGCTATTATATTATCTATTTTGGATTTTTAATAGGCATTTATATGCTATTTAATATTATTTTTGGGACTAACCTATTAACCGAGGGGCCAGTGCTAGTTTCTTTTTTTTGCCTATTTTAGAGTTTTGCAGAAAAGGAATACCAAATGGAGTCCAAACGGAATGAAACCTTCGCGATGATCTTTCTTGGACCGAAAGCAAACCAGAAGACTTGCAGATGAAGTCGGAGACGCAACAAGGCAGCCACAAGGCGGGAGGGCACGCCTAGGGGGGTAGGGCGCGCCCCCACCCTCGTGGGCCGCTCGTGGCTCCCCTGGCCTAGTTCCTTCGCTTATATATACTCTTATACCCAAAAAACATCCAGGAGATCCACGAAACCACTTTTCCACCGCCGCTACCTTCTGTACCCGTGAGATCCCATCTAGGGACCTTTTATGGCATCCTACCGGAGGGGGATTCGATCATGGAGGGCTTCTACATCAACACCATTACCTCTCCGATGAAGCGTGAGTAGTTTACCATAGACCTTCGGGTCCATAGTTATTAGCTAGATGGCTTCTTCTATCTCTTTGATTCTCAATACCATGTTCTCCTCGATGTTCTTGGAGATCTATTTGATGCAATACTCTTTTGCGGTGTGTTTGCCGAGATCCGATGAATTGTGGATTTATGATCAAGATTATCTATGAATATTATTTGTTTCTTCTCTGAATTCTTATATGCATGATTTGATATCTTTGCAAGTCCCTTCGAATTATCGGTTTAGTTTGGCCTACTACATTGATCTTTCTTTCAATGGGAGAAGTGCTTAGCTTTGGGTTCAATCTTGTGGTGTCCTTTCCCAGTGGCAGTAGGAGCAGCAAGGCACATATTGTATTGTTGCCATGGAGGATAAAAAGATGGGGTTTTCATCATATTGCTTGAGTTAATTCCTCTACATCATGTCATCTTGCTTAATGCATTACTCCGTTCTTTATGAACTTAATACTCTAGATGCATGTTGGATAGCGGTCGATGTGTGGAGTAATAGTAGTAGATGCAGGCAGGAGTCGGTCTACTTGACACGGACGTGATGCCTATGTTCATGATCATTGCCTTAGATATCATCATAACTATGCACTTTTCTATCAATTGCTCGGCAGTAATTTGTTCACCCACCATAATATTTGTTATCTCGAGAGAAGCCACTAGTGAAACCTATGGCACCCGGGTCTCTTTTCCATTATATTGAATTTTGTTTACATCTTGCTAGTTTCCGATCTACTATTTTGCAATCTTTACTTTCCAATCTATAAACCAAAAATACCAAAAATATTTACTTTACCATTTATCTATCTCTATCAGATCTCACTTTTGCAAGTGACTGTGAAGGGATTGACAACCCCTTCATCGCGTTGGGTGCAAGTTGTTGATTGTTTGTGCAGGTATTCAGTGACTTGGTTCTCAAAACTGAGGGAAATACTTATGCAACTTTGCTGCATCACCATGTCCTCTTCATGGGAAAACCAACGCAAGCTCAAGAGGTAGCAGGGGTCACAATCAAAGTTTTAATAGGAAAGAGGAGAAAATGGTCTAAGAAGACACGTCGCCGTCACTACTGCCGCTGCTGTCACCGTCATCATCCCCACCTTCCTCGATCACGGGCGGTCTAGCATTGTCCGCAGGGGCGAGCTTTGCAATCAGGTCATCCACATGATCCGCCACCCAGCCCGCTAGGACGCTTTGGATTGCTCCATGTACAGGGGCTATCATGGCGTGAAAGTCAAAGTCAGGATCGGAGCAAAGAAGGTGGCCGAAGACGCACGAGAACGCGTGCCCAAGAAGGTCACGGCTCTTCTCTTCGAGGAGTTGGCGTGCCCTCGCGGCCCTACCTTCAAGGCGAGTCACGACCTGGATGAAGAAGCCGAGGTAGCCAGCGGCGTCAGCAACAAGGGGCTGGAGACTTTCTCGTCGCAAATATCTCTTAAAGCCCGGTTAGCCTTGTGCCCAAGTGCCTCGAACATCTGGAGCGCCTGCGCTGCAGCACTCGGGTTTGGCTCGCCTCATCTGAAGCTTTCTCCATGAGGGAGGAAGTGTCTCCCACCGGCTTACAAAGGAAGGACAGCTCAGCCTCGACCGTGGCCCGAGCATCCACTGCCGCCAGCTTCTTCTTGAGGCAATCGGCCTCGCCCTTAATCTCATCATTCTGCGTGCAAAAGCGGGCCTCCTGAAGCTTCAGCCTTTTGCGGTATTCCTCGGCAAGAGCCCTGTGATAACCCACAAGTATAGGGGATCAATTGTAGCCACTTTCGATAAGTAAGAGTGTTGAACCCAACGAGGATCTAAAGGTAGAACAAATATTCCCTCAAGTTCTATCGACCACCGATACAACTCTACGCACGCTTAACATTCGCTTTACCTAAAACAAGTATGAAACTCGAAGGACTTTGTAGGTGTTGTTGGATAGGTTTGCAAGAATATAAAGAGCATGTAAATAAAAACTAGGGGCTGTTTAGATAAAGATGTAATAAAGTTAGTATAGCGAGCGTGGAAAAGTGGTGGTAGGAGTTGTGAAATTGTCCCTAAGCAATTGACTACTTTACTAGACCGATAGCAAGTTTTATGTGGGAGAGGCCACTGCTAGCATGTCATCCCTGACTTGGAATTCTATGCACTTATGATTGGAACTATTAGCAAGCATCCGCAACTACTACGTTCATTAAGGTAAAACCCAACCATAGCATTAAGATATATTGGTCCCCCTTCAATCCCGTACGCATCAATTTCTATGCTAGGTTGAAGCTTCTGTCACTCTTGCCCTCCAATACATAGTCCTATCAACATACAACTAACCCTAGGATGCAATCCATGCACACTCTCATATGATGGGCACCAAAGGATAGCAACATAACCACAAGCAAATTAAACCAATCATAGGAATTCACCAATTACCGATAGAACAACGAAAAACTACTCAGACATCATAGGATGGTAACACATCATTGGATAATAATATGAAGCATAAAGCACCATGTTCAAGTAGAGGGTACATCGGGTTGCGGGAGAGTGGACCGCTGTAGATAGATGGGGGAAGGTGATGGAGATGTTGGTGAAGATGACGGAGGTGTTGGTGTAGATCACGGTGATGATGATGGCCCCGGTGGTGTTCTGGCGCCACCGGGAGAGAGGAGGAGAGAGCCCCCCTTCTTCTTCTTCTTCCTTGACCTTCTCCCTAGATGGGAGAAGGGTTTCCCCCCGGTCCATGGTCTCCATGGTGTGGGAGGGGCGAGAGCCCCTCCGAGATTGGATCTGTCTCTCTATCTCTCTCTGTTTCTGCGTTCTAGATTCTAGCCTTTCACCGTTTCTTATATTCCCGGAGATCCATAACTCCGATTGGATTGAAACTTTGAACACGATTTTTCTCCAGATATTAGCTTTCTTGCGGCGAAAGAAGGGCAACAACCTCCTTACGGGGTGTCCACGAAGGTCAGGGGCGTGCCCCCTGCCTTGTGGGCCCCTCGAGCATCGCCTCGCATTGATTCCACTTCTCAAAATTCAGATATATTCCAAAAACAAATCTCCATCCGTTTTTATCCCGTTTGATATGGATTTTCAGCGAAACAAAAAACATGCAACAAACAGGAACTGGCACCGGGCACTGGATCAATATGTTAGTCCCAAAAATAGTATAAAAAGTTGCCAAAAGTATGTAAGAGTTGTATAATATTGGCATGGAACAATCAAAAATTATAGATACGACGAAGACGTATCAGCATCCCCAATCTTAATTCCTACTCGTCCTCGAGTAGGTAAATGATAAAAAAGATAATTTTTGATGTGGAATGCTACCTAGCATAATCTTGATCATGTAATCTAATCATGGCATGAATATTAAGACACGAGTGATTCAAAGCAATAGTCTATCATTTGACATTTAAGACGATAATACTTCAAGCATACTAACAAAGCAATCATGTCTTTTCAAAATAACATGGCCAAAGAAAGTCATCCCTACAAAATCATATAGTTTGGCTATGCTCCATCTTCACCGCACAAAATATTCAAATCATGTACAACCCCGATGACAAGCCAAACAATTCTTTCATACTTTTGACTTTCTCAAGCCTTTTCAACTTTCACGGAATAGAATATGATGGACATATCACTATAGGCGGAATAGAATATGATGATGGAGGTTGTGTGGAGAAGACAAAAAGGGAGAAAGTCTCACATCAACGTGGCTAATCAACAGGCTATGGAGATGCCCATCAATTGGTGTTAATGCGAGGAGTGGGGATTGCCATGCAACGGATGCACTAAGAGATATAAGTGTATGAAAGCTCAAACTGGAAAACTAAGTGGGTGTGCATCCAACTTGCTTGCTCATGAAGACCTCGTCAATTTGAGGAAGCCCATCATCGGAATATACAAGCCAAGTTCTATAATGAAAATTCCCACTTAGTATATGAAAGTGATAACTCAAGAGACTCTCTGTATGAAGAACATGGTGCTAATCTAAAGCACAAGTGTGGTAAAAGGATAGTAACGTTGTCCCTTCTCTGTTTCTCTAATTCATTTTTTTATTTTCTTTTTTTGGTGGGCTTCTTTGTCCTCTCTCTTTTTATTTGGGCTTCTTTGGCCTCTTTTATTTTTCATAAAGTCCGGAGGCTCATCCCAACTTGTGAGGGAATCATTGCTTCCATCATCCTTTCCTCACATGGGACAATACTCTAATAATGATGATCGTCACACTTTATTTACTTACATCTCAATATTACAACTCGATATCTAGAACAAAGATATGACTCTATATGAATGCCTCCGGCGGTGTACCGGGAAGTGCAATGATCTAGCATAGCAAAGATATCAAAAAACGGACAAGCCATGAAAACATCATGCTAGCTATCTTACGATCATGCAAAGCAATATGACAATGAATGTTCAAGTCATGTATATGATGATGATGGAAGTTGCATGGCAATATATCTCGGAATGGCTATGGAAATGCCATAATAGGTAGGTATGGTGGCTGTTTTGAGGAAGATATAAGGAGGCTTATGTGTGATAGAGCATAATGTATCACGGGGTATGGATGCACCGGCGAAGTTTGCACCAACTCTCGAGGTGAGAAAGGGCAATGCACAGTACCGAAGAGGCTAGCAATGATGGAAGGGTGAGAGTGCGTATAATCCATGGACTCAACATTAGTCATAAAGAACTCACATACTTATTGAAAAATTTTATTAGCCATCAAAACAAAGTACTACACGCATGCTCCTAGGGGAAGGGTTAGTAGGAGTTAACCATCGCACGATCCCGACCTCCACACAAAGGATGACAATCAAAAAAATAAATTATGCTCCGACTTCATCACATAACGGTTCACCATACGTGCATGCTTCGGGAATCACAAACCTCAACACAAGTATTTCTACTAATCCACAGTTACTCACTATCATGACTCTAATATCACCACCTTTATATCGCAAAACTATTGCAAGGAATCAAACATATCATATTCAGTGATCTACAAGTTTATGTAGGATTTTATGACTAACCATGTGAATGACCAATTCCTGTCAACTCTCTAAATAGATATAAGTGAAGCAAGAGAGTTTAATTCTTTCTACAAAAGATATGCCCACACTCTAACAAATATAAGTGAAGCAAAAGAGCATTCTACAAATGGTGGTTTTCTATGTGAAGAGAAAGAGGCAATCCAAACTTCAAATGATATATGTGAAGCACATGAAGCATTCTATAAAGAAATACTCAAAAGATTTAAGTGAGGTGCAATGAGCATTCTATAAATCAACCATGGACTATCTCATACCAGCATGGTGCATAAAAGAAAAGTGAGAACTAAATGCAAAAGACGCTCCAAGATTTGCACATATCGCATGAACGAAACGAATCCGAAAACATACCAATACTTGTTGAAGAAAGGTGGGATGCCTTCCGGGGCATCCCCAAGCTTAGGCGCTTCAGTCTCCTTGAATATTTACCTGGGGTGCCTTGGGCATCCCCAAGCTTAAGCTCTTGCCTCTCCTCCTTCTCCTTACATCGAGACCTCCTCGATCTTCGAACACTTCATCCACACAAAACTTAACCGAAAGCTCGGTAAGATCCGTTAGTATAATAAAACAAATCACTACTCTAGGTACTGTTGCAAACCAATTCGTATTTTATTTTTCCATTGTAGCTACTGTAATATAACTTTTCCATGGCTTAATCCATTGATAGAAATTGATAGTTTCATCAAAATAAGCAAACTATGCATCAAAAACAGAATGTGTCTTAAACAGGATAGTTAGTAGTAATCTGAACATTTACCATATACTCCAACAATTCTGAAAAATAGGAAAAATAAACAATTTGTATAGAAAGATAGTGCAAAAAGTTTCAGAACCGTTTGACATTCCAGTAAATAATGTAAAATCGCGTACTGCAGCCAAAGTTTCTGTCTTGCACCGCACAAACCAACAAGCAATGTAAACATCCTATAGGCAAATCTTGGCACATCATTTTTATAATACAATGGAATTGTACAAGGGGGTAATTATTTTTCTTGAAAAGTTTCTGGAATTAAGATTCACAAAGTTTTCGTGAGCATGAACAAAGTTCAAGGCTAGCTCCCATTTTAACAATGCTTATCTCTCTCACTTTCACTTTCCTTTTTGAAAAGTTTTGGGTTCCCCTCTTTATTTTTTTGTTTTTAAACTTTATGAAAGCACTCAACAGAAATAAATGACTCTCTAAAACTTCCGGGTTGTCTCCTGGTAGCGCTTTCTTTAAGCCATTAAGCTAGGCATATAGTGCTCAAGTAATGGATCCACCCGGATCCCAAGGTATATCAAAGCCAATTTTAATTAACAATGATTTGTGATTTAGTAGTGAGCACAAAGTAACATATATCATGCAACAATGAAGTCTAACTCTCTTCCTATGCGTCGGCATGTCATAAAAGAACAATGCATGCACACATAGTAAAGGCCAATGCATAGTATGAACAGTTTCTTGCAATTTTATCATATTGGAAACATGGAGAGGCAGAGATGTAGTTCCTCTCTCATAATAATTGCAAGTAGGAGCAGCAAGCACATGCATATTATATTCATCAAAATTATCATGTGTAGTGGTAAAATGCAACCCATCGATATAATCCTTAATAAGTGCAAACTTCTCCAATATAGTGTAGTCGGGAGAATTCAAAAAGATAATAGGACTATCATGCGTGGGTGCAATAGCAACAATTTCATGTTTAACATAAGTAACTATAGCAAGTTCATGTCCATAAGCATAATTCATATTGGCATCTTGGCCACAAGCATAGCAAGCATCATCAAAAAGGGATATTTCAAAAGAATCAACAGGATCATAACAATCATCATAGCACTCATCCTTCGGTAAGAACGAAGGGGAATTAAACAATGTATGAGTTGAACAGTTACTCTCATTAGAAGGTGGGCACGGGTAGCTAATCCGCTCTTCCTCCTTTTGTTCTTCGCTCTCCTCATCATCTTTTTCATCCAATGATCCCACAGTTTCATCAATTCCTTCTTCCATAGACTCCTGCAAAATATTAGTCTCTTCTTGGACAGCGAAGACTCTCTCAATAAAATCATCAATATCGGAATTTAATTCATAATTCTCATAGCAATATTTAAGTATAGAAAAAATTTCAGGTCTGTAAACAGCATGATCAAGATTTTCACACTCTTTAAACAAAGATTCAATTTCATAAGCACCCATAAAAGCAATGAATTCTTCTATTTGTTCCACATCATAGTAATCATATATACCATTAGCATAAGAAGCTAAGGTTTCATTATCATTAAATTTGCATGAAAAGGGATGGTGGGGAGCCTCCATCCTAGTGCAACAAGTATAATCATATCTCAAGCATAGTTACCTAGCATATCAATGCAACATATAAATTTGATCCCATAATAGTTTCCCTTTTTGTGTCAAGCGATAATCCCTAAAGTACTCACGTTGATCCAACGTGTCTCCCATAACATAATTGAATGGGGTTTTCTCAGGATTATCAAAGTAGTACATAATATCTTTCACATAATGAGCATCGAGGGTTTTAGGAGGATCCCCATCTCCATGAGTAGCAAGTAAACCTAATTTTTTTGTATTTCATGTTCCATACCCATAACTAAAGATAGATAACAACTTAAAACAGCAAATAAAATCTACTTAGTGGTAAAGCAAACAAGCACACACGAGAATATTCACCCCACGCTATGACTCTCCGGCAACGGCGCCAGAAAAAGGTCTTGATAACCCACAAGTATAGGGGATCAATTGTAGCCTCTTTGGATAAGTAAGAGTGTCGAACCCAATGAGCTAAAGGTAGAACAAATATTCCCTCAAGTTCTATCGACCACCAATACAACTCTATGCACGCTTAACATTCGCTTTACCTAAAACAAGTATGAAACTAGAAGGACTTTGTAGGTGTTGTTGGATAGGTTTTCAAGAATATAAAGAGCACATAAATAAAAACTATGGGCTGTTTAGATAAAGATGCAATAAACTTAGTATAGCGAGTGTGGAAAAGTGGTGGTAGGAGTTGTGAAATTGTCCCTAAGCAATTGACTACTTTACTAGACCGATAGCAAGTTTTATGTGGGAGAGGCCACTGCTAGCATGTCATCCCTGACTTGGAATTCTATGCACTTATGATTGGAAGTATTAGCAAGCATCCACAACTACTGACGTTCATTCATGAGAGCGGCGTTTTGGCTCCTAGGTGCATATGCACCCATTGTAGAAATACACATTTTGAAAAGTTAAAAAATTCGGAACAAAAATTCCACGTGTATATCCGGACATTTTATGTGCATTCACAAGGTTTCGGTGAAAAACGATATTTTTCGTGGCTTGTGTAAAAAAGATAAAAAAATGCATCATGAATAGTTAGAATGAAGCATCAGAAATTGTCTTTTTTTACACAACCACAAAAACGTCATTTTTCACTGAAACCTTGTGCACGCACATAAAATGTCCAGATATACATGCAGGATTTTTGTTCCGAATTTTTCAACTTTTCGAAATGTGAATTTCAACAATGGGTGCATATGCACCTAGGAGCCAAAGGCAATTACCGTTCATTAAGGTAAAACCCAACCATAGCATTAAGATATATTGGTCCCCCCTTCAATCATGTATGCATCAATTTCTATGCTAGGTTGAAGCTTCTGTCACTCTTGCCGTCCAATACATAGTCCTATCAACATACAACTAACCCTATGGTGTGATCCACGTGCGCGCTCATATGATGGGCACCAAAGGACAACAACATAACCACAAGCAAACTAAACCAATCATAGCAATTCACCAATTACCGATAGGACAACCAAAATCTACTCAGACATCATAGGATGGCAACACATCATTGGATAATAATATGAAGCATAAAGCACCATGTTCAAGTAGAGGGTATAGCGGGTTGCGGGAGGGTGGACCGCTGTAGATAGATGGGGGAAGGTGATGGAGATGTTGCTGGAGATGATGGAGGTGTTGGTGTAGATCACGGTGATGATGATGGCCCCCGCGGCGTTCCGGCGCCACCGGGAGAGAGGGGGAGAGAGCCCCCCCTCCTTCTTCTTGTTCCTTGACCTTCTCCCTAGATGGGAGAAGGGTTTCCCATCCGGTCCATGGTCTCTATGGCGTGGGAGGGGTGAGAGCCCCTCCGAGATTGGATCTGTCTCTCTGTCTCTCTCTGTTTCTGCGTTCCAGATTCTGGCCTTTCACCGTTTCTTATATTCCTGAAGATCCATAACTCCGATTTTATTGAAACTTTGAACATGATTTTTATCCGGATATTAGCTTTCTTGCGGTGAAAGAAGGGCAACAACCGCCTTACGGGGTGTCTGTCATGGTAACGATTCCGATAATAAGAAAGGGGTAGGATAAAGAAGCATGATATATCGAGATGCATATGGGTGACATGGTGGTTTTAGCGAGTTCGGGCCTGTCACGGTGGAGATAACAACCCTACGTCTCGTGCTCCGGAGAGGCTTTGTTTTATCTTAGTATGTATCTGGAGATTACAATGAGAGGAGAACGGATCCCCGTAGTCCTGAGACTCATGGTGAAAAAGAGAGAGAGATGAAAAAAAAAGCCCCTCAAGTCTAGTGGTGGGGGTGGCTTATATAGAGTGAGCCACCCCCTCACTCCTATGTTACAAAGTGGGGCATGAATTCCATAATGCTAGCCCACTACCGAGCCCTCACCATGAGAATGATGTCGACTGCTTTGTTGCCTGCTGGTCTTCGTATATCCGAGTGAGTCGTACGGTCGAGTGGTGAACCGTCATCCGAGTGGATGGTATACTGCTTGGTCGAGTGGATAGTATGCTGCTTGTCCGAGTGGATAGTATGTTTGTATGAAGTTTATCTAGACCCACATGTTGTGTGGACCCCATGCTTTGTGATACTTTGACCCTTCGTGGGCCTACCTGTTATGTGTATCCCCAACATTAGCCCCCGAATCGATTGCGATTTTGCAGAACGAGTTTGTGAAAGACACAACTTGTCCCAAGTGATTACGGAAATACTCGGTACCTGTCATCGTACTTTCAGACAACCAAGGTTTGAACAAAATCTCAATAGATTCTGGCACTGCGCTTCCGACTGATCTGGAGTAAGTGCCCGCGAGGAGCAACTTGGTGACGTTCGATCATCTCTCGGAAGAGGTTAACTCATGATCAGAATATGGATGTCTCATTAAATCCAGGCAACAAGATCGACGCATGGACTGCTCTCTCGGTGAGATGCCATTCTTATCCCGGAGGAACGTCAATACGAGTCAGCTCTAGATCCAAACTTATGAGTTTCACGCTTTGAGTCCTAGAAGAAGGTTCAAAACAGGTCCACGGAGGAGCCTTAAACTCACCTTATAGCAATTTTTTTGGAGTGATTTGGAGCTGGTCCTGCATCGAGTAACTGATTACTCGGAATTTCTTCATGCCTGGAACGTGTCTTTTTTTGTTGTTTGGACGTCACTCGGACCGGGCAGACCGTTCCGAGTGGATACCATTCCGATGGGGGCACGCTGAGTGCACCCACCGGTGTAATCCTCGAGATCGCCGTCAATCTGCGAGGCGATCGGCGGAGTCTTAGAGCCTATCTTTTTTTTGTTTGGCCGTCACTCAGACCGGGCGGACCGTTCCGAGTGGATACCATTCCAGTGGGGGCACGCTGAGTGCACCCACTTGGTGTAGTCCCCAAGACTGCAGTCGACTACGGGCAGTCGGCGGGAGTCTTAGAGCCTATTTTTTGTTGTTGTTCATCACTCGGACTGGTCAGGCCATACCGAGTGGAGATTACTCTAGTGGGGGCACGCTTAGTGCACCCACTGGGTGTAGTCCCCGAGACCACCATCGACTGCGGGCAGTCGGCGGGGGTGTGAGAGAACTAAAACTCTTTTTAGCTGGTACTGATCACACTTGTTCTTCTCTTGGATTGGTTTCTGTTTGCTTGATACAGCTTCTGAATAGGAATCAATAGTCGACCAGTTGGACGATCCTTGAGCAGCATTGATCAGCTCATCAGCAAGGCCCTCAGCAATGGTCTTGACGTTCTTGTCTCAGCTCACCAGCAAGGCACTCAGCAATGGTCTTGACGTTCCTGTCAGCCGTCTGCTTTGGCGCCAGCCATTGGATGGGCCTTTGACAGTGCGCACAATCTCGTCCTTCTTCTTAACGGTGCAGCCCCCCTCGAGAAGAATCGCGATCGACCCGCACCATTCGGTGGGGCCAGCCAACTCATCAATGAGGTATTCAGTAATGGTCTTGACGTTCCTGAGTGTGGCTCGCCTTGGCGACACGCTCAATCTTGTCCTTCTTCTAGATGGTACAACTCTGAAGTGGTGGTCGTGGCCGACCCGAACTTTGCTAAGACCCCAAGTGGGAGGATTGCTCACCACTCGATAAGATTTTTCAAACTTAGGCGAGTACTGGACTGCAGCTAAGCCTCCGAGTGGGAGGATTGCTCACCACTCGGTAGGATTTTTCAAACTTAGGCCAGTAATGGACTGCAGCTAAGCCCCCGAGTGGGAGGATCGCTCACCACTCGGTAGGATTTTTCAAACTTAGGCGAGTATTAGACTGCAGCTAAGCCCCTGAGTGGGAGGATTGCTCACCACTCGGTAGGATTTTTCAAACTTAGGTGAGTACAGGACTGCAGCTAAGCCCCCGAGTGGGAGGATTGCTCACCACTCGGTAGGATTTTTCAGACTTAGGCGAGTACTGGACTGCAGCTAAGCCCCCGAGTGGGAGGATTGCTCACCACTTGGTAGGATTTTTCAAACTTAGGCGAGTACTGGACTGCAGCTAAGCCTTCAGCGGGAAGATTGCCCTCACAATCTCGTCCTTCTTCTTTACGGTGCAACCCCCGAGGGGGGGGGGGCATGGCTGACCAGTACCGTTTGGTCGGACTTTTAAAACTTAGGCGATTACTGGACTGCAGCTAAGCCCCCGAGTGAGAGGCAGGCTCACCACTCGGTAGGATTTTTTTCAAACTTAGGCGAGTACTGGACTGCAGCTAAGCCCCCGAGTGAGAGGCAGGCTCACCACTCGGTAGGATTTTTCAAACTTAGGTGAGTACTGGACTGCAGCTAAGCCCCCGAGTGAGAGGCAGGCTCACCACTCGGTGGGATTTTTCAAACTTAGGCTAGCATCTTGGACTGCAGCTAAGCCCCCGAGTGAGAGGCAGGCTCACCACTCGGTAGGATTTTTCAAACTTAGGCGAGTACTGGACTGCAGCTAAGCCCCCGAGTGAGAGGCAGGCTCACCACTCGGTAGGATTTTTCAAACTTAGGCGAGTATTGGACTGCAGCTAAGCCCCCGAGTGAGAGGCAGACTCACCACTCGGTAGAATTTTTTCTTCGACTTAGGCGAAACGGATTCGCAACTAAGGCACCCGTTGGGGGATTTTAGAACATGTAAAAAATGAAAAACAATCATTCGGAAGATGGTAAAATCATGTCTTTTGATAATCAAACTAAAGGGTACTTCTTTCTGAGTTCGAGTAATTGTGGAGTTGGGTTTGCATCGAGCAAAATGTTCTTTCTGAGTTCTCTTCCAGTGGGGACACGCTGAGTGCACCCACTGGGTGTAGTCCCCGAGCCTCTGTCGGACTAGATGAGTCTGGCAGAGGGTTTAAGTCTCCCGGTAAACCTCCATGTAGTTGGCATAGTAAATATCTTTCTCTGGAATTGAATCAATCGGATGGATGCATAGCGAGGTGTTTGTATGAACGACGTTCGACGAGTAAGGCCGCCTGTACGAATCAACGATGGCGCTTCAATTTTAGCCTTTTGAATGAAAGGGGTATTTATCCAAGTGGACGTGCTTCCCGACTGATCGGGGTATGTGGACTGCAAGGAAAAACTTGGTGGCACTTGTATGTCTCCCGGAGGAGATAGACTAGTGGTCTGACATGGACGTGCCATGAAACCAGAGTGACAAGGCTAGTGCGTGGACTGGCTCTCCAAAGAGAGGCCACTCATTATCCCGGGGGAAAACCAGCACAAGCCATCTCTGAGTCCAAGTTTGTGAAACTGATGCCTTGGTGCCTAGGATAGGGCCAAGTGTATCCGTATAGGAGCATTGTTTTCACCCTTTTGCAGTCCTAAAGATGACTTTAGGTAATGATTTGGGCGATCGTCCGAGTGGACAGTACTACCCTTATAGATTTTTGGCAGACCGAGCAAGTATGGTCAGAAAGATATTCCTGATGTAATCAATGGGTTGATTGAATGGGCGTAACCCCTGAGGGCGGCATGGCCAACGGTTGTGCGTAGCCCCCGAGTGATGCTCGAAAGAGGCAAGCTTGCTACAGAGTGTGATATGGGGTTTGATCATACGAGTAACTTAGTCGTTACGGTGTTGGGGGTGTAGAGGTAAAGACATGTCCAACTAATGGTGACACGTGAGGCGGCCGAGGGGCGATGATGTGTACAACCGAGTGACGACGCGCGGGGCGGCCAAATGGGGAAGACGTGCACAACCGAGTGGCAACGCACGGAGCGGCCGAGTGGTGAAGACGTGCACAACCGAGAGGCGACGTAGGAGCTCCCGAGTGGTGAAGACGTGCACAACCGAATGGTGTGGTGCGGGATGGCCGAGTGAGGATGTGGAGGTGGCCGAGTGACATATTGCGTGTCCAGCCAAGTGGCTGAAATGGTCTTCGAAGGAGTTAGCCAGATGCTTTCGAAGCTAATGTAGCGATGAGATCGGTGTAGTTTGGTTGCGACACAACAAGACCGACGTGACAACTGAGTCTGAATAAGAATGAAGATGGCGTGCAGAGCGTCTGGGTTATTATAGTACTTGTCAAAGTGGCGGATCGAATGCACTTGTTGAAGTGAAGGATCTGACTGGTGATGAAGTACTTGACTACTCAGGAGAGTGTCATTCCAAATGAGATGCAGCCCCCAAGTGCGGTGTAGCCCCCGAGCGTACTACAGGCTTCGACAACGGACATGTCGGAATACGAGAAATATAGTTTTGAATGGATGATTTGCAATTCATCGAGTCGGACTCGGGTAAAGATGAGGAGAAGCTTCCGACTGATGCTCGAAAGAAGCAAACTCGCAAAAGAGTGAAGTGTGTGAAGTTTAATTATAAAAGGGACTTATCTGTCTCATGCCTGACGAGGTCTATATCATTGATACGATGAAGAGGATTCTAGAGAGGGGTTGGCTGGATGTGTTTGAAGTCAACAGAGTGACAATGTCGGTGTTGTGGTGCGCTAGGACCAGTACGGTGATCGAGTCTGAGCAGCGATGAAGTTGGCGCATAGGGCCGTCGAGTGATCGCGTAACTTGTGTAAAAAAATGGCACAAGCCAACGAAATAATTTCAAGGAAATTTGATGTGTGCTGAAATGATTTGTGTGAATAACACCCATAGACACCCGCTGGGAGTGCAAGGGGCTTGCTGGTTAACCAGCAAGAGTCTGAAAGAGCGAAGGATCCGTTTGAACTTGTCGAAGCGACGGATCCGACTGAACTCATTGGAGTACTGGCTCAAATAAAATGGAGGTGTAGTGTTTTGACTGAGTTGCAGCCCCAGAGGACCGATGCAAACTCAAAATGAAGAACGACACATGGTGTTCGTGAATTATGTATGCGAAAAAAATGCAAGCTGGACTCGTGAGTCACATAACCAGTACTAAGCAAGTATGTGAAAATAAGCAGCCGAGCGTAGAGGTACACTCGGTGGCGTGGCCTCCGAGTGAACATGGTGTGTGAATTATGGGATACTCGGGAAGACGGAGATAACAGAATGTAAAATGACTTAGCTGTCTGAAGGCGCGCGAGTGGCCGAGTGGTGATGAGGCGACCAAATGAGTGGCGGCGCGCGGGGCGGTCGAGTGGTGATGAGGTGACCAACAGATGGTGACGCGCGGGGTGACCAAGTGGTGATGAGGTGACCAACCGATGGCGATGCGCGGGGTGATCGAGTGGTGATGAGGTGACCAACCGATGGCGACGCGCCGGACGGCCGAGTGGTGATGAGGTGACCAACCGATGGCGATGTGCGGGGCGGCCAAGTGGTGATGAGGTGACCAACCGATGGCGACGCGCGGGGGCGTCCGAGTGGTGATGAGGTGACCAACCGATGGCGACGCGCGGGACGACCGAGTGGTGATGAGGTGACCAACCGATGGCGACGCGCGGGGCGGCCGAGTGGTGATGAGGTGACCAATCGATGGCGACGCGTGGGGCGACCGAGTGGTGATGAGGTGACCAATAGATGTGGGGCGTCCGAGTGACGTAGACGCGTCCCGCAGAGTGGCAACGCGCAAAGCGTCCAGATGATGTAGATGCGTGACGCGCAGTGACGATGCGCGGGGCGTCCTGGTGAAGTAGAAGCGCATGCCGTGGAGTGACGACGAGCGGGGCGTCAGAGTAACGTAGACGCATACCGCAGAGTGGCGACACGCGTAGCGTCCGGATGATGTAGATGCATGCCGTGGATTGGCGTCGCGCGGGGCGTCCGAGTGAAGTAGACGCGTCCCGTGGAATGACAACACGCGGGCGTCCGGATGATGTAGACGCGTGCCGCAGATTGGCGCCGCGCGGGGCGTCCGAGTGAAGTAGACGCGTCCCACGGAATGACAACGCGCGGGCATCCGAATGATGTAGACGCATCCCACGGAGCGACGATGCACGGGGCGTCCTGGTGAAGTAGAGGCACGTGCCGTGGAGTGATGATGCGCGCAGGGGGCGTCTGAGTGATATAGACGCGTCTCGCAGAGTGGCGATGCACGGGGCGTCCGAGTAATGTAGATGTGTCCCGCGAAGTGGCGACGAGCGGGGCGTCCGAGTGACGTAGACGCGTCCCACATAGTGACGACGCGCGTAGTGTCCGGATGATATAGACGCGTGCCGCGGAGTGGCACCGCACGGAGCGTCTGAGTGAAGTAGACCCGTCCCGCAGAATGACGACGCACGGGGTCCAGATGATGTAGATGCTTCCCGCGGAGTGGTGATGTACGGAGCGGCCGACTGACAAGGGTGTGTCCAACCGTACGGCACGCGTGGGGCAGCCGAGTGAGGAGGACGTGTCCAGCTGAGTGACGACGTGCGGGAAGGCTGAGTCGAAGCATGTCGATGAAGTCAAGCCCAACCGAGTGATAGTGCATGGGCAGTCGAGTGAAGTTGACGACGACGTGTTGTGCAGTCGATTGAGTTGCTTCATCGTCTGGGAGCCGAATCTTATCGAAACAAAGGGGAGGTGGGCCTGTAGCCGCAACTGCCACCATTGTTGTGATTGCTCCGCCGATGACGCTCTTGTGAGAATTAGCAATAAATCCCTAATAATTAGGTGTAATTGTTTGGCTAACTGACGCATTGAAGGAGTCGTCCACGCCTAACGCATTGAAGGAGTTGTTCACGTCCAACGCATTGATGGACTTGCCCCACCTTTAGAACCTGCATGCAAGAGGTATTAGTGCTGATTAAGCAAGAATTAAATACGATTCTGCATGCGATGGGAGTTGAAATGAGGAGAGTTGTAGAGGTAGCCCGGGAGAGGTCCGTTGCAGCGGAAACGGCCGGTCTGGCCGGAACCAGACGGCAGCCGAGAGGTGGCGATGAGGTCAACACGCGGCTATCCGCAGCCCAGGAGACGGAGATGCGGGACAGCGCTGCCAAGGGCGTGATGGCGGGCACTGATGGTTGCGTTTCACTTCTTGGGGAGCCGGAGCAGTGCACCGGCCGGAGTCGCGTTTCAATGCTTGCGGAGCTGGGCCGAGTGCCGATAGCCGGGCCTTGTCCCCGAGGAGTCGGGTCGACTGCCGGTCATCGTGCTTCGCCGGCCGAGGAACCAAGTCAAGCGTTAGTGGCTGTGCGTGTGTCGGCGCTCGGCGACGACGTTCCTAGATGAGGCTGAAGATGACGACGGGCGGACAGCGGTGCTTCGTCGTCCTGGAGCCGATTCATCAACCGGTCCAAAGGGAGGTGTCCTTTTATATGAGCTCGTGTGCATACAATAAGAACAAACATTCGTTAGATCAATTGTTGATTGTAAAGGAAACAAGATGAGATGAGCAACCCCCTGATTCTTTCGTATGATGAGGAGTTGTCCTCTTGTAGATGGTGTGATGGCCGGGACTCCAATGTCAATTTGTAGCGATGATTGTTTGATCTCGGGAGATCATTCCAAGAAAGCTTGGGTTACCTGCAGAAATTAGTCTGTTGCTGGTGATTGAAGAAAAACCAATCTGCATCATCGCTCGATAGACGTCATGCCCCACGGTGGGCACCAACTGTTGTGGTAATGATTCCGACAATAAGAGAGGGGTAGGATAAAGAAGCATGATCTATCGAGATGCATATGGGTGACACGGTGGTTTTAGTGAGTTCGGGCCTCTCACGGTGGAGATAACAACCCTACGTCTCGTGCTCCGGAGAGGCTTTGTTTTATCTTAGTATGTATCCGTAGATTACAATTAGAGGAGAACGGATCCTCGTAGTCCTGAGACTCATGGCGAAAAAGAGAGAGAGATGGAAAAAAAGCCCCTCAAGTCTAGTGGTGGGGGTGGCTTATATAGAGTGCGCCACCCCCTCACCTCCTATGTTACAAAGTGGGGCATGAATGCCATAATGCCAGCCCATTACCAAGCCCTCACCATGAGAATGATGTCGACTACTTTGTTGCTTGCTGGTCTTCGTATATCCGAGTGAGTCGTACAATCAAGTGGTGAACTATCATCCGAGTGGATGGTATACTGCTTGGTCGAGTGGATAGTATGCTGCTTGTCCGAGTGGATAGTATGTCTGTACGAAACTTATCTGGACCCACATGTTGTGTGGACCCCATGCTTTATGATACTTCGACCCTTCGTGGGCCTACCTGTTATGTGTATCCCCAACAGTGTCCATGAGGGTCAGGGGCGTGCCCACCCCCCTGGGGCGCCCCCGCCCGTGGGCCCCTCGAGCATCATCTCGCGTTGATTCCACTTCTCAAAATTTGGATATATTCCAAAAAATCTCCGTCCGTTTTTATCCCGTTTGGACTCCATTTGATATGGATTTTCTGCAAAACAAAAAACATGCAACAAACATGAACTAGCACTGGGCACTGGATCAATATGTTAGTCCCAAAAATAGTATAAAAAGTTGCCAAAAGTATGTAAGAGTTGTAGAATATTGGCATGGAACAATCAAAAATTATAGATACGACGGAGACGTATCACCCTGCGGACCTCCGTGACCTTCTCGTGAGCTTCTCTCTGGATTGTCGCATCCCGAGAAGCGAGGGCATCCTCAGCTATGGCCACCTGGCGCTCCATCACCTCCAGCCGATCACGCTCCATGCTCTGCTCCAGCGCCTCCAGCGTTAGCATGTCCTCAAGAGTGTGGAGCCTCGTGTCGCTCGTTGGCGGTCCGCCCGCCAAGGCGGCGAGCACGGCTTTGCATGCTGAGACTTATCGCTCGAGGGTGGCATTTGAAGCATGAAGCTCCTTCTCGTGCCTCTCGGCCGCCTCGCGTCGGCGGTCCGCGGCACGGGTTTCCTCCAGGGCGCGGCTGCAACCCTCCCTCACTGCAGCTAGGGAGTCTTCTGCTTTCCTTTGAGCCTGCTCGCACTGGAGGTGACCGAGGTTGATGGCGACCTTGAGCCGGAGCCATTCACGCGCCAGGAGCAACCGCTCCACCTCAAGCCGTGAGTCCACATCGCCAAGCTCCACCCCAAGGCAACCTAGCACGCTCCCCGCCTCCTGGAGAAGGCTGTGCCGAACGGCGCTGTGTTCGCGCGCAAGCTCCAATGCCTGCCCGGGGCCTTCTTGCGCCTTGGTTGGCCGGGGGGCGTGAGAGGATTCACCCGTCTCCGGTAGAGGCCCAGGGGCTGGTGTCCCTTCGCCCGCTCCTCCGGCCCGACGCGGGCTCGCCCCGCCTCTCGAAGATGGCGTCGTCGCGAGAGCCGCCCAGCCACCGGCAAGAGCCATCGGGGGAGCCCTCGGTACTGCCCCCATAATCTAGAGGCCGCTCCTGAAGAAGGGCGCCGGGAACGCAGGCCTGAGGTTCCCAGGGATGTCTTGGCTCGCGTGCAAGCGCCATCTTGCGCGCAGCCACCCGGCTCATGAGGCCTAAGGTCGCGGCAGGACCGATGCCCTTCGGAGGTCGCGCTCGGGATGGGTTCGCTCCCGCAACGTGAGGGACCCTGAGGGGCGAAAGTCAGACGGAGACGCATTAGGAAAGGGTCAAGAGGAATGTAAGGTACTTACTCGTCCACAGTGATCCACTGCCTCTTCTTCAGGATCCTCAGGGCAGGAGTGCAGTGCCCCCGGGCTCTTTCCTCTTGCGGGATGCCCCGGGGTCGAAAGGAGATGTGCTGGGGGCTGGCGTGTAGGCCCCCACGATGAGGACCGCAGCTGCATCCACGGATGGGGCTCCTCCCTCACCGCCTGTGGGGCTAGGGGCGGCTACCTCAAGAGAACATGGTGTCGCCCGCTCCTCAGCAGCCACCTCAGGAGCACATGGTGGCTTCCGCTCCTCAGCAGCCACCTTAGAAGCGCACGGTGGCGCCCGCTCCCAAGCGGCCACCTCAGGAGCGCTTGGCGGTGCTTGCTCCCCTACAATCACCTCGGGACCTATGTGCACAGGAGTCACCAAGAGGGGGTTGTTGCGAGGCCCCTTGTGGCCCTCAGGAAGCAGCCCCCACTAGTCAAAGCGCAACATCTTCTTGGAGAAGGCTCCCCCCTTCGGGTGATCGTAAAGAGGGAATCCGTCCGGAGGGAGCACGGCTTGTTCTTTGCCGGTCAGGAGGCGGAGCACTATGCGCAGGGTGACGGAAGGAAGAGAAGGCCGCTGGAGCCTCGTATGGCCCGCAGGAATGGCGCTGAAGCAGGATGATACATCGCCGCTTGAACTTCCTCGCCACCATCACCATCGTCACCCCCGCCTTCTTCAAATCGGGCAGGCTAGCCATGACTCAGGCGAGCCGCGGGTCGACCAGCCTCATGTGCCCCCACCTGGAGCAGATGACACCAAGACCTCTTGAGGGAGCAGCCTCCGCATGATGCCTACCAAGGAGTGGAGATCTCTATGTAGGTACCCAACCTCATGAGGTTGCGATGACGCAAGCCATGGCGACCGAGGCCAGGCGGGCGGCAGCGGGTGCAGAGGAGGCAGTTTCCTCTTTGGTTCTAAGGAGGCAAGGACAGGCGTGGGTTCCTGAAGAAGCTGGCAAAGGTTTCCATTCTGGTGCAACAAGACCAAGACGCTAGCACGGCAGGACGTTGTCATCGCCGAGCCCACCGCTGCATCATGACAAGAAGCTTTGCAGATGAAGACCACCTTTCGTCATGATAAGATGTACTACCTGTCCCCTTTCAAATTGGCCACTGTGGGATCCCTTCTCGCCTACGCTTTGGGGGAAGAGGACCGAGGGCGCTATAAGTATAGGTTAGCCACCAGCGTAGAGGGGGCCGATCCAACCCGATCCCGATGGTCGACTCATTCCCACACCCCAAAACCTCGTGAGGTTGTTCATCCCTTGTACTAGCTCATCCTCAGCCCCTCATGAGGCCAATCCACCACAAAGCAGGAGTAGGGTCTTACACCGCAAGGTGGCCCAAACCTGGTTAAACTGCCGTGTCCATCTTCTTCCTTGTTCGCGTGAGTGAGCTAGGCCGTGGGTCGACGGGCTGGTAGGCTGGATAGGTTGAGTTCTTCGCACACGCCCCAGAGTTCGAACCTTCCTTGGGTCTGTGAAGCCCTGAATCCGACACTTTTATTTCAATAAAGTGCCAAGTAAAGCCTTTGGGATAGTGTGGATGATAGTTGTCTTAATTCTGTGCAAAAACAGAAACTTTTGTGCCCAGTTCTAGAATTTTATAAATTCATAGAAACCTGGTTTTGCTCTGAATTTTTTTACAGATGATTGATAGATAAATTCCATAAGTTGTCCTAATTTTTCAGAATTTTTTGAGTAGCTGAAGTATGGTCATTGTTCAGATCATTATAGGTTGTTCTGTTTTTGATAGATTCTGTTTTCAATGCATAGTTTGCTTGCTTTGGTGTTTCCATTGCTTATATTAAGTGATATAAATTGTAGAAATGATAAGTTACAGTAGGCATTGTGTGATAAAAATTATGAATCTTGTCTTTGACGGTACCAAAGTGAATGATTTGTCTTTATCATACTAACCTATCTCACGAAGTTCCGTTAAGTTTTGTGTGATTGAAGTTTTCAAGATTTGCGTGAGATATCGATATGAGGAGAATAAGGAGTGACTAGAACCTAAGCTTTGGGATGCCCAAGGCACCCCAAGGTAATATTCAAGGAATATCGAAGCAACTAAGCTTGGGATGCCCGAGAAAGCATCCCCTCTTTCATCTTCAACATACCGTGCCGCGTTATTTATAAATAAAGTTTTTTTCTTCAGTGGCACCTAAGCAATTTAAATAGTATCATATGGAGAGAAAAAGAAACTGCTCCACTATATACATAGACAGGAGCCTACACGGTTGCTTGTTGGGGTTGCTCTCTTCACACTCTCTCGCACAAACAACTGTGGCCACATCTCAAGTCACACATCCGGGAGGATCACGTCCGCTGGGGGAAGGGGTGGATGGTTTGTATAGATGTGGTCGCCCTCGTCGACAACGAAAACCCACTGTCGGCGCGTCCCGATCAGGGGTCCCCATAGTTCTCTCCCACAAAGCCGGTGCGGTTGCCTTCGTCCCTTGCTCACTGCCGTGACATGGGCAGTTGCCGCCTCCCGCGAGCCGTCCTCCTCTAGCTACGTCCCGACATCCCTCGGGTACAATTTCCTTTACAACCGGCTTGCACCACTGCCCCAACTGCCCAAATCGCTCCATGTGAATATTTCTCTTTGCCCCGCACGTACCTCTACTGACTTCTATTGTATTTGTGATGAGTTTATGTCTCAGCAACTAGTCCCCCTAGTCTTATTCTAATCACACTTTTTCAATTTCTTGCCACAGGGATGCTCAACTCGATTTTAGTGAAACTGCACAAAATGATCCGATGGACAAAGGGTTGCAAACTTCATTTCTTTGGAAGGTTCAACGTCACCAACAAAATGAAGCCTGGTTAGGGTTTAGGGTTCAAGGCCTAGGGACTGCATGGACTATTTTTTTCCTTTAGTTGTCTCAGTTCCAAAATAAGCATCAGTTGACACTTATTTTGGAATGGAGGGAGTACATATTGGCTATGATCTATGACTCATTGAGATGCGATAGCATGCATGTTAGTCTCCTTTGTATTTGATGGAATGTTGCAACGGGGAAAACTTGGATGCAAGATACATGGAACAGAAGCTGAAAGCTTCATAGCATTGTACAATTTTATCTCGCTGAGAAATTACAAAATTGTGTACTAAAGAGTTAGGTGTCCAAAAAATATGGTGATAGTGTGAGGTGGGCCATGTAATCACTGAGCTGCCATGTTTTCATTGATTTCGCACTCCTCCACTGTAAGAGTGGAGAAAATTGTAAAGAGTGGAGATGCTCTACCTCCTTTCGCTGAAACATGGGACATCCAACATTTGATGCACGTGTCATGCACCAAAGTAAAGTGTACAATACAACTGAGACTCAGCACGGTCGTACCACCTCACTAAAAAGGACCAATGAGCTATCAAATCACATAAACCGGGCAGTAAGTTGGATGGACAAAGCAACCATCACTCTTCGTTGAATCCACTTCTCCCTTCAATGCATGCGCCAGTGAGAGGTCGCGTCCGCTCTGCCCGGGCATGAATGCAGCTCCGATTCTCTAGAGCGGCGCTGACCGTTTCGGGCGGGAAGCGCGGCGCGAGCGATGGAGGGGCTTTGGGTGGGCCAGGCTGGTTAGGAGTGGGCGTGGCAGCTGTCTCGATCGGACGCCCGGAAACAAGAGGATGCGCAGACTCTCGCGGCTAAATCGTAGTACTACACACCATCTCTCTGTCGGATTTGGTCGATGTGTCGCTCTCTCTAACACACACACATGATGTTAAAGCACACACACACATGATGTTAAAGCGCGCGCGCACATACACACAGGTTCATAGAATAGGAATATCATGGGAGTGGGAGGCCATAGGAAGTGAGATAAATGTAGTACATACAAGAAGAGAAGAGGTACACGCACATCCGTCGGAGACACAGCCGCTGCCTCGCACCCAGCCGACCACATCACGAGTAATTTTGTAAACTACGAGATGGAGTACTACATTTCTCCACTCATCATCTGCCTTGGTTGATGAGATTTCAAATTTATGCCCTATAAACCGGTAAGTAGTGAGTACTAGTTAAAAATTTAGTCAAACTTTGACAAAAAAATATGTGATGTGGCGTAAAAACCTGGACTGAGGTAAGTACTCCCTCCGTCTAGGTGTTAAGTCATCTTACAAAAATTAGATATTCCCAAAATGTTTAGGCTCGTCCATTAACTTTGCATCTCAATCCCCTCCTTGCCTCGTTGCTAGCGAGTGTTACTTACTCTGCCTTGTTATCTCCCCCGGAAACCCAATGCATGCAGCGCAACTACGCGTTTATTAGTCAAGAAATCAAAGCCGGCTTGCATGTGAGTTAATATGTGGCACTGAATGGTAGCTAAAATGGCATCTCTTAATTGCTGTGATTAATTGTTGCGTTTAGAGAGAGAAATCAGGGCTTTGAATGGAGGAAGGATTGGTCAAGTTTCTCCTTCTCCTCCAATTTGCTTGCACCTTGGTCCCGCTACACCTTCTAATGTGACTTGTACACCTTGACAGAGGGAGTAGTATAAGATACAGTGACACACTGACTTGGACCGAATACAAGGGCCCAAAATTATGGGAAGTGAGCAAAGTGTATATACAAAATAATTAAAATTGAATTTCTCGGTTTTTTTTGAAGCAGAGGCAAAAGATTTGCCTCATCCATTAAATAAGAGTAGAATAGAGTTTCACAGTTTGCAAGTGACCCTACAAATAAACGGCATGGCAATTACTCTCAATATGCCCTACTGTAACCCTCTAGTACATCCGGTGGCACACTGACTTGGGCTGAATACAAGTGCCCAAAATATTTAAAATTGGAGGATGGTGCAGCCCACCTTTCCGATGTTTTGACCGTGTGTGGTTCAGTTATTGCTTCAGAGGGTCCTATACCACACTGTGAATGATAGTAAGTGTGACCGGGAGGCGTGGAGCGTCAATTGCGAGTTGACTCCTTCGAGCGTTAAATTTTCTTCACGTATTAGCTTTTCCCTAGTATTTTTCTTCACTAGTACGTTAAATAAAGAGTTCCATTTCGTGCACAATGTAAAACAATTGTTATGGAGAGAAAAATAAAACCACTCCAACTATATACGCTGCAGCATCAGCGCTTGTTTTCTAGGGTTTGCTCTCTTCACACACTCTCTCTCCACTATATATATTAACGCTGGAGCGTCAGTGCTTGTAGTTGCTCTCTACACACTCTCTCACCCTATCCGGATCTAAACAAGACTGCATGGGCCTCTCGCTCGCTGGGGAAGGCAAGGAGGCTTAATGCTATCACTGTCAGCGAGGGAGTGAATCTATTGCCGGTGTTCTTGTTCTCTTTCACCCAGCTACGGCGCGGGAGGGCCTCCGGCCCCTTCTTCCTTGCCGCCGTACATAGCGGGCAGATCGGCCTCCGGCCGCCCACCGAGCCACACCCCGAGAACCTTAAGGTATAATTTACTTAATCCACATGCATTGCTCTAGTTGCATGTGGAATATTTTCGCTTTTGCACTCGATCTAGGTGTTGGATCAAACAGGAAAGTAGTGGGTAAAGTTGTATATCATGAATCTAGGACGTGGTTCAAAGAGGAAAGGAAGGGGAAAGTAGTACAGACTGGCTATCCAACACCTATGTTGGTCGAATAGGGAAAACAATGACAAACGCAGTACAAACATCTACAAGGAACTGATCTTTCTGTGGGTGGGGGACAAGGCTGTAGAGTTTGAGCAGGACTAGATTTGCTGCCCCCACATAGGGAAAGGTGTCTAAAGATAACAAAAATGGGACCAACACAAATATGCTCCTTGGTTGTTTGTTCTTTGTTGCAACAAACTGTGCATCACCCCATTATACATCGGTAGATGCACATGGTGTTGGTGCGTCCAATGTCCCGTACAACTCTTTAGCTGTTGTTAATCTAATAATGCGCTGGAAAATTTATGCAATGCCACAATTAAAAGCAAAATACATGTTTAATAAATTTTATTGTTAATATAATCTCGCTATTAATATGAATCAATGCCACTGTTTGAGAAATGCTACTGTCTTGCTTTCTTTCGCATTTAGAAAAGTTAGATGCTTCTTTTTGTGGGCTTATGTGTCATCCACTGTTATTGACCAGTAATTGTTTCCTTTGCACCTACGTGGAAATAGGGTTATCTACTTCACCTCGTTGCTATTGCAAACTTTTGCTGCACTGCACAGAACACTTTGTTTTAAGAGTGTTTTGTGCAGTTCAACCAGAAAGTCACACCGACAACGTTGCTTGATTGCTTGATCTTAGTGTAACTGGACAAGAGGAGATCTGACTTCCTATCCGTGTTGGCAAATTTTGTTTCAGATCTTCTTCTTGTGAGTTGTTTGAATTCCGCGTCATGAGAGGTCAGTACTTAAAGGAAATATGTCCTAGAGGCAATAATAAAGTTGTTATTTATATTTCATTATATCATGATAACTGTTTATTATTCATGATAGAATTGTATTAACCGGAAACTTAGTACATGTGTGAATACATAGACAAAACAAAGTGTCCCTAGTATGCCTCTACTTGACTAGCTCATTAATCAAAGATGGTTATGTTTCCTTACCATAGACATGTGTTGTCATTTGATGAACAGGATCACATCATTAGAGAATGATGTGATGGACAAGACGCATCTGTTAGCTTAGCATTATGATTGTTACAGTTTCATTCCTACTGCTTTCTTCATGACTTATACATGTTCCTCAGACTATGAGATTATGCAACTCCCGAATACCGGAGGAACACCTTGTGTTCTATCAAACGTCACAACGTAACTGGGTGATTATGAAGATGCTCTACAGGTGTCTCCGAAGGTGTTTGTTGGATTGGCATAGACCAAGATTAGGATTTGTCACTCTGTGTATCGGAGAGATATCTCTAGGCCCTCTCGGTAATGCTCATCACTATAAGCCTTGCAAGCAATGTGACTAATGAGTTAGTTGCGGGATGAAGCATTACGGAATGAGTAAAGAGACTTTCTGGTAACAAGATGAACTAGGTATGATGATACCGATGATCGAATCTCGGGCAAGTAACAAACCGATGACAAAGGGAACAACGTATGTTGTTATGCGGTTTGACCGATAAAGATCTTCATAGAATATGTAGGAGCCAATATAAGCATCCAGGTTCTACTATTGGTTATTGATCGGAGATGTGTCTCGATCATGTCTACATAGTTCTCGAACCCGTAGGGTCCGCACAATTAACGTTCGATGATGATTTGTTTTATGAGTTATGTGTTTTTAATTACCTTAGTTTGCTTGGAGTCCTGGATGAGATCACAGATGTGATGAGGAGTCTCGAAATAGTCGAGACATAAAGATTGATATATTGGAAGGTTATGTTTGGACACCAGAAAGGTTTCAGAATGGTTTGGGCATTTTTTGGAGTACCGGGAGGTTACCGGAACCCCCCGGGGGATTAATGGGCCTTCATGGGCCTTAGTGGAAGAGAGGAGGCAGCAGCCAGGTGGAGGCGCGCGCCCCCTAGCCCAAACTGAATTGGACTATGGGAGGGGGCGCCCCCATTTCCTCTTCTCCTCCACCTCTTTCCCTCTCTCCCCCTCTTGGAAAAGAAATGGGACTCCAACTAGGATTGGGAATCCTAGTTGGACTCCCCCTATAAGCGCGCCCCTCCTAGGCCGCCGGCCTCCTCCCTCCCTCCTTTGTATAGGGGGGCAAGGGTCACCCCAAAGCATAACCGTTATTCTCTTAGCCGTGTGTGGTGCCCCCCTCCATAGTTTAACACCTCGGTCATGTCGTGGTGGTGCTTAGGCAAAGCCCTACGCCGGTAACATCAAAAACGCTGTCACCACGCCGTCGTGCTAATGTAACTCTCCCTCGCCATCAACTGGATCAAGAGCTCAAGGGACATCATCGTGCTGAACGTGTGCTGAACATGGAGGTGCCATATGTTCGGTACTTGGATCGGTTGGATCGTGAAGACGTTCGACTACATCAACCGTGTTACTAAACGCTTCCGCTTTCAGGCTTTGAGGGTACATGGACACACTCTCCCCCTCTCGTTGCTATGCATCTCCTAGATAGATCTTGCGTGATCGTAGGATTTTTTTAAAATTTCATGCTATGTTCCCAACAGTGGCATCCGAGCCAGGTCTATCTGTAGATGTTATATGCACGAGTAGAACACAAAGAGTTGTGGACGATAATAGTCATACTGCTTACCACCAAGTTCTTACTTTGATTCGGCGGTATTGTTGGATGAAGCGTCCTGGACCGACATTACATGACCGCGTCGATGAGACTGGTTCTACCGACATGCTTTGCACATAGGTGGCTGGTGGGTGTCTGTTTCTCCAACTTTAGTTGAATCGAGTTTGACTACGGCCGGTCCTTGTTGAAGGTTAAAACAGCACACTTGACGAAAAATTGTTGTGGTTTTGATGCGTAGGTAAGAACGGTTCTTGCTAGAAGCCCATAGCAGCCACGTAAAACTTGCAACAACAAATTAGAGGATGTCTAACTTGTTTTTGTAGGACATGTAGTGATGTGATATGGTCAAGACATGATGTGATATAAATTGTTGTATGAGATGATCCTGTTTTGTAACAGAGTTATCGGCAACTGGCAGGAGCCATATGGTTGTCGCTTTATTGTATGAAATGCAATCACCATCTAATTGCTTTACTTTATCACTAAGCGGTAGCGATAGTCGTAGAAGCAATAGTTGGCGAGACAACAACGATGCTACGATGGAGATCAAGGTGTCAAGCCGATGACAATGGAGATCATGACAGTGCTTTGGAGATGGAGATCAAAGGCACAAGATGATGATGGCCATATCATGTCACATATTTTGATTGCATGTGATGTTTATCTTTTATGCATCTTATTTTGCTTAGTAGGGCGATAGCATCATAAGATGACCCCTCACTAAATTTCAAGGTATAAGTGTTCTCCCTGAGTATGCACCGTTGCTACAGTTCATCGTGCCGAGACACCACGTGATGATCGGGTGTGATAAGCTCTACGTTCCCATATAACAGGTGCAAGCCAGTTTTGCACGCGCAGAATACTCGGGTTAAACTTGATGAGCCTAGCATATGCAGATATGGCCTCAGAGCACTGGAGACCGAAAGGTCGAGCGTGAAACATATAGTAGATATGATCAACATAGAGATGTTCACCATTGAAAACTACTCCATCTCACGTGATGACCGGACATGGTTTAGTTGATATGGATCACGTGATCATTTAGATGACTAGAGGGATGTCTATCTAAGTGGGATTCCTTAAGTAATATGATTAATTGAACTTTGATTTATCATGAACTTAGTCCTGATAGTATTTTGCAAATTATGTTGTAGCTCAATAGCTCGTGTTGTAGCTTCCCTATGTTTTTTATATGTTCCTAGAGAAAACTAAGTTGAAAGATGATAGTAGCAATGATACGGATTGGGTCCGTGATCTAAGGTTTATCCTCATTGCTACACAGAAGAATTATGTCCTTGATGCACCGCTAGGTGACAGACCTATTGCAGGAGCAGATGTAGACGTTATGAACGTTTGGCTAGCTCAATATGATGACTACTTGATAGTTTAGTGCACCATGCTTTACGACTTAGAACCAGGACTTCAAAAACATTTTGAACACCACAGAGCATATGAGATGTTCCAAAGAGCTGAAGTTGGTATTTCAACTCATGCCCGTGTCGAGAGGTATGAGGCCTCTGACAAGTACTTCGCCTAAAAGATGGAGAAGAATTGCTCAGCTAGTGATGTGCTCAGAATGTCTGGGCACTACAATCACTTGAATCCAGTGGGAGTTAATCTTCTAGATAAGATAAGTGATTGACAGAGTTCTCTAGTCACCATCACCAAGTTACTGGAACTTCATGATGAACTACAGTATGCAAGGGATGACAAAAATGATTCCTGAGCTCTTCGTGATGCTGAAATCAACGAAGGTAGAAATCAAGAAAGAGCATCAAGTGTTGATGATTGACAAGACCACTAGTTTCAAGAAAAGGGCAAAGGGAAAGAAAGGGAACTGCAAGTAGAATGGCAAGCAAGTAGTTACTCCCGGGAAGAAGCCCAAAGCTAACCCAAGCCTGAAACTGAGTGCTTCTACTGCAAAGGAAATGGTCACTAGAAGCGGAACTGCCGCAAACATTTGGCGGATAAAAAGGATGGCAAAGTGAACAAAGGTATATTTGATATACAGGTTATTGATGTGTACCTTACTAGTGTTCATAGTAGCCCCTGGGTATTTGATACTTGTTCAGTTGCTAAGATTAGTAACTCGAAATAGGAGTTACAGAATAAACAGAGACTAGTTGAGTGACGATATGTGTTGGAAGTGGTTCCAAGATGGATATGATCATCATCGCATACTCCTTATACTTTCGGGATTAGTGTTGAACCTAAATAAATGTTATTTGGTGTTTGCGTTGAGCATGAATATGATTCGATCATGTTTATTGCAATACAGTTATTCATTTAAGACAAATGATAATTGTTATTTTGTTTACATGAATAAAACCTTCTATGGTCATACACCCAATGATGATGGTTTATTGAATCTCGATTGTAATGATACACATATTCATAATATTAATGCCAAAAGATGCAAAGTTGATAATGATAGTACAACTTATTTGTGGCACTGCCGTTTGGGTCATATCGGTGTAAAGCGCATGAAGAAACTCCATAAAGATGGACTTTTGGAATCACTTGATTATGAATCATTTGATACTTGCGAACCGTGCCTTATGGGCAAGATGACTAAAACTCCATTCTCCGGAAGAATTGAACGAGCTAATGACTTATTGGAAATAATACATACCGGTGTATGCAGTCCGATGAATCTTGAGGCTCGTGGCGGGTATCATTATTTTCTAACCTTCACATATGATTTGAGCAGATATGGGTATATCTACTTAATGAAACACAAGTCTGAAACATTTGAAAAGTTCAAAGAATTTCATAGTGAAGTGGAGAATCATCATAACAAGAAAATAAAGTTTCTATGATCTGATTGTGGAGAATAATATTTGAGTTACAAGTTTGGCCTTCATTTAAAACAATGTGGAATAGTTTCACAGCTCACGCCACCTGGAACACCACAGCGTAACGGTGTGTCCGAACGTCATAACCGCACTTTATTGGATATGGTGCGATCTATGATGTCTCTTACCGATTTACCACTATTGTTTTGGGGTTATGCATTAGAGATAGCTGCATTCACTTTAAACAGGGCACCATCAAAGTCCGTTGAGACGACACCGTATGAACTGTGGTTTGGCAACAAACCTAAGCTGTCGTTTCATAAAGTTTGGGGATGTGATGCTTATGTCAAAAGGCTTCAGCCCGATAAGCTCGAACCCAAATCGGAGAAATGTGTCTTCAGAGGATAACCTAAGGAAAAAATTGGGTACACCTTCTACCACAAGTCTGAATGCAAGATTTTTGTTGCTAAGAATGGAACCTTTCTAGAGAAGGAGTTTCTCTCGAAAGAAGTGAGTGGGAGGAAAGTAGAGCTTGATGAGGTAATTGTACCTTCTCCTGAATTGGAAAGTAGTTCATCACATAAATCAGTTCCAGTCATTCCTACACCAATTAGTGAAGAAGCTAATGATGATGATCGTGAAACTTCAGATCAAGTTACTATCGGACCTCGTAGGTCAACCAGAGTACGGTCCGCACCAGAGTGGTACAGTAATCCTATTCTGGAAGTCATGTTACTAGACCATGATGAACCTACAAACTATGAGGAAGCGATGATGAGCCCAGATTCCACGAAATGGCTTGAGGCCATGAAATCTGAGATTGGATCCATGTATGAGAACAAAGTGTGGACTTTGGTGAATCTGCCAAATGATCGGCAAGCCATAGAAAATAAATGGATCTTCAAGAGGAAGACGGAAGCTGAAAGTAGTGTTACTATCTACAAAGCCCGACTTGTCTCAAAAGGTTTTCAACAAGTTCAAGGTGTTGACTACAATGATATTTTCTCAACTGTAGCGATGCTTAAATCCGTCCGAATCATGTTAGTAGTTGCCATATTTTGTGAAATCTGGCAAATGGATGTCAAAACTGCATTCCTTAAATGGATATTTCTTAAAGCAGAGTTGTATATGATGCAACCAGAAGGTTTTGTCGATCCTAAAGGTACTAACAAGGTGTGCAAGCTCCAGCGATCCATCTGTGGACTGGTGCAAGCATCTCGGAGTTGGAATATACACTTCGATGAGTTGATCAAAGCGTATAGTTTTATACACACTTGCGGTGAAGCCTTGTATTTACAAGAAACTGAGTGGGAGCACTACAGCCTTTCGATAAGTATATGTGAATGACATATTATTGATCGAAATGATGTAGAATTTTCTGGAAACCATAAAGGAGAGTTTGAAAGGAGATTTTCAAAGAAATACCCCAGTGAAGCTGCTTACATATTGGGCATCAAGATCTATAGAGATAGATCAAGACGCTTGATAATTTTTTCAATGAGTACATACCTTGACAAGATTTCGAAAGAGTTCAAAATGGATCAGTCAAAGTAGGAGTTCTTGCCTATATTACAAGGTGTAAAGTTGAGTAAGACTCAAAGCCCCACCACGGCAGAAGATAAAAAGAGAATGAAAGTCATTCCCTATGCCACAGTCATAGGTTCTATAAACTATGCCATGCTATGTACCACACCAGTTGTGTGCCTTGCTATGAGTTTGGCAAGGGGGTACAATAGTGATCCAGGAGTGTATCACTGTATAGCGGTCAAAGTTATCCTTAGTTACCTAAGAGTACTAAGGAAGTATTTCTCGGTTATGGAGGTGATAAAGAGTTCATCGTAAAGAGTTACATCGATGTAAGCTTTACACCAATACAGATGACTCTGAGTCTCAATCTGGATACATATTGAAAGTGGGAGCAATTAGCTAGAGTAGCTCCATCAAGAGCATTGTAGACATAGAAAAATTGCAAAATACAGACGGCTCTGAATTTAGCAGACTCGTTGACTAAACTTCTCTCACAAGCAAAACATGATCACACCTTAGTACTCTTTGGGTATTAATCACATAGCGATGTGAACTAGATTATAGACAATAGTAAAGCCTTTGGTTGTTGGTCACATGGCGAAGTGAACTATGGGTGTTAATCACATACAGATGTGAACTATTGGTGTTGAATCACATGGCGATGTGAACTAGATTATTGACTCTAGTGCAAGTGGGAGACTGAAGGAAATATGCCCTAGAGGCAATAATAAAGTTGTTATTTATATTTCCTTATATCATGATAAATGTTTATTATTCATGCTAGAATTGTATTAACCGGAAAATTAGTACATGTGTGAATACATAGACAAAACTAAGTGTCCCTAGTATGCCTCTACTTGACTAGCTCATTAATCAAAGATGGTTATGTTTCCTGACCATGGACATGTGTTGTCATTTGATGAACGGGGTCACATCATTAGAGAATGATGTGATGGACAAGAACCATTTGTTAGCTTAGCATTATGATCGTTACGGTTTCATTGCTACTGCTTTCATCATGACTTATACATGTTCCTGAGACTATGAGATTATGCAACTGCCGAAGACCGGAGGAACACCTTGTGTTCTATCAAACGTCACAACGTAGCTGGGTGATTATAAAGATGCTCTACAGGTGTCTCCGAAGGTGTTTGTTGGGTTGGCATAGATCGAGATTAGGATTTGTCACTCTATGTATCGGAGAGGTATCTTTGGGCCCTCTCGATAATGCTCATCACTATAAGCCTTGCAAGCAATGTGACTAATGATTTAGTTGTGGGATGAAGCATTACGGAATGAGTAAAGAGACTTGCCGGTAACGAGATTGAACTAGGTATGATGATATCGACGATCAAATCTTGGGCAAGTAACATACCGATGACAAAGGGAACTACGTATGTTATTATGCGGTTTGACCGATAAAGATCTTCATAGAATATGTAGGAGCCAATATGAGCATCCAAGTTCCGCTATTGGTTATTGGTCGAAGATGTGTCTCTATCATGTCTACATAGTTCTCGAACCCGTAGGGTCTGCACGCTTAACGTTTGATGACGATTTGTATTATGAGTTATGTGTTTTTGATGACCTAAGTTTGTTCGGAGTCTTGGATGACATCACGGATGTGACGAGGAGTCTCGAAATGGTCGAGACATAAAGATTGATATATCGGAAGGTTATGTTCGGACACCGGAAAGGTTTCAAAACGTTTCCGGCATTTTTCGGAGTACAGGGAGGTTAGCGGAACCCCCCGAGGGATTAATGGGCCTTCATTGGCCTTAGTGAAAGAGAGGAGGCAACGGCCAAGTGGAGGCGCACGCCCCCCTAGCCCAAACCGAATTGGACTAGGGGACGGGGTGCCCCCCTTTCCTCTTTCTCCTCCACCTCTTTCCCTCTCTCCCCCTCTTGGAAAAGGAAGGGGACTCCAACTAGGATTGAGAATCCTAGTTGGACTCCCCCTATAGGTGTGCCCCTCCTAGGCTGCCAGCCTTCTTCCTCGCTCCTTTATATATAGGGGCAGGAGGGCACCCCAAAGCATAACAGTTATTGTCTTTGCCGTGTGTGGTGCCCCTCCACCGTTTAACACCTCGGTCATATCGCCGTAGTGCTTAGGCGAAGCCCTGCGCCGGTAACATCATCAACACCATCGCCACGCCGTCGTGTTGACGGAACTCTCCCTCGTCCTCAACTAGATCAAGAGCTCGAGGGACGTCATCGTGTTGAACATGTGCTGAACACGGAGGTGTCGTACGTTGGTACTTGGATTGGTTGGATCGTGAAGACGTTCGACTACATCAACCGTGTTTCTAAACGCTTCCGCTTTCGGTCTACGAGGGTACTTGGACACACTCTCCCCCTCTCATTGCTATGCATCTCCTAGATAGATCTTGCGTGATTGTAGGAATTTTTTTGAAATTGCATGCTACGTTCCCAACAGTACTGGCCTTCGTCCACATGATTGTGCAGTGTGCTTTCATATGTTGTGCCACTTATATGGTAATACTGCTTGATTTTAGTGAACTGCACAAAAGGAGACCAGACTTCCAATCTCTATGTGCACCGTAATATCCCGTTGAGGTAAGATAATGATAGTTTGCAACTGTTGGCATGTATTTTGCTACTGTCATCAGAAAAGTAATGTTGTGGTTTATTGCTATACTTGTGCTCCCTAATTGACATGCCAAATCTTACATTGAAGGCGAAGCTTGTCTGTTATTGAACCAAGTGATGAAGGGGAAGAACAAACGGAAGAAGAACAAAAATCAACTCCCGGTATTGTAATGAAGCACTAGAACTGTGATGACACAAGTAATGATATAGTTTTGCATCTTAATTCATTGCTAAGGTTGGAACGAGCAATTGTTTTTCCACTGTGATTTGATGTCACTCTTAATGTAATATGTAATTGTCTCTACTTGTGCAAATAGGGATCTTGTTTGAAGATAACATATATTTTAGTGGAACTGCACAAAAAGATGTTGGAAACATTAAACTAATAGAGGATTTTATAGTAAGCATGGCAACCACAGTAGATAATAACAAATGGTTCCGGAGAAGTGCTCCATCTGTATGCTCTACACAATAAGTCTCCTGACAAAGGTTGGTTCCGGCCCACAGATTTCATCCATATGATTGAGCTTTGTCATCTTTATTGGTGTTATGCTACTGTTTAGCTACTGTCGTGAGAATCCAAGGCTGCTAATAAATTGAGGCACCGGTTTGCCACTGTTATAGCCACTGATAAAGTTAAGTAATAATACAGTTCAAGTTGAGCTGTTGTGTTTGGTATCATATCATTACCTATGAGGATAATGAGGATGCATCTCTTTGTGACTATACATTTCATCAGTTACTCCCATTGTTAATGTAATGGTTGTTTTAAATATTGCCTTTCCTTTTTTCGAGCAAACATGGATGCTAGCATTTAGTTGTTCTCTTGTCTTTGCACAGTAGGGTCATCCTCCTCCGAAGAAGAATATGAAGTACATGAAGTGCCTAGTTCCGATTATGCCAGGATGAAGAAGCCAAGCCTCTCTTCTTACCAGAAGTAGCAGTTGAAGGATGGTTACATTACTGCCAACAAGGACAAACTAACTTCAGCTTATAAGGACTCACAGATCTCCATCTTTGTTGCTGTGATAGCCAATATGTCACGCCCAATATGCGATCCTATCCGAGAGGAACTCGAAGGTCTCACCAAGGATAGAGCCGGATATTGAAGACGCTTTTGCAAGGTGGATATCATTACATCGTACCATTACATAATAGATGGAGATACATACAAAGGGCATACAAAGGCCATATGAATACATCAATACATAGCAACCATCATATAGAAGAGCGCCATCCGACTACGGATGAAAACAATGGAAAAACAAGAACAAAATCCACCCTGCTAGCCTAGGCTGCCGACTAGGAACCTATCCCTCAATCGAAGAAGAAGCAGAAGAATAGCTCCAAATCAAGCAAGAATCACTCTCACGTCCTAACATTGCATTACTTGTACCTGCAATTGTTGTTGTAGTAAACGGTGAGCCACGAGGACTCAGCAATCCCATTACCATGGGTATCAAAACTAGCAAAGCTTAATGGGTATGGAATGGATAAGTGGTGAGGTTGCAGCAGCACTAAGCATTGCATGGTGGCTAACCTACGAGTACAAGAATAAGATGAGAAACTACACAACGGTCGCGAACTAGTAATGATACAGAAGTGATCCTGAACTACTTGCGTTCAAGCATAACCCAACCGAGTTCTCTTCCCGAACTTCATCGAAAGGGCGACGCTAGGCGCCGGCGCGCCGGCCCAACAGTTGAGCCGGTCCAACCCTGGCCGCCCGATGCAGTGATTAAAGACCGTCAGATCTGTCCCTTGTTTCTTCCTCCTCACGAGTCATTTTTTCAAAAAAAAACAACAACGGCCCGAGCGCCGCCGAGACCACGCTAGACCCCGCAAGAAAAAGGCCGAGCTTGAAGCACCACCGCGGCGTTCCCTCGTCGCCGGTGGGCGCCCTCGCCAGCCTTCCGCGTTTGTCCAAGAACCGCGCTCGCCATGGATGCAGCTCCGCCGCCCGTGCTCGTCGGAGATCTGCGCTCGCCATGGATGCAGCTCCGCTGGCGGCGCTCGCCATGGATGCAGCTTCGCCGTCCGCGCTCGCCATGGATGGATCCCGCCCACGCACGCCATGGATGCAGCTCCGCCTCGCTGGCGATTGACTGGTTCCAGCAAATATAAATGGCCGTTGTAGCATTTTTCGTTGTTGGTCGTAGCAAAATGGACACACGGTTGCAACAAAAAATGTAGCAAACATTTGCATTCTAAAAAATGAACGGATGTGACAAAACCCGTTGCCGGACGTAGCAAATACCTATGACAGTTGTAACAAAAAGCCGTCGTCGTCGTCGCAGGTCGCAGCTCGGCCGTGATGGATGTAGCAAAACATTATGCCGGTTGTAGCAAAAAGCGATGCTAGTTGTAGCAAAACCGCGACGCCGGCTGTGTGTTGTAGCAAAATGTGATGCTAGTTGTAGAAAAATGCTATGCCAGTTGTAACAAAAATCTATGCCGGTTGAAGCATGTAGCAAAACTACAGCATTTTATCATCTTCTTCCACCTCCAGCCGTAGCTGGTTGAAGCTTTCTTATTTTCATAGTGTCTAGTTGTAGCTTTCTCTCTCAATGGTTGGAGCTTTTTCCAACAACCGTTGAAGCTTTTCTACCAAAAGTTGTAGCTATTTTCTTTTTAGCAGCACTTGGTCAAGGCTTTTTGTGTCGTTTCGGTTGAAGCTTTTTAATCGAAGGTTGTAGCATTTCATGTCAACGGTTGTAGCTTTCCGGCGATGGCGCTGACCGCTTGTAGCTTTCTCCACATCCGGTTGAAGCTTTTCATCTAGGGGGATGAAGCTTTTTTTTAAACGGTTGCAACATGAGGGGGTGCGGCGATTCTGCAGAAGCCTCCGGTGTCGTCCATCGCCGCCCGGCTCGTCGGCGGCAAGGCAGAAGCACGAGGCACGTGGGAGTTGCAACCAACGGAATGGGATTGGTCAAACGACCTTGCTGCATCCAATGGCGAGCGGGGCTGCAAGCGTGGCGGAGTGAGATCAACATCCATGGCCGGCGGGGATCGATCTTCCATGGCCGACGGCGAGTTACTCACGCGCTGCAGCGATGGAGGCAGGAGATGCGGGCATCGGCGCTGCATTCCGCAACGACGGAGGCAGGAGACGAGGATGGGGCGAGATCCGCGGAGCTGGGAGACGGGGATGGGGTGGGATCTGCGGGAGGTTGAAGAAAAGCAGCGATTTGGATGGCCCGCGTCCTATGTGTCGCTTGGTGGATGGCTGAGGCGGAGCGCGCGTGGACGCGACCGGCCGAGTGGTTCGGCCGGCGCCCCGGCCCCAAACGTTTCCCTCATCGAAAAGAGACAATCACGGTTAGACACGCGGTCGGTGTATTTGAATGAGTTTAGTGTCAAGTTTTCTACAACCGGATATTAAAAACTCCCATCTGCCACATAACCGCGGGCACGGCTTTAGAAAGATTAAACCCTTCAGGGGTGTCCCAACTTAGTCCATCACAAACTCTCACGATCAATGGAGGAAAATCCTCCTCCCAGAACAACCCGATCAAGCTCGGAATCCCGGTTCACAAGACATTTCGACAATGGTAAAACAAATCCAGCAAGACCACCCGGTGCGTCGATAAGAGCCATGCATATCTCGTTCTTAAGACAACACCGTCTATGCAAAGTGGATGGTAGCCAAAATACCATCGAGTTGCCCCGAGGCAGCACCGTCAACTACTAGGTAGGTGGACCAACACTCATGAGGAGCACTCGCCCGGGGTTGTTGATTAAGAGTCCTCGGGTGCTAGCCGGTCCCTGTGCAAGTTTTAGTTGTTATTAGGCAAACTGTAAAACCAATGTTGAGCCTTGTTGGAAGAGTTTTATTCAAAGCGAACTGTCAAGGGGGGCCCATAAACCCCGACCGCGTTAGGAACGCAAAATTCAAGGAACATAACACCGGTACAATGGAAACTAGGGTGGCAAGAGTGGAACAAAACACCAGGCAAAAGGCCGAGCCTTCCACCCTTTACCAAGTATATAGATGCATTAATTAAATAAGAGATATTGTGATATCCCATGAAATCCATGATATCCATGTCCCAACATGGAACAACCTGCAAATGCACCTGCAACTAGCAACGCTATAAGAGGTGCCGAGCAAAGCGGTAACATAACCAAACAACGGTTTGCTGGGATGGTGGAAAAGTTTAGAGGCTAACATGGCAATTTGGGAGGCTTGATAAACAATTGGTGGGTAGCGTGACATAGAGATGGCATCAAGACGACTAGCATAGCAAAGATAGTAGTGAGATCCAAGGAAATGCTCATCTTGCCTGAAATCCCGCTAGGAAGAAGATCGAGGCCAATAAGTAGTCGAACCAACGTAGTCGAACAAATCCTCACGATCGCAATGAAACAGGAACTATCAAGAAGAATCACAGCCGGAAGGAAGCAAACACATGGTAAACACACAAGCATGAACAAGACATGATGCACAATCAAGTATGATGCATGACAAGGCTACATGATGCTACTCGTGGCAAGAGATGATGCATACAAGAACCCCACATATGAGGTCAGAATCAACATATAACAATTCTGGAAACTCCCCATATGCAAATTTCAAATTTGGTACTGATCTTAAAATAACATTATGTTAAAGTTGTTAAACAGCAAGTTAAAGTGCACCATGATGATCTACACGTCTTTATAGTCAAGTTACATCTAAGGTTCATTTAATTCGGAGCTACGACCTAGAAGATATGAGCAAAACGAGTTAAACATGGCATTGGTGCAAAATGCATACAAACATCAAGCACACATACTCAAATCAAGGATACAACATGACATGATGAAACTACATGTAAAACCGAGAAAGTTTCATATAGAGCATGCTCAAAATGAAGCAACGGTACAACATATACACACAATACAAGTTTAAACGGCCATCTACCCAAAACAGCAACTAGGCATATTGCAAGCATCAAAACAACATGCTACAGGAACCATATGAGCACAAACTTGATATGCACTTACAGTAGAGATAACATGGTTCAAAATATATTTACTAATCAGGTTCACAAGCATAATGGTTCATTTACTATGATCAATGCAAAATGCAAAGTTCTGTTACAGATTCATGATAGTGAAAAACTGGGCATATACACGAGCAGAGTTAATATGATGGCATGTTGGAGGCATGAAACAAAGATGCTACAGTACATGCACATGGCATCAAAAGGAATAGCATGCTAGTACATATCATGGAACTCAAATCACACAACAGAGGATATATATATATTATGTAGACATGGCATACTTCCAATTAATCTATTGGCACAATTTCATATTATGAATAGATTATTTATAATAAGCTTTGCAAAAAGGAACATATTGTTAACAGGTTGATTGATTTAGCATGATGGAAACTTTAGAGGAAGAACGAGTCAAGCTAAAGAAGGTTTATATGACAACCAAGGGCATGGCATCAAGTTACCCGTAACACAGAGCAAATCACATCAAAGAATCATATGCATATGAGTTATGGATTAGTGGGAACCATCAAGCATATATGGCAAGTTTTATAACAAACAGTTTTAACTTTGTGAAATTAACAAGTCTGAAATCAGCAACATTGACTAGGCATGTTTGCAAGCTCATGGCACTCACATCATGGCATAACATGGCATTAAATAAATACTAGCATTAAGAGGGCATGATAATGCACCAGACACATGTTGACAAGATGCTCATATGGTGCATGCATTAAATCACACAAAAATGGCAAAAGGGCAAGTTGCAACAGTTTTCAGCAGTAACATTACTTAGCACTTTTGCAACAAAGATTAAGACATGAAGATGCACTTTAACATGAATGCAACAGCCACCATCATGTAGAGCACAGAAAGTAGATTAAAATGCATATACAGATCATCTCAACCGGAGAAACATGTACAAGGTTGTAGGAAGTTAGAAATGCATAGATGATGTGAATATGCTGAGGACTTAGCCGAATTAGGAATAGGGTGAGCGCAATATAGTATATGGTGAACTGAGCAGGGAGTAGGCAGATGGCGCTCACATTGGGCCCATTGGCCGGCCGGGATGGTGCAAAGCGGGACGAGGGTGTCCCAGGCACTGTTTAGATCGGGTATCTGGGACGAGGAGGTCCCGCCAGGATAGAGTGGTCCAGGGGGGCGGTTGGCTCGGCGTGGACCGGTCCGGTCTAGACGGTTCGCGGGGAACTGCAACGGGCCGACGAATAACCGGTGGGTGTCAGGCGAGGGCGCCGACGACGGAGGTGGTCGGGGCAAACACGGATCCACCGGATCTGGCGAGGAGGTGGCCGGGGTGGCCAGATCCAGGGTCAGCGGGGTTGAGGTAGGCGTGCGGGGCGGTGAGGAGGCAACTCTAGCCGGGCAGCGCCATGGGATCCTGGAGAAAGAGAGAGAGCGGGTGAGGCAGGGGAGAAGAAGGGCGGCAAGGTCGGGCGCTCATCATGGCAGCGGCGATCGCCGGCGGGAGGCCAGGCGAAGAGGACGAGGCGGAGACGATGGGGCTTGGTAGGTGGCGGGGACGTGAGGGAGAAGAGATCGGTGCTCTCCCGATCTGGATCGAAGGCGGCGACGCGTTGGCTGCCCCGGGCCCCATTGGGCTCAGGCGGGCCTGCCCTAGGCTCTGGCAGGCCGCGCGGTGGAAGAGGCGCAGGGGAGCACGTGGCGCCACGGGGTTGGAGGAGAGCGGTGGCGGGTGGCGGCGCGGCCAAATGGGGCACACTAAGTGGCTGGGAGGTGCTGGCTGCGTCGGAAAACAAGGAAGAGGGAGGTGGTCGCAGCTGGTGGTGGCGGGACAGAGGTAGGGAAAGGCTAGGGGTAGGGTTTGATGAAAATTAGGGGGAGGGGTGTTTATATAGCTAGAGGGAGCTAGGAGGGGGGTTTAGTCCGTTTTGGAGCCATTCGATCGCCATCGGATGGTCCGGGGGGAAGGGGGTTAGGTAGGTGGGCTAGATGCGCTGTGTAGAAGGCCTTGGGCTGACAAGAAAGAGAAGAACTGCAGCCCGGCACGGGTTTTCGGATACCGAAAACGTCCAACGAATAAAGCGCCTATACTGTCGCTATAATTATCTGTTGGGGTATCAAACGGACTCAGAATGCGATAAAATTTGGCACGCGGTCTACCTACAACATAACAACACCGCGCACCAACTTTCACCCTATTCCGAGAACATTTTTATCCCACTTATAGAATAATATTTCGGAGGTGCCGCGGGCGCGTGCGAGTGAGGTTGGACTCAGAACGGACAATGGAGAGAACTGGGAGACTCGAACGAATGCAAGTTTTGAAAAACATGCAGATCAAATGCACATGATGACATGGCAAATTGCAACACGCAAGCGAATGACATGGCAACGATGATGAATAACTGGAAGACATCTGCTGCATTGGTCTCGAGGTGTCACAACTTTCCTCCACTAACAGAAGATCATGTCCCGAGATCTTAGGAACAAAACGGAAGAGAAAGAGGATGAGGTGAAATAAGAGCTCAAGAGAGAGGATGAACAAAGTCGCGAGCACTCGGGTAGAAAAGAGGAACGATGATTATGATGAGAATCAAAAGCTCAAGGAACAAGATAGAGTCTGAAACCACTCTGGTTAGAACAAGATAGAAAAGGAATAAGAACGAAATAATTTGGATAGCGTCCGAGTAAAAAAGGAAAGCAGAGATTGGCATGAAAAAGGACTTCAAAAGAGGACTTGACACTCCGGTAAAATGGATAAGCAAGGATTAAACTAGATGATGGGAGAAAAGAGAAACATCACACTGCCTCCGGAACAGAAGAATAGAAGGTAAATCATTGGAAGGAAAATAAAGGGGAAAACAAAAGACAACTTTCGCCATAATTGAATTAAGAAGCATCCTTGCAAGGGAGGATTGAACGGAGTTGTTGGAAATTAAAGAACGAAAAGAATAAGCTTGTTGTGGGCTTATGGAAAACATCTCAAAATTATGAGGTGATAACTGGCCACAAGCGGAAAAGATTTTTTACTTGAAACGAGAAAAAAGATGCGGAAAAACATGTCTGAAAGACAAGGAAGAATTAGTTGCACTTCGGTATGCAAGAGGAGGGATACTTGAGCTTCCAACAAGAATCTTGACGGACTTGAAGAATGAATTAAATCCTTGACACGAATGGGTTAAATCCTTTATGAACTACCATGAAGAACTCTGGTAAACAAAAGGGTTAAAGAAGCGAAGGTTGAAAAGAACAAGACGAAGCCTTGCGATGATTTAGATGGAGCTTCATGACGAGACAAGCGAGGAAACTTGGAACTCGGGAAAAGAAAAGATGAACAACTTAGAACCAAGAGATTATTCATGAATGTACTCTAGAAAGAAGGAATTACTTGACCACGATGAAATAAGAATAAGAATTACGTTATGCTTATCCTCATCAAATTTAATTGATGGTAAACAGATTTGGCATGCAACTTATTCCTCTTGAAAAGGATTGAGGAGAGATATAGCGCAAACTTACGAAAGGGCTTCAACGAACCACTATAAGAAATGAACGAAGAAAAGAGAATGAATCACCGCGAGGAATTAGAAAATGAACGAAGATACTTGAGTGAATTTAGATGCAAAAGAATGAAGAGATCACAAACTTACTAAAGAATTCTTGAACGATGCACGGGTACGAATATGGAGACGAACGAAGTGGCATCAATATAGAATGATTGGAGAACGAAGCTGAGAAGTTAGAGCGATGAAAAATATTCCAAAATTATGGCCTCCGGATATCTAGAAACAAGGGAAACTCCAAAAATGCTTCGGATGGGTATGAAAAGACTGCTCACAATCCGAAAGAATTTTGAGATAAATCTTGATGTTGAACCATGAATCTTCATGTGAACAAACAAGATTTAAGAGAAATTCTTCTTCGGTCTTCAAAGTTGAGAAGACAATTACGAACACCACCAAAATTATTGAGACACTCCGGAACAATGAATATAAAGGTTGATCAAAGCATGAAAAGAATTTGAAAGTGATCTTAGAGGATACATTTGACTGATGAGAAATCATTCTGACGTCAAACTTGGAAGGAATTTGAGAATAACTCCAAAAAAATTAGAAGAGTCAGGTAAGATCCTGGGTATAAAATGTGGGTTAGGGCCCACTCAAAGGAACACCATTGAGAATGATCGGTTGAGAGAGAGATGATGTGCCGGAACGATTGAAAGACTTAAATGAGGTGACAACCTCGAATTAACTTGAATGCAACCACGAATCTTCTGAGATGTCTTCATCACTCCGGAACGATAAAATGGCGAGAGGTGAATGAGCAAGGGGAAACATATGAGCCGAGGGAAAGAATATGATCAACACCGAATACTTGAATTGAATCCACTGGAGAAGAGGACGAGAGGGAGAGAATGATGAACTAGAATCCACTAGTTGAAAATTAAGGAAAGAATGAGGCTTCACACGAACAAAAGGATACTTGATTAGATTCTTCAAACTCCGGGAAGAAAAAGGGCAGGTGGGTGGGAAAAACAAAGTAAACTTGGGACAGAAGGAATGGACACCATTTGAGAAGCACTGGGGACTGAACTTGAAAAGGATCAAACTCTGTTGGGGAAACTAAGAATCGATGTTATAGAAGTAAAAGAGGATGGAATAACTAGAAGAGAAGTGCACCGGTTGAACAAAGGATAGACAACGAACAAAAACACCTGCGTGATCCTAGAGAAAATTTCAATGGGAAGCGTAGAAGAATCAAAACACCTACGTCATAATTCCTCACAGAGCGATGAAGGGGATAAGGAGTAAAAGAGTTCCTACTCTCCGATATAACTAGACTCCGAAAATAATTTTCTTCTAGACTCGATAACGGCCAGCTACGATCAATCAAGGGGGCTCCTATGGCCAATCGAGGCTCTGATACCAATTTGTCACGCCCAATATGCGATCCTATCCGAGAGGAACTAGAAGATCTGACCAAGGATAGAGCCGCATATCGAAGACACTTTTGCAATATGGATATCATTACATCGTACCATTACATAATAGATGGGAATACATAAAAGTGCATACAAATGCCACATGAATACATCAATACATAGAAACCATCATATAGAAGAACAACATCCGACTACGGATGAAAACAAACGAAAAACAAGAACGACATCCACCCTGCTAGCCCAGGCTACCGACCAGGAACCTATCCCTCAATCGAAAAAGAAGCAAAAGAATAACTCCAAATCAAGGAAGAATCGCTGTGACGTCCTAACATCGCATTACTTGTACCTGTAACTGTTGTTTTAGTAAACTGTGAGCCACGAGGACTCAGCAATCCCATTACCATGGGTATCAAGACTAGCAAAGCTTAATGGGTATGGAATGGATAAGTGGTGAGGTTGCAGCATCACTAAGCATTGTATGGTGGCTAACTTACGAGTACAGGAATAAGATGAGAAACTACACAACAGCCGCGAACTAGTAATGATCAAGAAGTGATCCTGAACAACTTGCGTTCAAACATAACCCAACCATGTTCTCTTCCCGAACTTCGTCGAAAAGAGACAATCACGGTTACACACACGGCTGGTGTATTTTAGTGAGCTTAGTGTCAAGTTCTCTACAACCGGATATTAAAATATCCCATCTGCCACGTAACCATGGGCTCAACTTTCGAAAGATTAAACCCAGTAGGGGCTGTCCCAACTTAGTCCATGACAAACTCTCACGATCAACGGAGGAAAATCCTCCTCCCAGAACAACCCGATCAAGCTCGGAATCCCTGTTCACAAGACATTTCGACAATGGTAAAACAAATCCAGCAAGACAACCCGGTGCGTCAATACCCCGATAAGAGCCGCACATATCTCGTTCTCAGGACAACACTGTCTATGCAAAGTGGATGGTAGCCAAAATACCATGGAGTTGCCCCGAGGTGGCACCGTCGACTACTAGGTAGGTGGACCAACACTCATGAGGAGCACTGACCCTGGATTGTTGATTAAGAGTCTCCGGGTGCTAGCCGGTCCCTATGCAAGTTTTAGTTGTTATTAGGAAAATGGTAAAACCAATGTTGGGCCTTGCTGGAAGAGTTTTATTCAAAGTGAACTGTCAAGGGGGGCCCATAAACCCCGACCGCGTTAGGAATGCAAAATTCAAGGAACATAACACCGGTATAACGGATACTAGGGCGGCAAGAGTAGAACAAAACACCAGGCAAAAGGCCAAGCCTTCCACCATTTACCAAGTATATAGATGCATTAATTAAATAAGATATATTGTGATATCCCATGAAATCCATGTCCCAACAAGGAACAACCTGCAAACGCACCTGCAACTAGCAACGCTATAAGAGGGGCTGAGCAAAGTAGTAACATAGCCAAACAATGGTTTGCTAGGATGGTGGAAAAGGTTAGAGGCTAACATGGCAATCTGGGAGGCTTGATAAACAAGTGGTGGGTAGCGCAACATAGAGATAGCATCTAGACAACTAGCATAGCAAGGATAGTAGTGAGATCCAAGGGAATGATCATCTTGCCTGAAATCCCGCTAGGAAGAAGATCGAGTCCAAGAAGTAGTCGAACCAGCGTAGTCGAACGAATCCTCACGATGGCAACAAAACAGGAACTATCGAGAAGAATCATGATACGTCTCCAACGTATCTATAATTTTTTATTGTTCCATGCTATTATATTACTCGTTTTGGATGTTTATGGGCTTTACTATACACTTTTATATCATTTTTGGGACTAACCTACTAACCGGAGGCCCAGCCCGAATTTCTGTTTTTTTTGCCTATTTTAGTGTTTCGAAGAAAAGGAATATCAAACGGAGTCGAAACGGAATGAAACATTCGGGAGAGATCTTTTTGGAATAAACGCAGTCCAGGAGACTTGGAGTGGACATCATGAAGCAGCTGATGCGGCCACGAGGGTGCATGGCACGCCCTAGGGGGTGGGCGTGCCCCCCACTCACGTGGGCCCCTCGTGGCTCCCTTGACCAACTTCCTTCGCCTATATATATTCATGTGCCCCGAACACATCCAGGAGCACCACGAAACCCTATTTCCACTGCCGCAACCTTCTGTACCCGTGAGATCCCATCTTTGAGCTTTTTTCGGCGCTCCGTCAGAGGGGGGATCGATCACGGAGGGCTTCTACATCATCGCCAAGGCCTCTCCGATAAGTTGTGAGTAGTTTACCACAGACCTTCAGGTCCATATTTATTAGCTAGATGGCTTCTTCTCTCTCTTTGAATCTCAATACAATGTTCTCCTCAATCTTCTTGGAGATCTATTCGACGTAACTCTTTTTGCGGTGTGTTTGTCGAGATCCAATGAATTGTGGGTTCATGATCAAGTTTATCTATGAGGAATATTCGAATCCCCTCTGAATTCTTTTATGTATGATTGGTTATCTTTGCAAGTCTCTTCGAATTATCAGTTTGGTTTGGCCTACTAGATTGATCTTTCTTGCAATGTTAGAAGTGCTTAGCTTTGGGTTCAATCTTGCGGTGTCCTTTCCCAGTGACAGCAGGGGCAGCAAGGCACATATTGTATTGTTGCCATCGAGGATAAAAAGATGGGGTTTATATCTGAAGTAAATATGCCCTAGAGGCAATAATAAAGTTATTATTTATTTCCTTATATCATGATAAATATTTATTATTCATGCTAGAATTGTATTAACCGGAAACATGATACATGTGTGAATACATAGACAAACATATAGTCACTAGTATGCCTCTACTTGACTAGCTCATTAATCAAAGATGGTTATGTTTCCTGACCATAGACATGTGTTGTCATTTGATTAATGGGATCACATCATTAGGAGAATGATGTGATTGACATGACCCATTCCATTGGCCTAGCACTTGATCGTTTAGTATACTGCTATTGCTTTCTTCATGACTTATACAAGTTCCTGTAACTATGAGAATTATGCAACTCCCGTTTACCGGAGGAACACTTTGGGTACTACCAAACGTCACAACGTAACTGGCTGATTATAAAGGAGTACTACAGGTGTCTCCGAAGGTACAAGTTGAGTTGGCGTATTTCGAGATTAGGTTTTGTCACTCCGATCGTCGGAGAGGTATCTCTGGGCCCTCTCGGTAATGCACATCATTATAAGCCTTGCAAGCAATGTGACCAATGAGTTGGTTACGTGATGATGCATCATAGAACGAGTAAAGAGACTTGCCGGTAACGAGATTGAACTAGGTATTGGATACCGACGATCAAATCTCGGGCAAGTAACATACCGATGACAAAGGGAACAACATATGTTGTTATGCGGTTTGACCGATAAAGATCTTCGTAGAATATGTAGGAACCAATATGGGCATCTAGGTCCCGCTATTGGTTATTGACCGAGAATAGTTCTAGGTCATGTCTACATAGTTCTCGAACCCGTAGGGCCCGCACGCTTAAGGTTTCGATGACAGTTATATTATCAGTTTATGAGTTTTGATGTACCGAAGGAGTTCGAGTCCGGATGAGATCGGGGACATGACGAGGAGTCTCGAAATGGTCGAGACGTAAAGTCGATATATTGACGACTATATTCGAGTTCAAAAGGTTCCGAGTCATTCGGTATTTTTCGAGTCTGGGAGAGTTATAGAATTCGCCGGGAGTATATGGGGCCATACGGGAATAGAGGAGAGTGGCGAAAGGAAGGAGGGCGCAACCCCTCTGGTCCGAATGGACAAGGGTGCAGCCCCTTTCCTTCCTCCTCTCCCCTCTTCCTTCTCTCCTACTCCAACAAGGAAGGGGGAGTCCTACTCCGGTGGGAGGAGGACTCCTCTGGCGCGCCCCTCCTGGCCGGCCGAACCCCTCCCCCTGGCTCCTTTATATACGGGGGCAGGGGGGAACCTCTAGGCACAACAACACAAGTTGATCTACAGATCGTTCCTTAGCCGTGTGCGGTGCCCACCTCCACCATATTCCACCTCGGTCATATCGTCGCGGAGTTTAGGCGAAGCCCTATGCCGGTAGAACATCATCACCGTCACCACACCGTCGTCTTGTGGAACTCATCTCCGAGCTTTGCTTGGATCGGAGGCGGAGATCGCCATCGAGCTGAGCGTGTGCTGAACTCGGAGGTGCCGTACGTTCGGTGCTTGGATCGGTCGGATCGTGAAGACATATGACTACATCAACCGCGTTATGCTAACGCTTCCGCTTACGGTCTACGAGGGTACGTGGACGAAAACTCTCCCCTCTCGTTGCTATACCATCACCATGATCTTGCGTGTGCGTAGGAAATTTTTGAAATTACTCGTTCCCCAACAATGGCATCCGAGCCTAGGTTTTATCGTTGATGTTATATGCACGAGTAGAACACAAGTGAGTTGTGGGCGATACAAGTCATCTTGCTTACCAGATGTCATACTTTGGTTGGCGGTATTGTGAGATGAAGCGGCCGGACCGACATTACGCCAGACGCTTACGCGAGACTGGTTTCACCGTTACGAGCACTCGTGCTTAAAGGTGGCTGGCGGGTGTCTGTCTCTCTCACTTTAGCTGAATCGAGTGTGGCTACGCCCGGTCCTTGCGAAGGTTAAAACAACACCTACTTGATGAACTATCGTTGTGGTTTTGATGCGTAGGTAAGAACGGTTTTTGCTAAGCCCGTAGCAGCCACGTAAAATTTGCAACAACAAAGTAGAGGGCGTCTAACTTGTTTTTGCAGGGCATGTTGTGATGTGATATGGTCAAGACGTGATGCTATATTTTATTGTATGAGATGATCATGTTTTGTAACCGAAGTTATCGGCAATTGGCAGGAGCCATATGGTTGTCGCTTTATTGTATGAAATGCAAACGCCCTGTAATTGCTTTACTTTATCACTAAGCGGTAGTGATATTTATAGAAGCAATAGATGGCGTAACGACAACGATGCTACGATGGAGATCAAGGTGTCGCACCGGTTACGATGGTGATCATGACGGTGCTTCGAAGATGGAGATCACAAGCACAAGATGATGATGGCCATATCATATCACTTATATTGATTGCATGTGATGTTTATCCTTTATGCATCTTATCTTGCTTTGATTGATGGTAGCATTTTAAGATGATCTCCCACTAATAATCAAGAAGTGTTCTCCCTGAGTATGCACCGTTGCAAAAGTTCTTCGTCTTTGAGACACCACGTGATGATCGGGTGTGATAGGCTCTACGTTCAAATACAACGGGTGCAAAACAGTTGCACACGCGAATACTCGAGTTAAACTTGACGAGCCTAGCATATCTGAGATATGGCCTCGGAACACGGAGACCAAAAGGTCGAGCGTGAATCATATAGTAGATATGATCAACATAGTGATGTTCACCATTGAAACTACTCCATCTCACGTGATGATCGGACATGGTTTAGTTGATTTGGATCACGTAATCACTTAGATGACTAGAGAGATGTCTGTCTAAGTGGGAGTTCTTAAGTAATATGATTAATTGAACTTTAATTTATCATGAACTTAGTCCTGGTAGTATTTTGCAAATTATGTTATAGATCAATAGCTTGCGTTGTTGCTTTCATATGTTTATTTTTATATGTTCCTAGAGGAAATTGTGTTGAAAGATGTTAGTAGCAATGATGCGGATTAGATCCGTGATCTGAGGTTTATCCTCATTGCTGCACAGAAGAATTATGTCCTTAATGCGCCGCTAGGTGACAGACCTATTGCAGGAGCAGATGCAGACGTTATGAACGTTTGGCTAGCTCAATATGATGACTACTTGATAGTTTAGTGCACCATGCTTAAACGGCTTAGAATCGGGACTTCAAAGACGTTTTGAACGTCATGGACCATATGAGATGTTCCAGGAGTTGAAGTTAATATTTCAAGCAAATACCCGAGTTGAGAGATATGAAGTCTTCAACAAGTTCTACAGCTAAAAGATGGAGGAGAGTCACTCAACTAGTGAGCAAGTGCTTAGATTGTCTGGGTACTTCAATCACTTGAATCAAGTGGGAGTTAATCTTCCAGATAAGATAGTGATTGACAGAATTTTCTAGTCACCATCACTAAGTTACTAGAACTTCGTGATGAACTATAGTTTGCAAGGGATGACGAAAACGATTCCCGAGCTCTTCGTGATGTTGAAATCGACAAAAGTAGAAAACAAGAAAGAGCATCAAGTGTTGATGATTGACAAGACCACTAGTTTCAAGAGAAGGGCAAAGGGAAAGAAAGGGAACTTCAAGTAGAATGACAAGCAAGTTGTCACTCCCGTGAAGAAGACCAAAGCTGGACCAAAGCCTGAAACTAAGTGCTTACACTGCAAAGGAAATGGTCACTGGAAGCGGAAATGCCCTAAATATTTGGTGGATAAGAAGGATGGCAAAGTGAACAAGGGTATATTTGATATACAGGTGTTTGATGTGTGCCTTACTAGTGTTTATAGTAGCCCCTGAGTATTTGATACTTGTTCGGTTGCTAAGATTAGTAACTCAAAGCAGAGTTCTGAGATAAACAGAGACTAGTTAAAAGGGAAGTGACGATGAGTGTTGGAAGTAGTTCCAAGATTGATATGATCATCATCACACACTCCCTATATTTTTGAGATTAGTGTTAAACCTAAATAAATGTTATTTAGCGTTTGCGTTGAGCATGAATATGATTTGATCATGTTTATTGCGATACGGTTATTCATTTGAAGTTAAAGAATAATTGTTATTCTGTTTACATGAATAAGACCTTCGATGGTTATACACCCAATGAAAATAGTTTGTTGGATCTCGATTGTAGTGATACACATATTCATAATATTGATGCCAAAAGATGCAAAGTTAATAATGATAGTGCAACTTATTTGTGGCACTGCCGTTTGGGTCATATCGATAAAGCGCATGAAGAAACTCCATAAAGATGGATTATCGAATCACTTGGTTATGAATCATTTGATGCTTAAGAACCGTGCCTTTTGGGCAAGATGACTAAAACTCCGTTCTCGGAACAATGGAACAAGCTCTTGACTTATTGGAAATAATACATACCGATGTATGCGATCCAATGAGTGTTGATGCTCGTGGCAAGTATCGTTATTTTCTGACCTTCACAAAATGATTTGAGCAGATATGGGTATATCTACTTCATGAAACATAAGTCTGAAATAATTGAAAGGTTCAAAGAATTTCAGAGTGAAGTGGAAAAATCATCATAACAAGAAAATAAAGTTTCTGCGATCTGATCGCAGAGACGAATATTTGAGTTACGAGTTTGGTCTTCAATTAAAACAATGTGGAATAGTTTCACAGCTCACACCCCTGGAACACCACAACGTTATGGTGTGTCCGAATGTCATAACCGCACTTGTTATGGTGCAATCTATGATGTCTCTTACTGATTTACCACTATTGTTTTGGGGTTATGCATTAGAGACAGCTGCATTCACGTTAAAAGGGCACCATCTAAATCCGTTGAAACGACAGCATATGAACTGTGGTTTAGCAAGAAACCCAAGTTGTCATTTCTTAAAGTTTGGGGCTACGATGCTTATGTGAAAAAGTTTCATCCTGATAAGCTCAAAACCCAAATTGGAGAGTGCGTCTTCATAGAATACCCAAAGGAAACTGTTGGGTACACCTTCTATCACAGATCCGAAGGGAAGATATTCGTTGCTAAAATGGATCCTTTCTAGAGAAGGAGTTTCTCTCGAAAGAAGTGAGTGGGAGGAAAGTAGAGCTTGATAAGGCAATTGTACCTTCTCCCGAATTGGAAAGTAGTTTATCACAGAAATCAGTTCTAGTGATTCATACACCAATTAGTGAGGAAGCTAATGATAATGATCATGAAACTTCAGATCAAGTTACTACCGAACCTCGTAGGTCTACCAGAGTAAGATCTGCACCAGAGTGGTACGGTAATCTTATTCTGAAAGTCATGTTACTTGACCATGGCGAACCTACGAACTATGAGGAAGCGATGATGAGCCCAAATTCCGCAAAATGGCTTGAGGCCATGAAATCTGAGATGGGATCCATGTATGAGAACAAAGTGTGGACTTTGGTGGACTTGCCCGATGATCGGCAAGCCATAGAAAATAAGTGGATCTTCAAGAGGAAGACGGACGCTGATAGTAGTGTTACTATCTACAAAGCTAGACTTGTCGAAAAAGGTTTTTTGACAAAGTTTAAGGTGTTGAATACGATGAGATTTTCTCACTCGTATCGAAGCTTAAGTCTGTCTGAATCATGTTAGCAATTGCCAGATTTTATGAAATATGGAAAATGGATGTAAAAACTACATTCCTTAATGGATTTATTAAAGAAGAGTTGTATATGATGCAACCAGAAAGTTTTGTCAATCCTAAAGATGCTAACAAAGTGTGCAAGCTCTAGCAATCCATCAATGGACTGGTGCAAGCATCTCGGAGTTGGAATATACGCTTTGATGAGTTGATCAAAGCATATGGTTTTATATAGACTTTTGGAAAGGCCTGTATTTACAAGAAAGTGAGTGGGAGCACTACAGCATTTATGATAAGTATATGTGAATGACATATTGTTTCTAAGAAATAATGTAGAATTATTCCGCAAAGCATAAAGGAGTATTTTAAAGGAGTTCTTTAAAAGAAAGACCTCAGTAAAAGCTACTTACATATTGAGCATCAAGATCTATTGAGATAGATCAAGACGCTTGATAAGATTTTCAATGATGAGTACATACCTTGGCAAGATTTTGAAATAGTTCAAGATGGAACAGTCAAAGAAAGAGTTCTTGCATGTGTTGCAGAGGTGTGAAATTAAGTAAGACTCAAATCCCGACCACGGCAGAAAATAAAAAAGAGAATGAAAGTCATTCCCTATGCCTCAGACATAGGTTCCATAAAGTATGCTATATTATGTACCAGACCTATTGTATACCTTGCTCTGAATTTGGCAAGGGAGTACAATAGTGATCTAAGAGTAGATCATTGTACATTGGTCAAGAATATCCTTAATGAGGACTAAGGAAATATTTCTCGATTATGGAGGTGATAAAAGAGCCCATCGTAAAGAGTTACATCGGTGCAAGCTTTCACACCGATCCAGATGACTCTAAGTCTCAATCTAGATACATATTGAAAGTGGGAGCAATTAGCTAGAGTAGCTCCGCGCAGAGCATTGTAGACATAGAATATTTGCAAAGTACATACGGCTCTGAATGTGACAGACCCATTGACTAAGCTTCTCTCACGAGCAAAACATGATCACACCTTAGTACTCTTTGGGTGTTAATCACATAGCAATGTGAACTAGATTATTGACTCTAGTAAACCCTTTGGGTGTTGGTCACATAACGATGTGAACAATGGGTGTTAATCATATACAGATATGAATATTGATGTTAAATCACAAGGCAATGTGAACTAGATTATTGACTCTAGTGCAAGGGGGAGACTGAAGGAAATATGCCCTAGAGGCAATAATAAAGTTATTATTTATTTCCTTATATCATTATAAATGTTTATTATTCATGCTAGAATTGTATTAACCGGAAACATGATACATGTGTGAATACATAGACAAACATATAGTCACTAGTATGCCTCTACTTGACTAGCTCATTAATCAAAGATGGTTATGTTTCCTGACCATAGACATGTATTGTCATTTGATTAATGGGATCGCATCATTATTAGAATGATGTGATTGACATGACCCATTCCGTTAGCCTAGCACTTGATCGTTTAGTATACTGCTATTGCTTTCTTCATGACTTATACAAGTTCCTGTAACTATGAGAATTATGCAACTCCCGTTTACCGGAGGAACACTTTGGGTACTACCAAACGTCACAACGTAACTGGTGATTATAAAGGAGTACTACAGGTGTCTCCGAAGGTACATATTGAGTTGGCGTATTTCGAGATTAGGTTTTGTCACTCCGATCGTCGGAGAGGTATCTCTGGGCCCTCTCGGTAATGCACATCATTATAAGCCTTGCAAGCAATGTGACCAATGAGTTGGTTACGTGATGATGCATCACAGAACGAGTAAAGAGACTTGCCGGTAACGAGATTGAACTAGGTATTGGATACCGACGATCAAATCTCGGGCAAGTAACATACCGATGACAAAGGGAACAACGTATGTTGTTATGCGGTTTGACCGATAAAGATCTTCGTAGAATATGTAGGAACCAATATGGGCATCCAGGTCCCGCTATTGGTTATTGACCGAGAATAGTTCTAGGTCATGTCTACATAGTTCTTGAACCCGTAGGGTCCGCATGCTTAAGGTTTCGATGACGGTTATATTATGAGTTTATGAGTTTTGATGTACCGAAGGAGTTCGGAGTCCCGGATGAGATCGGGGACATGACGAGGAGTCTCGAAATGGTCGAGACATAAAGATCGATATATACGACTATATTTGGAGTTCGGAAAGTTTCCGAGTCATTCGGGTATTTTTTGGAGTACCGGAGAGTTACGGGAATTCGCCGCGGAGTATATGCGGGCCATACGGGAATAGAGGAGAGTGGCCGAAAGGAAGGAAGGGCGCAACCCCCTCTGGTCCGAATTGGACAAGGGGTGCAGCCCCCTTTTCCTTCCTCCTCTCCCCCTCTTTCCTTCTCTCCTACTCCAACAAGGAAGGGGAGTCCTACTCCGGTGGGAGGAGGACTCCTCTGGCGCCCCTCTGGCCGGCGAACCCCTCCCCTGGCTCCTTTATATCACAGGCGGGGGGGCACCTCTAGGCACAAAAACACAAGTTGATCTACGGATCGTTCCTTAGCCGTGTGCGGTGCCCCCCTCCACCATATTCCACCTCGGTCATATCGTCGCGGAGTTTAGGCGAAGCCCTGCGCCGGTAGAACATCATCACCATCACCACGCTGTCGTGCTGACGGAACTCATCTCCGGAGCTTTGCTGGATCGGAGGCCGGAGATCGTCATCGAGCTGAATGTGTGCTGAACTCGGAGGTGCCGTACGTTCGGTGCTTGGATCGGTCGGATCGTGAAGACGTACGACTACATCAACCGCGTTATGCTAACGCTTCCGCTTACGGTCTACGAGGGTACGTGGACGAACACTCTCCCCTCTCGTTGCTATACCATCACCATGATCTTGCGTGTGCGTAGGAAATTTTTTGAAATTACTACGTTCCCCAACAATATCATATTCCTTGAGTTTATCCCTCTACATCATGTCATCTTGCCTAATGCGTTAGTCTGTTCTTATGAACTTAATACTCTAGATGCATGATGGATAGCGGTCGATGTGTGGAGTAATAGTAGTAGATGCAGAATCTCTTCGATCTACTTGTCGCGGACGTGATGCCTATATACATGATCATGCCTAGATATTCTCATAACTATGCACTTTTCTATCAATTGCTCGACAGTAATTTGTTCACCCACCGAAATACTTATGCTATCTTGAGAGAAGCCACTAGTGAAACCTATGCCCCCCGGGTCTATTCTCCATTATATAAGTTACCGATCTACTTTATTTTGCAATCTTTACTTTCCAATCTATAACATAAAAATACCAAAAATATTTTTCTTATCTTATTATCTCTATCAGATCTCACTTTCGCAAGTGGCCGTGAAGGGATTGACAACCCCTTTATCGCGTTGGTTGTGAGGTTCTTGTTTGTTTGTGTAGGTACGAGGGAATTGCGTGGAGCCTCCTACTGAATTGATACATTGGTTCTCAAAAACTAAGGGAAATAGTTACGCTACTTTGCTGCATCACCCTTTCCTCTTCAAGGGAAAACCAATGCAGTGCTCAAGAAGTAGCATCGCAACCAGAAAGAAGCAAACACACGGTAAACACACAAGCATGAACAAGACATGATGCACAATAAAGTATGATGCATGACAAGGCTACATGATGCTACTCATGGCAAGAGATGATGCATACAACAACCCCACATCAAAGCAAGTTTAAGTGAGGCTGGAATCAACATATAACAATTCCAGAAACTCCCCATATGCAAATTTCAAATTTGGTACTGATCTGAACAAAACATTATGTTAAAGTTGTTAAACAGAAAGTTAAAGTGCACCATGATGATCTACACGTCTTTCTAGTCAAGTTACATCTAAGGTTCATTTAATTCGGAGCTACGAACTAAAACATATGAGTAAAACAAGTTAAACATGACATTGATGCAAAATGCATACAAACATCAAGCACACATACTCAAATCAAGGATGCAACATGACATGATGAAACTACATCTAAAACCAAGCAAGTTTCATATAGAGCATGCTCAAAACGAAGCAACAATACAACACATACACGCAATACAAGTTTAACCAACCATCTGCCCAAAACAACAACCAGGCATCTTGCAAGCATCAAAACAACATGCTAAAGGAACCATACGAGCACAAACTTGACATGCACTTAAAGTAGAGATAACATGCTTCAAAACAGCTTTAGTAATCAGGTTCATAAGCATCATGGTTCATTTACTATGATCAATGCAATATGCAAAGTTCTATTACAGATTCATGACAGTAAAAAACTGGGCATATACATGAGCAGAGTTAATATGATGGCATGTTGGAGGCATAAAACAAAGATGCTACGGCGCATGTACACGGAATCAAAAGGCATAGCATGATAGTACATATCATGTATCTCAAATCACATAACATGTCATATATATAGGAGCAACATGTTCGTAGGAATCATCAAGACAAGATGCAAACATGAAATAGCAGATTCTCAGACTTGGTCAAAATCTGGGAATGCAAAACAGGAACAATATGATGCTGACTTTGGAGGCACATAACAGCAAGCATAGCAATTTTTATATTTATGCACAAGACATGGTCATGTTGTAGACATGGCATACTTCCAATTAATCCATTGGCACAATATCATATAATGCATAGGTTAATTACAATGAGCTTTGCAAAAAGGAACATGCTGTTAATAGGTTGACAGATTTAGCATGATGGCAATTTTAGAGCAAGAATGAGTCAAGCTACAACAAGTTTATATGACAACCAAGGGCATGGCATCAAATCACACGTAACATAGAGCATATTACGTCAAAGAATCATTTGCATATGAGCTATGGATTAGTGGGAACCATCAAGCAAAGATGGCAACTTTTATAACACACAGGTTTAACTTCGTGAAATTAATGTCTGAAATCAGCAACATTGACTAGGCATGTTTGCAAGCTCATGGCATATCATGGCATGAAATAAATACTATCATCAAGAGGGAATGATAATGCACCAAACACTTGTTTACAAGATGCTCATATGGTACATGCATTAAATCACACAAAAAATGACAAAAGGGCAAGTTGCAACAGTTTTCAGTAGTAACATTACTTAGCACTTTTGCAATAGATATTAAGACATGAAGATGCACTCTAATATGAATGCAATAGCCACCATCATGTAGACCACGGATAGTAGATCAAAATGCATATATAGATCATCTCAACCGGACAAACATGCACAAGGTTGTAGACAGTTAGAAATGCATAGATGATGTGAATATGCTGAGGACTGCCGATTTAGGAACAGGGTGAGCGCAATATAGTATATGGTGCACTTAGCGGGGAGTAGGCAGATCGCGCTCACATTGGGCCCATGGACCGGTCAGGACGGTGCAAAGCAGGACTAGGGGGTCCCATGCGCTATTTGGATCGGGGATCTGGGACGAGGAGGTCCCACCAGGACAGAGCGGTCGGGAGGCGGTTAGCTCGGCCAGAACCGGTCCGGTCTACCAGTTCGCCGGAAGCTATGTGAGGTCGAGGAAGAACCGGCGGTGCCGCAGTACAGTGGGGGCGCCGGTGACGGAGGTGGTCGTGGCAAACGTAGAACCACCGGATCCGGCGAGGAGGTGGCCGGGGTGACCTGATCCGGGGTCAGGGGGTTGAGTCAGGAGCGTGGGTCGGCAAGGAGGCAACTTCGGCGGGGCGGCGCCACAGGAGACTGGAGAGAGAGTGGGTGAGGCAGGTGAGAAGAAGGGCGGCGAGGTCGGGCGCTCACCATGGCAGCGGCGGTCGCCGGCGGGAGGCGAGTCGAAGATGGCGGGCCTCAGTGGACGGCGGGGACGCGAGGGAGTAGGATCGGGCCTCAGTCGCCGCTCACCATGTAGCTTCCGACCAGGAGCCGGCGCCACCGCCCAAGTCGGTTCATGTTATGTTGACCCTTGAGCAGGTGTGCTACTTCTTGAGCTTGCGTTGGTTTTTCCCTTGAATAGGAAAGGGTGATGCGGCAAAGTAGAGATAAGTATTTCCCTTAGTTTGAGAACCAAGGTATCAATCCAGTAGGAGACAACGCATAAATCACCGGATACCTGCACAAACAATGAAACAACTTGCACCCAACGCGATAAAGGGATTGTCAATCCCTTCACGGTTACTTGCAAAAGTGAAATATGATAGAGATAGATAAACGATAAAGTAAATATTTTTGGTATTTTTGGTTTATAGATCAGAAAGTAAAAGATTGCAAAATAGTAGATCGGGAACTTATATGATGGAAAATAGACCCCGGGGGCGATAGGTTTCACTAGTGGCTTCTCTCAAAATAGCAAATAGTACGATGGGTGAACAAATTATTGCCGAGCAATTGATAGAAAATCGCAAAGTTATGACGATATCTAAGGCAATGCTCATTAATATAGGCATCACGTCTGTGTCAAGTAGACTGAAACAATTCTGCATCTACTACTATTACTCCACACATCGACCGAATCCTGCCTGCATCTAGAGTATTAAGTTCATGAAGAACAGAGTAATGCATTAAGTAAGATGACATGATGGAGAGGAATTAACTCAAGCAATATGATGAAAACCCCATCTTTTTATCCTCGATGGCAACAATACAATACGTGCCTTGATGCCCCTACTATCACTAGGAAAGGACACCGCAAGATTGAACCCAAAGCTAAGCACTTCTCCCATTGCAAGAAAAACCAATCTAGTTGGCCAAACCAAACCGATAATTCAAAGAGAATTACAAAGATATCAAATCATGCAAAAAAGAATTCAGAGAAGATTCACATAATATTCATAGGTAAGCTGATCATAAATCCACAATTCATCAGATCTCGGCAAACACACCACAAAAAAGTATTACATCGAATAGATCTCCAAGAACATCGAGGAGAACATGGTATTGATAATCAAAGAGAGACAAGAAGCCATCTAGCTACTAGCTATGGACTCGTAGATCTGTGGTAGACCACTCACGCTTTATCAGAAGGCCAATAGAGTTGATGTAGAAGCCCTCCGTGATCGAATCCCCCTCCAGCAGGGTGCCGGAAAAGGTCCCTAGATGGGATCTCATGGGTACAGAAGGTTGCGGTGGTGGAAAAGTGTTTTCGTGGATGCCTCTGGTGGTTTGGGGATATTTGGGAATATATAGGCGAAAGAATTAAGTCAGGAGGGTCACGGGGGGCCCATAAGGGTGGGGGCATGCTCTACCCCCCTGGGTGTGCCCTCCGTCCTTGTGGCCGCCTCGTGGCTCCTCCGACTTCATCTCCAAGTCTCCTGGTTGTCTCCTGGTCCAAGAAAAATCGTCGCGAAGGTTTCATTCCGTGTGGGCTCCATTTGGTATTCCTTTTCTCTGAAACTCAAAAACAAGGAAAAAACAGGAACTGGCACTGGGCTCTAGGTTAATAGGTTAGTCCCAAAAATAATATAAAATAGCATATTAATGCATATAAAACATCCAAAACAGATAATATAATATGATGGAACAATCAAAAATTATAGATACATTGGAGTCGTATCAAGGTGCGCCCGCACTTCGATGCCCTAATGGTGGAAGAGCTACCAGCGCAGGAGGACCTGTGTTGCAACCGCCGTCTCCTCAACGAGCACCGGCTCACGGAAGGACGAATCGCCGCCGAACAAGCGAACGGCAATGCCATCACAGACATGTGGCCCTATGATCCTGGCTTCATGAATGAGCAGCGGGCGTTGTATCAGACCATCCGTAGGGCTCGTGAGGCCCTCTCCGTTGTCCTTCGAGTTGTTGCGCTCACTGTGGCGGCGCTGTCTCGCGTTGTTAACATGGTCAACGAACATGAGGAATCAGGAGATGATTTTACTTGGAGAGGATGATAGCCGCACTTACGCAAGTGCCTCCTTAATATATACAACTATAATTTTTTTTTTTGCTTCCTCCTGGTTTCCTGACATCATGGTCCCACACCATTGACAACCTATATGGTCAATAAACAAGAGAATTGCACAAGGAGTGACTGACAATTGGGACCTAGCAGCTCGAGCAGTATTTGTATTTTCGAGGTGTGAGCAGAGTTTTTCTTGAGCGATGTTTTTGTTGTTGTTCAGAGGAGCAGGGTATCAACTGGGTAGGCTATAACCCGTCTAGCCCAAGCTATTATTTTATGTTGACCAAATATCCAGACCAAATATTAATTTTTTTCAAGGTGAAAATGGCTAGCCCAGCTATACTTTTTTGAGGAATACCCAGCCCAGGTCAACTTGTTATTGTCCGCCCTGCTGGGCTGCAAATCTTTCGTAGGAGGGATGCATTAGGATTAATAAGAAAATGGACTTTAAACAATAATAAACGGGATGTAATTATAAAAACTGGGCTATAACTATAAAAAATGCACCAAATAGGCAATTAGTTCAAAAAATATTTTTGGATTTTGAAAATTTTAATTTCATTACTTGTTGCGCGCGCAATATTTCGTTGGATTTTTACCTAATACAAACTTATTTTGAAATTATATTTAATCTGACTCAAAATTTCGGGATAAAAATATTTCGGATCCCATCAAAATGTGGACAATTTTATCGAATCCTGTTTTGAGCGGTTGGTTGAAACTATTAATCGTTGTCCTCGCTTGAAAATGGGCTGTAATTTTAACAAACTGTAAATGGGTTGTAGTAAATTCCATTAGAATTCAAAAATGGGTTACATTATTGCAAATCACAAATGGGCTATATGTTCTCTGCCACACACTTGTGGGCCTACTAAGCTGACGCGTACGCAAGGCTTTGTCAACTTATAGTCAACACACGATTCTAGCTAGTAGCGGTGGCTGTTGGATGTCCATCCAACGGATGTCGTGCTTCTTCAATCTCGGATATTCTTGCTTCAACCGCCCAAACCACCGCCGGCGGTACTGCCTACTACCACCTCCTATGGCTAGCAGTGCTACCGCGTAGGACTCACCGGCCCACCCTACTCCCATTGCCGTCTAGGCCATTCCTTTACTCACTAACACCTCCTGTTATTCTCCGACAACGGTAGCCTCACACCGTAGCCAAACCAGTGAACCCTTGTACTCCCCTCCGCATGGGCATCCACCTGCCTTGTCTTCCCTAGCTCCATGTTGTTCCCTTCCTAGGCCTCGCCGACGTCCACCGCTAGGGTGTTGTCCGCGCAACATGGTCAACGTGGTCAATGAATAACAACCATCGGAAGAGGACTCTACGCGGTGAGGCTGCCAGATGGACCCACCAGCTACATCTTCGGATGCAATGAAGTGCGTCCATATTATGGGCAAAAAAATGATTCTCCCTCCTGACAACTGGGACCCACCAGTTATGTCTTTGAACGCAAGGAAGTGCGTCCTTCTCCTCCCTGACAAGTGGGACCCACCCGGTTGAAGCATACATAGCGTTTTCTGTCTGGTCGTGAATGTGTATGTACATACTTGTCGATCGGTCTCTCTGCAACGATGAACCTTGGCCGAGCAAGCAACGACACGTGTAGTAGTAGAGCCCCCGATATAGCAGTTCAGGCAGTCCCTTCTAAACTGTGTACGCGTATGTACAGCCACATGCCAAAAAATAAAGCCACGTACGTACATATGGGCGGGGTCTCGAAAGCAACGGTGTCCTATGTTGGGGAACGTAGCAATAATTCAAAATATTCTACGCATCACCAAGATCAATCTATGGAGGTTCTAGCAACAAGAGAGAGGGGAGTGCATCTTCACACCCTTGAAGATCGTGATGCAGAAGCGTTACAAGAACACGGATGAGGGAGTCGTACTCGCGGCGATTCAAATCGCGGAAGATCCGATCTAACACCGAACGGAAGGCACCTCCGCGTTCAACACACGTATAGCCCGGGGACGTCTCCTCCTTCTTGATCCAGCAAGGGGAGAGGAAAAGTTGAGGGAGAGCTCCGGCAACCTGACGGCGTCTTTGGTGGAGCTTGCGATTCCAGCGAGGGCTTCGCCAAGCACTACTGAGGACGAAGTGGAGTTGGAGAGGGGGAGGGCTGCGCCAGGGGCAAGGGTGAAGCTCCCATGCGCCTTCCCACTATATATAGGGGTGGAGGGGTGTCGTTTCGTGCCCTCCAAGTCCAGTGGGCGTTGGCAAAGGTGGGAGGAAAGAAATCCCATCATTTCCTTCCCCACCGATTGTTATCCCCCCTTTTTAGGGATCTTGATCTTATCCCTTCGGGATATGATCTTATTCCTTCTAAGGGGGGGGTCTTGGTGCGCCTTGACCAGGGGTGTGGGGCCTTGCCCCCACTACCCACGTTCATGTGGGTCCCCCCATGCAGGTGGGCCCCACTCTGGAACCTTCTAGAACCTTCCCGGTACAATACCGAAAAATCACGAACATTTTTCGGTGGCCAAAATAGGACTTCCCATATATAAATCTTTACCTTCGGACCATTCCGGAACTCCTCGTGACGTCCAGGATCTCATCCGGGACTCCGAACAACATTCGGTAACTGCACACTAATTCCCGTAACAACTCTAGCGTCATCAAACCTTAAGTGTAGACCCTACGGGTTCGGGAATCATCGAACATGACCGAGACAGCTCTCGGCCAATAACCAACAGCGGGATCTGGATACCCACGTTGGCTCCCACATGTTCCACGATGATCTCATCGGATGAACCATGATGTCAAGGATTCAAGCAATCCCGTATACAATTCCATTTGTCAATCGGTACGTTACTTGCCCGAGATTCGATCATCGGTATCACAATACCTTGTTCAATCTCGTTACCGGCAAGTCACTTTACTCGTTCCATAAAGCATGATCCCGTGACTAACTACTTAGTCACATTGAGCTCATTATGATGATGCATTACTGAGTGGGCCCACAGATACCTCTCCGTCACACGGAGTGACAAATCCCAGTCTTGATTCGTGCCAACCCAACAGACACTTTCAGAGATACCCGTAGTGCACCTTTATAGCCACCCAGTTACGTTGTAACGTTTGGCACACCCAAAGCATTCCTACGGTATCCGGGAGTTGCACAATCTCATTGTCTAAGGAAATGATACTTGACATTAGAAAAGGTTTTAGCAAACGAACTACATGATCTTGTGCTATGCTTAGGATTGGGTCTTGTCCATCACATCATTCTCCTAGTGATGTGATCCCGTTATCAATGACATCCAATGTCTATAGTCAGGAAACCATAACCATCTATTGATCAATGAGCTAGTCAACTAGAGGCTCAGTAGGGACATGTTGTGGTCTATGTATTCACACATGTATTACGGTTTCCAGTTAATACAATTATAGCATGAACAATAGACAATTGTCATGAACAAGGAAATATAATAATAACCATTTTATTATTGCCTCTAGAGCATATTTCCAATAGTCTCCCACTTGCACTAGAGTCAATAATCTAGTTGACATCACTATGTGATTGTAATGAATCCAACACCCATTGGGTTTGATCACATCTAAGCTTGTGAGAGAGGTTTTTAGTCAGCAGTGCAGAATCTTTCGGATCCGTGTGTGCTTCTACAAATCTCTATGTCATATCCTAGATGCAGCTACCACGCTATTAGGAACTATTCCAAATAACTTCTCTACTATCTGAATCCGGTCTACTACTCGAGTCATCCAGTTAGTGTCAAAGTTTGCATCGGCGTAACCCTTTACTGACGAACTCTTTCCACCTCCATAATTGAGAAAATTCCTTAGTCCACTAGTTACTAAGGATAACCTTGACCGCTGTCCTGTGATCCATTCCTGGATCACACTTGTACCCCTTGACTAACTCATGGCAAGGCACACTTTAGGTGCGGTACACAGCATAGCATACTGTGGAGCCTACGTCTAAAGCATAGGGGACGACCTTCGTCCTTTCTCTCTCTTCTGTCGTGGTCAGGTGTTGAGTCTTACTCAATGCTCACACCTTATAACACAACAAACAACTCCTTCTTTGCCGATCTATTTTGAACTCCTTCAAAATCTTGTCACGGTGCGTACTCATTTGAAAGTACTGTCAAGCGATTTTGATCTATCCTTATAGATCTTGATGCTTAATGTTCAAGTAGCTTAATCCAGGTTTTCCATTGAAAAACACTTTTCAAATAACCCTATATGCTTTCCAGAAATTCTACATCATTTCCGGACAACAATATGTCAACAACATATACTCATCAGAAATGTTATAGTGCTCCCACTCACTTCTTTGGAAATACAAGTTTCTCATAAACTTTGTATAAACCCAAAATCTTTGATCATCTCATCAAAGCGTATATTCCAACTCCGAGATGCTTACTCTAGTCCTTGGAAGGATTGCTGGAGCTTTGCATACTTGTTAGCATCTTTTAGGATTGACAAAACCTTCTGGTTGTATCACATACAACCTTTCCTCAAGAAAACCATTGAGGAAACAACGTTTTGACATCCTATATGCAAGATTTCATAAACAATGCAAGAACTGCTAATATAATTTCAACAGACTCTTAGCATGTCTACGAGTGAGAAAGCCTCATCATAGTCCACTCCTTGAACTTGTCGGAAAACATCTTAGCGACAAGTCGAGCTTTCTTAATGGTGACACTTACCATCATTGTCCGTCTTCCCTTTTAAAATCAACCTGTACCCAACAGCCTTATGACCATCAAGTAGTTCTTCCAAAGTCTACACTTTGTTTTATACATGGATCCTCTCTCGGATTTTATGGCCTCGAGCCATTTGTCGAAATCTGAGCCCACCATCGCTTCTCCACAGCTCGTAGGTTCATTGTTGTCTAGCAACATTACCTCCAAGACAGGATTACCGTACCACTCCGAAGCAGTACGTGTCCTTGTCGACCTATGAGGTTTGGTAGTGACTTGATCCGAAGTTTCATGATCACTATCATCAGCTTCCACTTCAACTGGTGTAGGCGCCACAGGAACAACTTCCTATGCCCTGCTACAGATTGGTTGAAGTGATGGTTCAATAACCTCATCAAGTCTCCACCATCCTCCCACTCAATTCTTTCAAGAGAAACTTTTCCTCGAGAAAGGACCCGTTTCTACAAACAATCACTTTTGCTTCCCGATCTAAAATAGGAGGTATACCCAACTGTTTTGGGTGTCCTATGAAGATGCATTTATTCGCTTTGGGTTTGAGCTTATCAGGCTAAAAAAATTCCACATAAGCTTCGCAGCCCCAAACTTTTAAGAAATGACAGCTTAGGTTTCTCTAAACCATAGTTCATATGTTGTCATCTCAACGAAATTACGTGGTGCCCTATTTGAAGTGAATGTGATTGTCTCTAATGCCTAACCCATAAACGATAGTGGTAATTCGATAAGAGACATCATGGTATGCACCATATCCAATAGGGTGCAGCTATGATGTTCGGACACACCATCACACTATGGTGTTCAAGGCGGTATTAGTTGTGAAACAATTTCCACAATGTCTTAATTGTATACCAAACTCATAACTCAGAGACTCATCTCTATGATCATATCATAGACATTTTATCCTCTTGTCACGACGATCTTTAACTTCACTCTGAAATTACTTGAACTTTCAATAATTTAGACTGGTGTTTCATCAAGTAAATATACTCAGCATCTACTCAAATCATCTGTGAAGTAAGAACATAACGATATCCACTGCGTGCCTCAGCACTCATTGGACTGCACACATCAAAATGTATTACTTCCAACAAGTTGCTTTCTTGTTCCATCATACTGAAAACGAGACTTTTCGGTCACCTTGCCCATGTGGTATGATTTGCATGTCTCAAGTGATTCAAAATCAAGTGAGTCCAAATGATCCATCTGCATGGAGTTTCTTCATGCATACATACTAATGACATGGTTCGCATGTCTCAAACTTTTTCAAAAAACAAGTGCGTCCAAAAGATCCATCAACATGGAGCTTCTTCATGCGTTTTATACCAATATGACTCAAATGGCAGTGCCACAAGTAGGTGGTACTATCATTGCTATCTTATATCTTTTGGCATGAACATGTGTATCACTACGATCGAAATTCAATAAACCATTCATTTTAGGTGTAAGACCATTGAAGGTATTATTCAAATAAACAGAGTAACCATTATTCTCCTTAAATGAACAACCGTATTGCGATAAACATAATCCAATCATGTCTATGCTCAACGCAAACACCAAATAACAATTATTTACGTTTAACACCAATCCCGATGGTAGAGGGAGTGTGCGATGTTTGATAACATCAACCTTGGAAATACTTCCAACACATATCGTCACCTCGCCTTCAGCTAGTCTCCGTTTATTCCGTAGCTTTTTATTTTGAGTTACTAACACTTAGCAACCGAACCGGTATCTATTACCCTGGTGCTACTAGGAGTACTAGTAAAGTACACATTAATATAATGTATATCCAATATACTTCTGTCGACCTTGGCAGCCTTCTCATCTACCAAGTATCTAGGGTAGTTCTGCTTCAGTGACCATTCACCTCATTACAGAAGCACTTAGTCTCGGGTTTGGGTTCAATCTTTGGGTTTCTTCACTAGAGCAGCAACTGATTTGCCGTTTCATGAAGTATCCCTTCTTGCCCTTGCCCTTCTTGAAACTAGTGGTTTCACTAACCATCAACAATTGATGCTCCTTCTTGATTTCTACTTTCGTGGTGTCAAACATCGTGAATAGCTCAAGGATCATCATATCTATCTCTGATATGTTATAGTTCATCACAAAGCTCTAGTAGCTTGGTGACAATGACTTTGGAGAACCATCACTATCTCTTAAGGAAGATTAACTCCCACTTGATTCAAGTGATTGTAGTACTCAGACAATCTGAGCACATGCTCAACGATCGAGCTTTTCTCCCATAGTTTGCAGGCTTAAGAAACTCGTCAGAGGTCTCATACCTCTTGACATGGGCACGAGCCTAAAATCCTAATTTCAGCCCTTTGAACATCTCATATTTTCCGCGATGTTTCAAAATCGTCTTCGGCGCCTCAATTCTAAACCGTTTAACATTACTGAACTATCATGTAGTCATCAAAACATGTATGTCAGGTGTTCGCAACATCCACAGACGATGTTCGAGGTTCAGCACACCGAGCGGTGCATTAAGGACATAATACCTCTGCGTAGCAATGAGGACAATCCACAGTTTACGGACCTAGTCCGCATAATTGCTACTATCATCTTTCAACTAAATTTTCTCTAGGAACATACCTAAAATAGTAGAACTAAAGCGCAAGTTACGACATAATTTGCAAAGACCTTTTGACTATGTTCATGATAATTAAGTTCATCTAATTTAATGAACTCCCACTCAGATGGACATATCTATAGTCATCTAAGTGATACATGATCCGAGTCAACTAGGTTGTGTCTGATCATCACGTGAGACAGACTAGTCATCATCGGTGAACATCTTCATGTTGATCGTATCTTCTATATGACTCATGATTGACCTTTTGGTCTCGTGTGTTCCGAGGCCATGTCTGTACATGCTAGGCTCGTCAAATCAACCTAAGTGTTTTGCTTGTGTAAATCTGGCTTACACCCATTGTATTCGAACGTTAGAATCTATCACACCCGATCATCAGTGGTGCTTCGAAACAACGAACCTTCGCAATGGTGCACAGTTAGGGGGAACACTTTCTTGAAGTTTTAGCAAGGGATCATCTTATTTATGCTACCGTCTTTCTAGGAAAATAAGATGTAAAAACATGATAAACATCACATGCAATCAAATAGTGACATGATATGGCCAATATCATTTAGCTCCTTTTGATCTCCATCTTCGGGGCGCCATGATCATCATCGTCACCGGCATGACACCATGATCTCCATCATCGTGTCTTCATGCAGTTGTCTCACCAACTATTACTTCTACTACTATGGCTAAAAGTTTAGCAATAAAGTAAAGTAATTACATGGCATTATTCAATGACACGCAGGTCATATAATAAATTAAGACAACTCCTATGGCTCCTGCCGGTTGTCATACTCGTCGACATGCAAGTCGTGATTCCTATTACAAGAACATGATCAATCTCATACATCACATATATATCATTCATCACATCCTTTTGGCCATATCACATCACACGACATATGCTGCAAGAACAAGTTAGACGTCCTCTAATTGTTGTTGCAAGTATTTACGTGGCTGCTATAGGTTTCTAGCAAGAACGTTTCTTACCTACGCCAAGACCACAACGTGATATGCCAATTGCTACCCTTCATAAGGACCCTTTTCATCGAATCCGATTCGACCAAAGTGGGAGAGACAGACACCCGCTAGCCACCTTATGCAACTAGTGCATGTCAATCGTTGGTACCTGTCTCACATAAGCGTACGTGTAAGGTCGGTCCGGGCCGCTTCATCCCACGATGTCGCCGAATCAAGATAAGACTAGTAACGACAAGTAAATTGACAAAATCGACGCCCACAACAACTTGTGTTCCACTCGTGCATAGAAACTACGCATAGACCTAGCTCATGATGCCACTGTTGGGGAACGTAGCAATAATTCAAAATATTCTACGCATCACCAAGATCAATCTATGGAGATTCTAGCAATAAGAGAGAGGAGAGTTCATCTTCATACCCTTGAAGATCGCGATGCGGAAGCGTTACAAGAACGCGGATGAGGGAGTCGTACTCGTGGCGATTCAAATCGCGGAAGATCCGATCTAACGCCGAACGGACGATGCCTCCGCGTTCAACACACGTATAGCCCGGGAACGTCTCCTCCTTCTTGATCCAGCAAGGGGAGAGGAGAAGTTGAGGGAGAGCTCCGGCAGCACGACGGCGTGGTGGTGGAGCTTGCTGTTCTCCGGCAGGGCTTCGCCAAGCACTACTGAGGACGAGGTGGAGTTGGAGAGGGGGAGGGCTGCGCCAGGGGCAAGGGTGAAGCTCCCATGTGCCTTCCCACTATATATAGGGGTGGAGGGGTGTGGTTTCTTGCCCTCCAAGTCCATTGGGGCGTTGGCAAAGGTGAGAGGAAAGAAATCTCATCATTTCCTTCCCCACCGATTGTTCTCCCCCCTTTTTAGGGATCTTGATCTTATCCCTTCGGGATATGATCTTATTCCTTCTAAGGGGGGATCTTGGTGCGCCTTGACCAGGGGTGTGGGGCCTTTCCCCCACTACCCACGTTCATGTGGGTCCCCCCATACAGGTGGGCCCACTCCGGAACCTTCTAGAACCTTCCCGGTACAATACCGAAAAATCCCGAACATTTTCCGGTGGCCAAAATAGGACTTCCCATATATAAATCTTTACCTCCGGACCATTCCGTAACTCCTAGTGGACGTCCGCGATCTCATCCGGGACTCCGAACAACATTCGTTAACTGCACACTAATTCCCGTAACAACTCTAGCGTCACCGAACCTTAAGTGTGTAGACCCTACGGGTTCGGGAATCATGCAGACATGACCGAGACAACTCTCTGGCCAATAACCAACAGCGGGATCTAGATACCCATGTTGGCTCCCACTTGTTCCACGATGATCTCATCAGATGAACCATGATGTCAAGATTCAAGCAATCCCGTATATAATTCCCTTTGTCAATCGGTACGTTACTTGCCCGCGATTCGATCGTCGGTATCCCAATACCTCTTTCAATCTCGTTACCGGCAAGTCACTTTACTCGTTCCGTAATGCATGATCCCATGACTAACTACTTAGTCATGAGCTCATTATGATGATGCATTACCGAGTAGGCCCAGAGATACCTCTCCGTCACACGGAGTGACAAATCCCAGTCTCGATTCGTGCCAACCCAGAGACACTTTCGGAGATACCCGTAGTGCACCTTTATAGCCACCCGATTCGTTGTGGCGTTTGGCACACCAAAGCATTCCTACGGTATCCGGAGTTACACAATCTCATGGTCTAAGGAAATGATACTTGACATTAGAAAAGCTTTTAGCAAACGAACTACACGATCTTGTGCTATGCTTAGGACTGGGTCTTGTCCATCACGTCATTCTTCTAATGATGTGATCCCATTATCAATGACATCCAATGTCCATAGTCAGGAAACCATAACCATCTATTGATCAACGAGCTAGTCAACTAGAGGCTCACTAGGGACATGTTGTGGTCTATGTATTCACACATGTATTACGGTTTCCAGTTAATACAATTATAGCATGAACAATAGACAATTGTCATGAACAAGGAAATATAATAATAACCATTTTATTATTGCCTCTAGGGCATATTTCCAACATCCTATTCATCGAAAGCCAACCGGCTGGGTCAGAATGGAGAAACTGCATCGTGTTCATTGGGAGCCAACCGGCTTGAACGGAAGAGCCAAAACGAGGTCTGGCGTACCGCATAATGGAGGAAACGGACTTCTGTTTGACCGCGTACGGTTGAAACGGGGTCATGTTCATCGGGAAGGGTCTGGCGTACCGCAAAACAGAGGAAACGGACTTCTGCTCAAGTGCCTACAGTCAAAACGGGGTCCTGTTGATCAGGGGAGGTGTGGCGTACCGCAAAATGGAGGAAACAGACTTCTGTTAGAGCGCCTACGGTCAAAACGGGGTCCTGTTCATCCACCGTCTACTGCCTCGCTCCAGCCTCCACGGGCTACTGTTCATCCACCGTCGACTTCCTCCAGCCTCCACCTGCTACTCTTCATCCACCGTGTCTACCTCCTGCCTCCACGGGCTACCGTTCATCCACGGGCTATAGTTCATGTAGCCTCCACCGGCTACTACTCAACCAGCCTTCCACTGGGTACTGTTCATCCACCCCCAACCGGTTGGGATGTGTCGGTCCTGTTCATCGAGCGGCAACGGCCTCTACTACCACGGGGTCATGTTCATCCACCCCCCACCAGGAACTGTTCATCCAACCCCCAACAACGGTGCTTTTTCATCAAGAGGCAGTAGGTTCCAACGGCTTCAGTTAGCAACAGTAGTGAAGGAATCGCTCGGGTTCAGTTAACAGCCAAGGGATCGATCGCTCGGGTTCAGTAACATACGTAGCTAGTGCAATCGCTCGGGTTCAGTTAGAGCCCAACGCCTCACACACACGTGCATACGTGTACAAGAGTGTAGGACCTTGAAGTATGTCTAGAGGGGGGGTGATTAGACTACTTGACCAATAAAAACTTAACCTTTTCCCAATTTTAGAGTTTGGCAGATTTTAGCTACTTTAGGACAAGTCAAGCAATCATCACACAATTCAAGCAAGCATGCAAAGAGTATATAGGCAGTGGAAATTAAAGCATGGAACTTGCAAGAAAGTAAAGGGAAGGGTTTGGAGGATTCAAACGCAATTGGAGTCATGGATGTTTTTGGCGTGGTTCCGATAGGTGGTGCTATCGTACATCCACGTTGATGGAGACTTCAGGCCACGAAGGGTAATGGCTGCGCGAGTCCACGGAGGGCTCCACCCATGAAGGGTCCACGAAGAAGCAACCTTGTCTATCCCACCATGGCCGTCGCCCACGAAGGACTTGCCTCACTAGCGGTAGATCTTCACGAAGTAGGCGATGTCCTTGCCCTTACAAACTCCTTAGTTCAACTCCACAATCTTGTCGGAGGCTCCCAAGTGACACCTAGCCAATCTAGGAGACACCACTCTCCAAGAAGTAACAAATGGTGCGTTGATGATGAACTCCTTGCTCTTGTGCTTCAAATGATAGTCTCCCCAACACTCAACTCTCTCTCAATGGGTTTGGATCTGGTGGAAAGAAGATTTGAGTGGAAAGCAACTTGGGGAAGGCTAGAGATCAATATTCATATGGTAGGAATGGAATATCTTGGTCTCAACACATGAGTAGGTGGTTCTCTCTCAGAAATGGTAAGTTCGAAGTGTAGGTTTGTTCTGATGGCTCTCTCCACGAATGAAGAGGAGGTGGAGGGGTATATATAGCCTCCACACAAAATCTAACCGTTACACACAATTTACCAAACTCGGTGGGACCGAATTGTTAAACTCAGTCGAACCAATTTAGTAAACCTAGTGACCGTTAGTGAATTTCGGTGGGACCGACATGCATCTCGGTGAGACTGATTCGGTTAGGGTTAGGGCATAACGTAATCTCGGTAAGACCGATTACACAAACTCGGTGAGACCGATTTGGTAATAAGCTTTCCAGAGAGTTGGTCAGGTAAACTTGGTGGGACCGATTTGCTCTTTTCGGTGAGACCAAAATGTTACAGAAAGGAAACAGAGAGTTTACATTGCAATCTCGATGGGACCGATCGCTCACTTGGTTAGACCGAAATGTTCTGAAGGAAGCAGAGAGATTGAAACCCCATCTCGGTGAGACCGAGATCCCTATCGGCAAGACCGATTTGCTTAGGGTTTGTGGCAGTGGCTATGACTTTTGGAATCGGTGGCGCCGGATATGAGGTTTCGGTGTGACCGATTTTGGCTTTGGGTATAGGTCACTTGTGGATGTGGGAAAGTAGTTGAGGGTTTTGGAGCATATCACTAAGCACATGAAGCAAGAGGCTCATTAAACAACACCTCATCCCTCCTTGATAGTATTGGCTTTTCCTATAGACTCAATGTGATCTTGGATCACTAAAATGTAAAATGAAGAGTCTTGAGCTTTTGAGCTTGAGCCAATCCTTTGTCCTTAGTATTTTGAGGGGTCCACTTTCATCATCCATGCCATGCCATTCATTGAGCTTTCCTGAAATAATAGTCTTGGAATAGCATTAGCTCAATGAGCTATATGTTGTTATTAATTACCAAAACCACCTAGGGATAGTTGCACTTTCAATGTCCCCCTTTTTGGTAATTGATGACAACATATAGATCAAAGCTTCGACAAATGATAATAAGATTGAATAACATCGTCGCTTTGAGAAGTATGTGATAAGCAAGAGCTCCCCCTAAATTTGTGCATAGTTTAAGATTTGCTTTGGACTGCAAATGCACAAAGAATTAGGCTCATGGGTTACGCTTCCATGTCACATACATCTTGGTGGAGCGGTCAAAATAGTAAACAATGAATACATGCACTCATCACCAAGCATAGTGAGTGATCACATAAGATAGATAGGATAATATCAAACATGCATAAGTGTAGCTTATGATCAAACACATGATCATCAATATCTCACAGGCATAGTATCTCAACCAAAAGCAAACAAAGATTGAAAAACCACCAAATAAAGCAAGAGAGAATAAAAGCAATACTCTCTCTCGAAGCTTATGATCTATACATTTTTCTCCCCCTTTCGTAACAAGTTACCAAAAAGTTCATAGAAAATGCATAGTGCTAGATCGACTCTCAGGCTTGATCTTCTGGTGGTGGTGTCCTGATGGCTCCTTGGACTAAGGCTTGAGTTGAAGTAGAGGTCTTTGGAGTGGATCTTTGGAGCTGGTTGCCTTTGGGCTGTTAGGGCGATGGCTGGTCTTTGAAGTTGTAGCTCTAGTGTGCATCCTTGGCACTGCAAGCCGACCTCTGGGCTCTGGGCACTCTGGCAAACACATTGGTGGTTGTCTTGCCCTTCCTCTCTGCATGTCATCCTGCGGCTGCTCTACAACCGATCAATCTCGATTACCTTGACATCTAGATCATAGAATTTTTGTTCCATGATTCTCTCCTGGCTCTCCGGGTTTTGAGTTAGGGTGGCCAACCCCTTCTCAATCCTCAGAGTTGATGCTATCAAGTAACCAAGCTGCTCTTGTTTAGTCTTCAAGAAATACTCAGATGCCTCCTCTTGAGTTGGCATCTTGGCAGCCTTCTCTTGTTTTGCCTTCTCCTTCTTCTCCTGAGCTTGGACTGATTGTGGATCATCTTCATTCATGACAACCTCATTGTCCTCAAAGTCTGGATAAATTGGAAAATGTTCCTTATCCAACTGATATTTCCCTATGCCCATCTTGGAGTTGATCAACTCTTGAATCTGAGGTGCATATCCACAGCTCCTCTTCTAATCTGCTGCAGTCCTCTTGATTGTTTCAATGATCAGGCTCATGACTTTGAACTTCTGTGGCACATCAAACACATGCAGCATGTTGATGGCATGCCCTCTGATCGTGTTATGGTCACCTGACTTGGGCAACAAAGTGTGCCTCAGAATCCAATTTATGGTTGCCAATCCCGACAATGAGAAAGTGAACTGATCCAAACTTGTGAGTTTCAACTGCCTTGTCAGGAATTTCCTTGTACATGTGAGCCATTGAGTTGTGACCCAACTTCTTCTTTGCATATATGTCCAAGTCATCCTCTTCTTCCTTGGGGGCATTGATCAGACTTGCCCATTCTTCAACATGAGATTGGTACCTTGTACCTTGAGACATCCACACAATTCTACCATCTGGATAAAAGTGTCTTTGTGGAGTAGAAGCGCATGATAAGCTCATCATTCCAGTTGGTGAACTTCATCAACAAAATCTGCCACTCCACAAGCAATAAAGCTCTCCTCCACTCCGGGTAGTGCTGCTCATTCTCCCCGATGAATTTCAGTCAACCCACCTCATATCACAGACAATGGGCTTCTTGTCCAACAGAATGCTCTCATAAAAGTCCTGATGTTCCTTTGTGTGGAACCTGTAGTCAACAGCAGTCCTTCTTCTTGAAGCATATGGATCTTCCATCCTCCATAGCCTTAGCCTTGAATCCTTCCAGATTATCATGTCCTCAGCCACAGGATGGGCATCATTGTGATCTGGTATCTTGTGCTTGAGCTTTCTAAGGACCTGACCTTCTTCATCTTCATCTTCTGCAACATTGGGCACTGGGGCCTTATTCTTCTCAGCAGTTGGAATACTCCTAGTATTCCTCTTTGGAGCTTGCTTGGCCTTGGAGGCAGCTTTGGGTGCATCTTTGGGCTTGGATGTTGTAGCCCCTGACCTGATTGCATCTCCCATAAGCTTAGCTGCCTTAGGTGCTGGTGCAGCATCCTCTTCCTCTTCATCAGAATCCCTTCTCATTGAGGGCTTTCCAAGGACCTTGGCAGTTGTGGTTCTAGCTCTCTTCTTTTTCTTGTCTGATCACCATCATCCTCTGATTCAATTGTGTACTTCATGGTTGCACCGGTGGGGACCTTCGAGGTTTTGATGGTGCTTCTTTCCTTGTAGGTGCCTCTTTGGGTTGAGCTTGGGCTGGCACTTGAGTGGACTTCTGGCCTTTGGCATTGGAGTTCTTTTGGCAGAACTTTCTTCTTGAGACTGGCTTTATGCTTTGTCTTGAGCCATACTCTTTCTTGAGCACCGCCTTCTTGGAAGTGGCCTCATCTTCCTCGACTTTGTAATCCTCATCCTCTGAGTCGAGGTTCTCTTCCTCCTTTGCCTAGTAGCAGCCTTAGGCAAGTTGCTAGGAGTATACTGCTCCCATCATCTGAAGTTAAGGGACTAGTGACCTCACTCAAGTCCATCTGCTCTTGAGACACTGTTACATTGTCACTCTAATCATACATCTTGCAAAAGCTGACTGTTGACCCTGTGAAGAGTTATAGATGAGATAGAAAAGATGAGCATCACAAAATGCAGAAATTTTTGCAAAAGAATGATTCAAAATTTCAGTTTTAGTTTTCCACAGAAAGTATTTCGGATCAACCGATTTTCAAACTCGGTGATACCGAAGCAGTTTTGGAACCTAAACTGATGATCTCGGTTGGACCGAGTTTCAGTTCGGTGGCACCGAGACTGCTAGGGTTTCACAGAATCCTCAAATCGATCGCACCGATTAGTAATTCTCAGTCGGACCGAGAGTCACTAGTGCAATGGCATATGCCAAATCGGTGAGACCGAGTTTTTCAACTTTGTGGGTCCGAGATGGTTTCGGCGGAAACCTAACCCTAAAAATTTGAATCGCATCTAATCTATGGACTATTTTGACTGGATAGGAGAATCTCAATCGTGGCAAGAATCAATATGAAAACAATGTGCTAGGAATCAGACGTGGATAGCACAAAGATCATGTCCATACCCTAACTTGGCGGTGGACTTGCTACGGTGGCAACAATGGGACGAATTTAGTTGGCGGGCGAAGACCAGCGATAGGAGGCTGCTGGCGGCGAGGAGACGATCCGGAGACCACAATGGCAGAGCGAATTGTTGCGCGGGCGAAGGGTTTCGGAGAAATTTCCAAACTTTTGCCCGTGGCTATATATAGCCCGACCCTATCGGTGTGACCGAGTGGAACAACTCGGTGGCACCGAGATGCATAACTATGTTCAGTTATAGCAAATCGGTGAGACCGAAAAGTTCAAATCGGTTGCACCGAGATTGAAAACTCAGATCAACTTGATGATATCGGTAGGACCAAAATGGAAGAATCGGTCAGACCGAGAATCACAAAGAGGTTTTGGAATTTTAAGTCTATGACGAATCGGGGATTCCGAGTGCTCCTCACACAAAGAGGTTCGAATCTGACTTGATCAAATTTTGTGATGTAGCATGAATAGAGTTTGAGATGAGAAAAGCATAGATAGCTAAAGAAGGTTCTTAGGCATTCTTGTCCATCCACTTGGCAAAAAGAAAAGATACCAAACAATCAAAACAACAAGTGGATGTCCTTGAATAAGTAAAATATGCACCAACATGCTCACACAATAAGATACAAATGAAATATGTGGCAAAGCATGCACAACCAATTCTAACATCTATCAAGCAATTGGCGATGACTAGGTCATCTATATATGAGTATATTGACTTAGGAGTCAAATGAGAACATTTGATCATAGGTCATACTCATCGTTTAAGCTCAAGTGGGGTTACCACTTTTACATAATGCATTAATGTGTTCACACCATTAGAGTTGCTTTGACTCAATTCTTAGAGTTAAGCTCCCCCTAGATGTGAGATCCCCCCTTAGAGGGATGAACTAACCTTGGGTTTTGTCGATGATGACTTCATGTAGGTGTTGAAGATGTAGATGCTCAATGCTGATGTAGATCATTTGGAGCAATCCTTTGGAGTGTGTTGCACTTTCAACTTACCTACATGGGTTAGTCCCACAAGGAACAAACAAGAATATCCATAGACATAGAGTGATGCACACACAAGATGATGTCCATGAATTCATTAGGTTACCTTGTCCCTTGTCTTACCAACATGAGGGTTTGTGACTCCTTGAACTAGTGCAATATGTGGAAGTTGATTGCACTTGTTCTTGCCAAAATGATATGAGTGAAGAATGTTGGCGGAGTCACCCTCAAGAACTCTCTAGTTCTTCTTCTTCGGGATCCACATCATCTTGATGGGAATCCTTGGAGTTGTAGTTGTATTAGATGAAGTAGAACTTGACGTAGTCTTGGGGACCCACTTAAACAAGGCTTTGGGTGCTTCTTCAAATGCATCAATCTCTTCTTGAAGCTTGTCCTTGCCTTTGTTCTTGTGGTCTTGTGGAGGAAGATCATCTTGAGCTTGTGTTCCCTTGAAGGAAGTAGGATCATACTTCTCTTGTTGAGGAACAAACTTCGTCTTGGGGTATTGATCTTCTTCCCACTCAACTCCATTGGTATTGAACTTTCGTTCAAAACCAACACCTTGATTCTTCCGGTGCCTTCCTTGCTTGCGTACAATTTCCTCGAATTGCTTACTCCCGGCAAGGCTCTTGTAAACACCTTTCTCTATAATTCCCTTCAATAAGCTATTTTCTTGCTCAAGTGTAACTTGGCTAAGAGAATTATTAGTGGAATCAAGAGAACTACTAGAAGCAACAATATTGGATTTGACATTATTACTGTTACTACTAGAGGAAGTATCTTTCTTGTACTTGTTACTAGACTTGACTTGAGGCATGTAAGTAGATAAGAGTAAACACTTGGCAATGTAAGAAGAACTTTTCTTGCTGAAAGTGCGTTATATCGACTAGAGGGGGGTGAATAGGTGATTTTTATGAATTCTTCACTGAAGAATTTGCTGGTGAGGAAATTCCTTAGCAAAGAACTACTTGCAGCGGAATAAGTACTCAGAAGTAAACATAACAGGATACAAACATAGTCATCATGATGAAATGAAGACTAGCACAGAGTAGGAAAAGCGTAAACACAGGATAACAAGATGAAGGCAGACGATGAAGAAATTGAACGAGGAATTTGTGAAAGTCTTGATCAAAGTCTTCAAGCACGATATGAACAACATATAACACAAGAATGAGGAAATGAAAGAGTTGAGGAAATAGAACCAGTTAGTTGGTGAAGACAATGATTTGGTAAACCAGTTCCAAGCTGCTGTCTCGATTGTATATCCGGTTGGAGCGGTGAGTATTTAAACTCGAGGACCGCATCCGGACACCAGATCTCGAGCCGCAACTCAGGACACCCAGTCCTCATCAGATTCTCCTTGAACTAAGACCACGCAGGCCTCGTCCAATCACTCGTGGTAAGTCTTGGTGACTTCCCAACCTTCACAGACTTGGTCACTCGGCGATCCACAATTCCTCTTGGATGCTCTAGACCTTGGCGCCTAACCGTCTGGAAGAAGCCTGATCTTCAAAGGTAACAAGCGTCGGATCCACGCAGATCAATTTCTTGATGATGCTCAATCACTTTGGGTTTGTGGGGGTTTGGTTTTGGATTTTCCTCACTTGATGATTTTCGCTCAAAGTCCTCGGAAGATGGGTTGCTCTCGGATGACAAGTGTCAAGTTCTCTCGGGCAGCCAACCAACTAGTGGTTGTAGGGGCGGCTATTTATAGCCTAGGGAGCAGCCCGACATGATAAGGCATAAATGCCCTTCAATGATATGACCGTTAGGTGGATAAGATATTTTGGACAGCGGTAGCAAGAAGAACGATCGGAAATTTGACTCTCAAATTCCTCGGGGCTATCATGTTCCTCCTTTGTGTAGGCAATTCGCCTTTGGCGAATTCCTAACTCCTCGATCGAGCAAAGTCCTCAATGACCGGAAGAACTGCGCCTCATCCTTTGAAGAAATTGATGAATCTTGTATGAGATTTCCAATGGCTTCACTCGAAGGGATTGGTAGGTGTAGGATTTTGAGTTGAGCATCACATGGAAATTTTTCCTTAGTATTTCCTCGACCCCTTTAACGATGCGGTGTTTCCTATGACTCAAGAAAGAAAAATGAAACTACGAAAACAAAAGTCTTCACGCTTCATGTTCCTCAAATGAATACCAAGTCTTCAAGGTCACACCAATTTCTTCACTTTCAAAGTCTTGAAAAGTCTTGAGAATATCAAAGTCTTGATCGAAGAACTTCATTTTTAGGGTCGACTTTCTCTATAAATATCAAACTCCTCATAGACTTATAGACACTGTGTACACTCACAAGCATCAGTCACTTAACCTATAAGTCTTCAATCCACCAAAATCACTAAGGGGCACTAGATGCACTTACAATCTCCCCCTTTTTGGTGATTGATGACAACGTAGGTTAAGTTTTCAACGGGGATAAACATATGAAGTGTAAATACTGATATTGAGGAATTTGATTGCAAGATATAGAAGAACTCCCCCTGAATATGTGCATAGTTAGGAATTTGCTTTTGAGGCAATGCACATTTGAAGAATTTGAATCATGGATATCTCCCCCTATATCTTGTAATTCATACACGCATTTGATATATAACATGAAGAATTTGAAATGCATGATGAAATATGGTGCCTGATGAGATTCAGCATGCATGCAATAACATTAACGAGGAATAAGCATGCAGAATAACACATCAAAAGTATCAGAGCACAGTGCATCAAAGTCAGAGCACCATGCACCGTCCAAAAGTATCAGGGCACCATCAGATTTAAGATTACAACTCGATCCAATAAAAGTTTCGGAAGAATGAGAGTTGTAACTTAACAAACGCCCATAATGTAAACCCGCTTGAAGACTAACTCAGATTTCTCCCCCTTTGTCATCAAAGGACCAAGAGGATCGAAACTGAGGACTAACGCCCCTGAAGAATTTCAAGTCGATGGAGGAGCGCCAGCGTTCTCGGGGTTGTTTGTTGAAGTAGGGCCTACCGCAGTGTCGGTCAAATCTTCATGCTCATCGGTTTCCGCGATGAAGAATAAGAACCGCCACCGATCAGGAACTTTGACTCTCTTGAATTTCTTGGAGGTGGTGCAGACCGATCAAATGCTTCACAGAGACCCATAGTCTTGAGTTCTCCTTGGAATATACATGAGTGAGAACAGCCCAGGTGCGGTTGAGGGTTTCATGAAGGTGATACTGATTTTTCTTCACTGCATTATGGGTTGATGTCATGTTGTGAAGAATTGCAGCAAACGGATGCCTCACCCATTTGTGATTGCGATCAACCTTCTGATGAAGACTGAGGAGTAACTCACGGTCAGTCATCACCCTGGGTGCTATTGCTTGAGGCTTTTGCTTGGCTGATGTATTTGCGGCAGTGTCATGTGTTGCAGAATCGTCATTGGTGGAGTAAGATGTAGCTAGAAGAAATTGACCATCCAATGGACAAGTGCCTTCATCGATCACAGCAGCTGCCTTGCCCTTATCATCAGATGATGAAACCGGTAAACTTGAGGACTTCAATGGGAGGTAAGTAGCTACCACGGTTGAGTGTCGACCTTGTAATTCAGTGAAGATCTTGCCCTTATGGATCTCATAATCCAAAGGCGCATAGGGCTTCACTCAAAAGGTGACATAGCAACATTAGCGAGTCCTCATGAAGAAATCATGGAAGTTGGCGGAATGCCATGAATGATGTTGAAAAGCATGTTCTTCATGATGCCAACGACATCTTCATCATTTGAGTCGTGGCCTTTGATAGGACTCATTGTCTTCGTCGAGATGCGATAGACAGTCCGAGGCACATAGAGCAATTCCTTGACGAGGAATTTGGTTAAATGGGGCCTGCCACGCTTCAAAGGCTTCATGAGCGATTGCATATAATGATCTATCAGTTCGCGGTCATTGTAGATGCAACGTGCACTGGCATGGGGAGGATCAAGAGGAAGGACACGAAGCAATTCAGTTGCTAGTGCCTTATAGTGAGTGTTTTCGGTCATCCAATCCAGCACCCATGAATTGACATCTTCAGCATCTCCGGTGATATGCAAAGTGGCATAGAACTGAAGAATGAGTTCTTCTTTCCAATCACAGATATCAGTGCTGTAAGTGCATCTAGTGCCCCTTAGTGATTTTGGTGTATTGAAGACTTATAGGTTAAGTAACTGATGCATTTGTGAGTGTACACAGGTCTATAAGTCTATGAGGAGTTTGATATTCTGAGAGAAAGTCGACCCTAAAAATTAAGTTCTTGATGAAGACTTTGATATTCTCAAGACTTTACGAAGACTTTGAAAGTGAAGAAATTGGTGTGACCTTGAAGACTTGGTATTCATTTGAGGAACATGAAGCGTCAAGACTTTTGTTTTCGTAGTTTCATTTTCTCTTTCTTGAGTCATAGGAAACACCGTCTTTGTTAAAGGGGGTCGAGGAAATACTAAGGAAAAATTTCCATGTGATGCTCAACTCAAAATCCTACACCTACCAATCCCTTGAGTGAAGCCATTGGAAATCTCATACTGATTCAGTCAATTTCTTGATGTGAGACGCAGTTCTTGGTCATTGAGGACTTTGCTCTTCTTGAGGAGTTAGGAATTCGCCAGTCTGAATTGCCTACGATGAGGAACATGATAGCCCCGAGGAATTTGAGAGTCAAATTTCCGACCATTCTTTGTCTTCTTGTACCGGCTGTCCAAAATATCTTATCCACCTAACGGTCATATTATTGAAGGGCATTTATGTCTTATCATGTCGGGCTGCTCCCTAGGCTATAAATAGCCGCCCTCTACAACCACTAGTTGGTTGGCTGCTCCGAGAGAACTTGACACTTGTCATTTGAGAGCAACCCATCCTCCGAGGACTTTGAGCGAAAATCATAAAGTGAGGAAAATCCAAAACCAAACCCCCACAAACCCAAAGTGATTGAGCATCACTGAAGAAATTGATCCCGCGTGGACCCGACGCTTGTTACCTTTGAAGATTGTGCTTCTTCCAGACGGTTAGGCGTCAAGGTCTAGAGCATCCAAGAGGAATTGTGGATCGCCGAGTGACCAAGTCTGTGAAGGTTTGGAAGTCACCAAGACTTACCATGAGTGATTGGGCGAGGCTGCGTGCTCTTAGTTCAAGGAGAATCTGATGAGGATCGGGTGTCTGAGTTGCGGCTCGAGATTGGGTGTCCGGACTGCGTGTCCTCGAGTTTAAATACTCGGCCGCTCCAACCGGACATACAACTGAGACAGCAGTTGGAACTGGTTTACCAAATCATTGTCTTCACCAACTAACTGGTTCTATTTCCTCAACTCTTTCATTTCCTCATTACTGTGTTATATGTTGTTCATATCTGTGCTTGAAGACTTTGACTAAAGACTTTCACAAATTCCTCAGTTCAATTTCTTCAGTCTGTCCGTCTTCATCTTGTTATCCTGTGTTTACGCTTTCCGTACTCTGTGCTAGTCTTCATTTCATCATGATGACTATGTTTGTATCCTGTTATGTTTACTTCTGAGTACTTATTCCGCTGCAAGTAGTTCTTCGCTAAGGAATTTCCTCACCAGAAAAATTCCTCAATGAAGAATTCATAAAAATCGCCTATTCACCCCCCTCTAGTCGATATAATGCACTTTCAATTGGTATCAGAGCAAGGTACTCCTTGTTACGTGTGATTTTGTTTAACCGCCTTTGGAGTTTTAGTTATGTCGACCGCACGTATGAAGAAAGTGACATGCCCTATCTTTGACGGTCATGACTATCCCAAGTGGAAGGCCATGATGAGGAAGCGCCTCATGGCAAGGAACAGCGAGCTGTGGCCATCACTGAAATCGGTCTTCTTGATCATGCAAGATGGCGAATCTTGATGATATTCGCAAGTACACACGACTTGACATCATAGCGAAGGATATCATCTGCTCCTGCCTATCCAGAGATCAATTCGGGCGAATTATGCATCTTGGCAATTCGAAGCTCATCTGGGACCTAATCTCTGATGTCTATGAAGGTCATCGAACTCGTGATGATCCCTGGTTTGAGGACTTCAAGGAATCTCTCAAAACGATGACTTTCGAGCCAGAATCATCATCTTCTGCATCTTGTCTCATGGCAAACGGTGCTGAGGATGATCAACCCAAAACCACTGAATGGGTCCTCGATAGTGGATGTACAAATCACATGACTGGTGACAAGAATCTATTGATGGATGCTCCCTTATCACCATCACCTCTGAAGCATATCATCTTTCTTGACAAAGGCAAAAGTCGTATTGGGTCTTGGTAAGGTTGCTATCTCTAAGGATAAGCACATGGACAAAGTCATGCTTGTTGAGTCCTTAGGATACAATCTCATGTCGATCTCAATGCTTTGTGATCTTGATATGGTTGTTGTCTTTGGCAAATATCATTGTGTTGTGATTATGGAAGTGACAATTCCAAAGTCTTGAAGGCTTTAGGAGAGGAGATCTGTATATTGTTGATTTCTCTACAGGACCACAACCAGCCGTGTGTCTACTTGCAAAAGCTTCAGAAGGCTGGCTATGGCATCGACGACTTGGTCACGCAGGCATGAGGAATTTGAACACGCTTGCGAAGAAGAAGCATGTCATTGGCATTGAGAATGTCAAATTCCTCAAGGATCACTTATCGAACTGTGAAGCTGGAAAAATGACCAAGGCCAAGCATCCAGCAAAGACTATCATGACCACTACCCGTCCATTCGAATTGCTTCACATGGACCTCTTCGGACCTAATCATTACTCAGCAGTCACTAATGATGCATCTCTATATGGTTTTGTCATTGTTGATGATTATTCTCGATATACATGGGTACACATTGTTACTTACAAACATGAAGTGCAGGAAGTCTTCAAACGATTTTCCTCGAGGGCTTTAACCAACTTTGGTGTGAAGATTAAGCATATCATAAGTAACAAAGGAACTGAGTTCAAGAATTCCGGTCTTGATGCCTATCTTGATGAACTTGGTATTACTCATGAGTTATCTGCTCCCTATACTCCTCAGCAGAATGGCGTCGTGGATCGCAAGAACAGAACTCTTGTTGAGATGGCTCGCACTATGCTTGATGAATACAAAGCGCCTCGGCGTTTTGGATTGATACAATTGATCTTGCTTGCCACATCATCAGCAGAGTATATCTTCACAAATTCTTCAAGAAGACTGCCTATGAACTCCTCACTGACAAGAAACCCAATGTGAGTTATTTCAAAGTCTTCGGTGCTAAATGTTGGATTAGAGACCCTCACCACAACTCTAAATTCGCACTGAAAGCACATGAAGGTTTTATGCTTGGTTCTGGAAAGGACTCGCACACCTCTGAGTCTTCAACATTGTTCTTCACAAGATTGTTGACCTTGTAGATGTGCGGTTCGATGAAACTAATGGCTCTCAAAGAGAGCACCTACCTTCTGTGTTAGATGAACCAGCGCTGAAGATGCTATCAAGCTCAAGGCAACCGAGGATGTCATTCCGATGAAGAATCTCTTTGAAGAATTCATTCCTGTTCATGAAGAACGTCGAGCTGATGCACCAAGAACATGATGAGGAAAATGGTCTTTGAAGAAAATCTGATCAAAATCCTCAGCGACAACCAACTCATCCACGCGTGGCAAAAGAAGTGCAAGTGAAGATCATCGATGACATTAGCGCACCAGGTCCTCTCACACGCTCGAAAGCATCACATTTATCTAACTTTTGTGGGCACTATGCTTTTGTCTCTGTCACAGAGCCCATTAAGGTAGATGAAGCATTTCTGGAGCCGGAGTGGATTCAGGCTATGCAAGAAGAATTATATCAGTTCGAGCTGAACAATGTCTGGGAATTGGTCAATCGCCCAGATCCTCGCAAGCATAATATCATTGGCACAAAGTGGATCTACCGCAACAAGCAAGATGAAAAATGGTCTTGTGGTGAGGAATAAGGCACGACTAGTAGCTCAAGGCTACACACAGGTTGAAGGAATTGATTTTGATGAAACTTTTGCACCTGTTGCTAGACTTGAGGCTATTCGCATATTACTTGCTTACGCTAACCATCATGATATCATCTTATACCAAATGGATGTGAAAAGTGCATTCCTCTATGGTAAGCTTGAGGAATGGCTTCACACCCGGTTCACTCGACCCTACTCTTTTTACTAAATCATATGATGGTGAACTGTTTGTGTGCCAAATATATGTTGATGATATTATCTTTGGCTGTACTGACCAACGCTATAGTGATGAATTTGCCTATATGATGAGTGAAGAATATCAAATGTCTATGATGGGAGAGTTGAAATTCTTCTTAGGTCTTCAAATTAAATCGGCAAGAATGGCATATTCATATCTCGGAGAAATACCTCAAAGATGTCTTGAGGAAATTCGGCATGCAAGATTGCAAAGCGTCAAAATTCCTATGCCCACAAATGGCCACCTATGCAATTGATGAAAATGGTATTGACTTCAATCACAAGGTATACCGCTCCATGATTGGTTCCTTATTGTACTTATGTGCATCTAGGCGGATATAATGCTTAGTGTTTGCATGTGTGCCCGATTTCAAGCTGCACGAAGGAATCACACCATAAGGCTGTGAAACATATTCTTGATATCTAGCTCACACACCAACACTAGGATTATGGTACCCCAAGGGCTCTGCTTTTGATCTCATTGGATATTCTGACTCTGACTATGCCGGTGATCGTGTGGACCGCAAGTCAACATCTGGCACCTGCCATTTCCTCGGACGATCTTTGGTCTGTTGGTCCTCGAAGAAACGGAACTGCGTATCACTGTCTACTGCTGAAGCTGAATACATTGCTGCTGGCTCATGCTATGCTCAACTACTTTGGATGAAGCAAACCCTCAAGGACTATGGCGTCAGCGTGAAGAATGTGCCTCTCGTCTGCGACAATGAGAGTGCCATCAAGATTGCTCACAACCCAGTTCAGCACTCGAAGACTAAGCACATCCAGATTCGTCATCATTTTCTTCGTGATCATGTGTTGAAGGGCGACATCTCCATCGAGCATGTGAGGACTGAAGAACAGCTAGCTGATATCTTCACTAAGCCCTTGGACGAGAAGAGATTTAGCAAGTTGCGGTGTGAGCTAAATATCTTAGAATCTTCGAATGTTCTTTGAAAAGGACACACATCCTAACCCTTATGCAGAATTGATGACTTAGATGTGCAACACATGAAGAAATGTTTTTCTTCAATCAATGAAGAATAACACTCTAAGTGTGAAGAAATTAATGAAGAATTTGATTCTCGAGAACCCTCGACAATTATGCACGCGGTGTCTGAAATCATCATTCTTATCTGATGGGTTATGCCACCACAAAAGTTGAAAATCTTCAAATTTGAGTTTTTCCTCATTTTTGAAATTCTTCAGTTTTTCAAATTCTTCAACTTTGCAAAATCTTCACTGTTTCCGTCATTTTTCTTCATTGGCTATATATATATATATATATATATATATATATATATATATATATGAGTTTATGTCCTCTACAACATTCACTTATTGCTATTTCTTCAAGTTGTGATTTCTGCTAAGTGAATGTGATCGGACCCTTCCCCCTCTATGCTATACTCAATCCAATCTATTCACAAATTCTTCATGTGCGTTCTATTTGAAACTCGTTCAAAGTCTTCACTGTGTCCTTATCAGCTGAAGAAATTGCGAACGAAACTTTAAAACAAATCTTATCCAGATTTTCGGTTTTACCGCTCAAACCGTTCCGCATCCCACGATGCATTGTTTTAATCACCCACAATCTTACACGATCTCATCTGCACAGTACATGGGTGACACATGTCACGTGAAGAAGAAAGGGCAGGGGCATGTTCGTCCCAAAATCTTCAGGCGAATAGTTTTTACCGTGGCTATAAATACCCCTCTCCCCTTCCTTACTTCATTTACTCCGCTCGGTCGCTGTCTCTCGCTCGAGCTCTACTCAAACCCTAGCGCCGCCGCTACTCCATCGCCGCCGGTGAGGAAGAGCTTCACTGCCTCCACCTCGTCACTGTCGTACTCGCGCCGGCTGCGGAAATCTTCACTCCGCCGCCGCCGTAGTTGTCTCCCTCTGCCAAGTTAGGGCGTGGGAGATCTAACTTGACGAACTTCACCGCTGTTCATCTCTGTTCGTCGTGTTCTTCAGTTTGGGTAATTAAAAGTCACTTTTATTACTCGCTTTGATTCTCAAATTTTCTGAAAATCTTCAAAGGTGTTTTATTCTTCAAATCTTCACATATGAACACCTCACACACTGTATGCTCTTGATCCATCTCTCTAAGCACTCATTTCTTCAAGATTCCTCAATTGTGCGGATTTTCGATCTGTACAACTCTGGAACCTAAGACAAGAACGCTTAGTGAAATTCCTCAAAGCTCAAATGGTCAAATTCCTCAAAACTTGTCTTTTCGAAAAATCTTCTGAGAACGCATATGACCTCTCCAAATTCCTCGCACCTACACTCTGTTCACAGGTACTCATGTCCGCTACTGAATCACTAGGTTCTCATCAACTTAACTCATTTGCAGTGTTCCTCGAAGAAAAACTGCATACTTCTTCGAGTGTTCGATTGTTCAAATTCCTCATCTGAAGAAAATGGTGAAGGAAAGAGACCGCAGAAGGAGGAAAGAAACGGAGGTCATGACGCTTTGAGATCCCGATGAAATATACAAAGATTATTGCACACTGATGAAGCCAAGTTTGGCAAAGAAAACAAGAATCAGCGCAAAGTGCGCATTCAGAGGATTGAGCGAAGATGGGCACGAGAATGGAGGAATATCGATATGTTACTCCAAAGTACATGAAGAAATTCGCCTTAAATCCTCCATGCCCAAGAGCTCCATTGGCACCTGGCCAAGTCGCTGATCCCACTAGCATCAAAAGTGGTGAAGACTTTCCTGAAGAATGGGCTAGGCGCCAAGCAAAATTGGCAAGACAAGCCAAGGAGACAGTGAGGAAATTCAATGAGGATTCTGCTACTGCTGCTGCCGCTGAGACCTCGGTCAAGCCGAGGAAATCAATGCCGAAGAAGCCTGCTCGCAAGCCAAGTGCTTCACCATCAGCTCCCTCACGGCCCAGTTCCTCAGCCGCGCCCTCACGGCAAATTCCTCAGACTACTGCTGCTCCACCAATGTCCTCAGCAGCTCCCTCCAAGTCCTCAACTCCTGTGCATCTGGCTACTGGTCAAAGGACTCAGGGTTTCTCAATTGCTTCTGGTGTCTCAGCGAGTTCCTCACCTGCACCAATGTCCTCATCGGGCCCCACTCTCATCAAGACAAAAGCAACAGGTGGGCGCGGTCCTCGGCCAAGTCCAAGAAAGAAACAGTTGCTTTCAAGTGCCCTCGATGATGAGGCTTCGATGAAGAACTTGCGAAATCATCGAGAGAGACAAGCAAAGGCCGCTAGAGCCAAAGGAACACCTGTGCCTCTGCTTCTGGATCCGAGGAAGATCCTCGACTACATTGACTTATGGCATAAGGATCCAAACACTCCAATGCCTGATCTGCCTCTGACTCCTGGTCAAAGTCATATGCTGACCCATTTCATCTCTCAAGAGAAATGGAAGTTTGAAAAGGCTCGTGAGATAAAGAGAGCACAAGCTAGAAAGGAGAAGCTTACGAAGAAGAACGTTGTCGGTGACACGAAGAACTTCTCAAGGCTCAATCTGAGATCAAGCCCTCGGCAAGGACTTTGATGCATACAATGCTGATTGGCAAGGAGCCAAAGTGTGATTCATCAATTTGTGAAGAAAATGACAAGCTGTTGCAGCACCATCGCAACAAGAAAATCCTCGAGCTGCCGACTCTGCTCAGCCTGCTTGAAGAACATGCCAACCGCTGATGACTTTCAACCTGCTTGATGAGAATGTAAGTTCGAGGCTGATGACTTTATTCCAGCCCATTGAAGAAATTCCTGGGCATCCACTGGTGGTGCGCTGAAAAGCTGAAGAGATCGAGGCAATCGCACTGTTGCGCTGAAGAAAATGAACCACGATCCTCAGCTCCTCCCGCGCCAACACCAACTCCAATTCTTCCTTCTGCTTATGAAGTGAAGAAGACCAAGGCTGCAGAGCGAGCTGCAGTGAAGAAAAGGAAAGCATCTGCTGTGTCAAATTCTTCAGCTGCAAAGAAGATGAAGCCTATGACCAGCTCTCTTGAAAATCCTATTGATGTTGTTCCAATTTCCTCCATGTCATCAAAGGAAATTGTTCCTTATGGAGAAGACTACAAGATCCCAAATGATCGATGAAGAAAATCATTCTGCTGCTACTTCAGAGCAGTTTGATGAAGAAATTGAAGTGGAAGCAATCCCTTCACCGCCAGTCGTTTCCTCACCTATGCCTAAGTTCACAGCTGAAGAGGCTGGTGTTAAGGAAATTGAAAATGAAGATGAAGATTTGGATGTTGGATGCACTACACCAGTGATGAACGATGACTTTTGGGAAAGTCAGCATCCCAATACTCCTCTCTTCACTCCTATTCAACAGATTCCTCAGTCCCCGGCTACAACTGTTCAAATGGGCTCTGAAGAAACTCATCCCACATCGTCATTCATGAAGAAATTCCAGCCGCTAGTCTTTGAAGAACTCTTCTTTGTTGATCCCCAAACTGCACAAGAAGAGGAACGAGAAATTCCTCGGCTGAAGCACACGAGATCGTCATTCACGAGGTTGTCTTTGCAAATCATCGACACTCCTCTGCCCAAACCGAAGAATCCGTTCTCTAGCAAGCAAAAATTCAAGGCTGAAGACTTCTTTTCTGAGCATGTGTTCTTCACTGATTACAATCCATATGACTCTGCTTGCATAAGGAAGAGACGTTTCTGGACTGCTACTCAAGCCAACTTCTATTCCTCAGTCCTCTTTGACAAGGACAATTCGATCATGAACATATTCCTCATGTGGATATGGAATCTCTGCCGTGCTTCGAGCCAGTCCTCCGAGTTATTCATGATGCAGGACTACTGAACTTCTGGACTGATATCTGTGATTGGAATGAAGAACTCATTCTTCAGTTCTATGCCACTTTGCATATCACCGGAGATGCTGAAGATGTCAATTCATGGGTGTTGGATTGGATGACAGAAAACACTCACTATAAGGCACCAGCAACTGAATTGCTTCGTGTCCTTCCTCTTGATCCTCCCCATACTAGTGCACGTTGCATCTACAATGACCGCGAACTGACAGATCATTATATGCAAGTGCTCATGAAGCCTTTGAAGCCAGGGCAGGCCCCACGAACCAAATTCCTCGTCAAGGAATTGCTCTATGTGCCTCGGACTGTCTATCGCATCCTGACGAAGACAATGAGTCCTATCAAAGGCCATGACTCAATTGATGAAGATGTCGTTGGCATCACGAAGAACATGCTTTTCAACATCATTCATGGCGTTCCCGTCAACTTCCATGATTTCTTCATGAGGACTCAGCTCTTGTTGCTATGTCACCTTTTGAGCTGAAGCCCTATCGCCTTGGATTATGAGATTCATAAGGGCAAGATCTTCACGAATTACAAGGTGACACTCTGAACCATGGTAGCTACTTGCAGCCATTGAAGTCCTCAAGCGACCGGTTTCATCATCGATGATAAGGGCAAGGCAGCTGCTTGTGATCGATGAAGGCACTCGTCCATTGGATGGTCAATTCCGTCTAGCTACATCTTACTCCACCAATGACGATTCGCAACACATGACACTTTGCGCAAATACATCGACCAAGCAAAAGCCTCAAGCAACAGCACCGTGGTGATGGTGACCGTGAGTTACTCCTCGGTCTTCATCGGAAGGTTGATCGCAATCACAAGTGGGTAAAGCATCAGTTTGCTGCAATTCTTCACAACATGACCTCAACCCATAATGCAGTGAAGAAAAATCAGTATCACCTTCATGAAACCCTCAACCGCACCTGGGCTGTTCTCACTCATGTATATTCATGAAGAACTGAAGACTATGGGTCTCGAGGAAGCATTTGGTAGATCTGCACCACCTCGAAGAAATTCAAGAGAGTCAAAGTTCTGATCGGTGGATGTTCTTATTCTTCATCACGTGGCCCCGATGAGCATGAAGATTTGAACGACACTGCGGCAGGCCCTACTTCAACGAACAACCCCGACAACGCTGGCGCTCCTCCATCGACTTGAAATTCTTCAGGGGCGTTAGTCCTCAGTCTCGATCCTTTTTGTCATTTGATGACAAAGGGGGAGAAATATGAGTTAGTCTTTAAGCGGGTTTATACTATGGGCGTTTTGTTAAGTTACAACTCTCGTTCTTCCGAAACCTTTTATTGGATCGAGTTGTAATCTTAAATCCGATGGTGCCCTGATACTTTTGGACGGTGCATGGTGCTCTGACTTGATGCCTTTGTGCTCGATATTTTGATGTGTTATTACGCATGCTTATTCCTCGTTAATACTATTGCACGCATCTTTGAATCTCATCGAGCACCATATTTCATCGTGCATTTCAAATTCTTCATGTTATATATCAAATCGTGTATGAATTACAAGATATAGGGGAGATCTCCATGATTCAATTCTTCAAATGTGCATTGCTTCAAAAGCAAATTCCTCACTATGCACATCTTGGGGGAGTTCTTCTATATCTTGCAATCAAATTCCTCAATATCGTATTTACACTTCATATGTTTATCCCGTTGAAAACTTAACCTATGTTGTCATCAATCACCAAAAGGGGAGATTGTAAGTGCATCTAGTGCCCTTAGTGATTTTGGTGTATTGAAGACTTATAGGTTAAGTGACTGATCGTTTGTGAGTGTACACAGGTCTATAAGTCTATGAGGAGTTTGATATTTACAGAGAAAGTCGACCCTAAAATGAAGTTCTTCGACTGAAGACTTTGATATTTTGAAGACTTTATGAAGACTTTGAAAGTGAAGAAATTGGTGTGACCTTGAAGACTTGGTATTCATTTGAGGAACATGAAGCGTGAAGACTTTTGTTTTCATAGTTTCATTTTCTCTTTCTTGAGTCATAGGAAACACCGTCTTTGTTAAAGAAATCGAGGAAATACTAAGGAAAAATTTCCATGTGATGCTCAACTCAAAATCCTACACCTACCAATCCCTTGAGTGAAGCCATTGGAAATCTCATACTGATTCACCAAATTCTTGATGTGAGTCGCAGTTCTTACAGTCATTGAGGACTTTGCTCGACTCAGGAGTTAGGAATTCGCCAGTCTGAATTGCCTACGATGAGGAACATGATAGCCCCGAGGAATTTGAGAGTCAAATTTCCGACCGTTCTTGTCTTCTTGGCGGCTGTCCAAAATATCTTATCCACCTAACGGTCATATTATTGAAGGGCATTTATGTCTTATCATGTCGGGCTGCTCCTAGGCTATAAATAGCCGCCCCTACAACCACTAGTTGGTTGGCTGCTCGAAGAACTTGACACTTGTCATTTGAGAGCAACCCATCCTCAGAGGACTTTGGCGAAAATCATCAAGTGAGGAAAATCCAAAACCAAACCCCCACAAACCCAAAGTGATTGAGCATCATCAAGAAATTGATCCCGCGTGGATCCGGCGCTTATTACCTTTGAAGACGTGCTTCTTCCAGACGGTTAGGCGTCAAGGTCTAGAACATCAAGAGGAATTGTGGATCGCCGAGTGACCAAGTCTGTGAAGGTTTGGAAGTCACTGAAGACTTACCACGAGTGATTGGGCCGAGGCTGTGTGGTCTTAGTTCAAGGAGAATACGGTGAGGACTGGGTGTCTTGAGTTGCGGCTCAGAGACTGTGTGTCCGGGACTGCGTGTCCTCGAGTTTAAATACTCAGCCGCTCCAACCAGACGTACAACTGAGACAACAGTTGGAACTGGTCTACCAAATCATTGTCTTCACCAACTGACTAGTTATATTTCCTCAACTCTTTCATTTCCTCATTACTGTGTTGTATGTTGTTCATATCTGTGCTTGAAGACTTTGACTGAAGACTTTCACAAATTCCTCAGTTCAATTTCTTCAGTCTATTTGTCTTCATCTTGTTATCATGTGTTTACGCTTTCCGTACTCTGTGCTAGTCTTCATTTCATCATGATGACTATGTTTGTATCCTGTTATGTTTACTTCTGAGTACTTATTCCGCTGCAAGTAGTTCTTCGCTAAGGAATTTCCTCACCAGCAAATTCCTCAGTGAAGAATTCATAAAAATCGCCTATTCACCCCCCTCTAGTCGATATAACGCACTTTCAAGTGCAGAAGTTCAGTAGTCCTGCATCGTGAATAACTCGGAGGACTGGCTCGAAGCACGGCATAGATTCCATATCCACATGAGGAATATGTTCATGATCGAAGATTTTGTCCTTGTCAAAGAGCACTGAGGAATAGAAGTTGGCTTGAGTAGCAGTCCAGAAACGTCTCTTCCTTATCCGAGCAGAGTCATATGGATTGTAATCAGTGAAGAACACATGCTCAGAAAAGAAGTCTTTAGCCTTGAATTTTTGCTTGCTAGAGAACAGATTCTTCGGTTTGGGCAGAGGAGTGTCAGTGATTTGCAGCACAACCTCAGGAATCACGATTTCAGGTGCTTCAGGCTGAGGAATTTCTGGTTCCTCTTCTTGTGCAGTTTGTGGATCAGCAGCAGCAGGTTCTTCAGAACTAGCGGCTGGAATTTCTTCATGAACAGACGATGTGGGATGAGTTTCTTTAGAGCCCATTTGAACAGTTGTAGCTGGGGATTGAGTAATTTGTTGAAATGGGAGTGAAGAGAGGAGTATTGGGATGCTGACTTTCCCGAAAGTCATCGTTCATTACTGGTGTAGTGCATCTAACATCCACATCTTCATCTTCATTTTCAATTTCCTCAACACCAGCCTCTTCAGCTGTGAACTGAGGCATAGGTGAGGAAACGACTGGCGGTGAAGGTATTGCTTCCACTTCAATTTCTCCATCAAACTGCTCTGACGTAGCAGCAGAATGATTTCTTCATCAGATCCGCTGGGGATCTTGTAGTCTTCTCCATAAGGAACAATTTCCTTTGATGACATGGAGGAAATTGGAACAGCATCAATAGGATTTTCAAGCGAGCTGGTCATTGGCTTCATTTTCTTCGCGGCTGAAGAATTTGACGCAGCTGATGCCTTCCTTTTCTTCACTGCAGCTCGCTCTGCAGCCTTGGTCTTCTTCACTTCATAAGCAGAAGGAAGAATTGGAGTTGGTGTTGGCGGGGAGGCGAGGACTGTGGTTCATTTTCTTGGTATAGCAGTGCAGTTGCCTGATCTATTCAGTTTCTTGGTAGCACCACTAGTGGATGCAGGGAATTTCTTCAGTGGCTGGGATGGAGTCATCAGCCACGAACTTGTATTCTCATCGGCAGGCTGAAAGTCATCAGCGATCTTGGCGTGTTCTTCAAAGAGCTGAGCAGAGTCTGCAGCTCGAGGATTTTCTTGTTGCGATGGTGCTGCAATAGCGATTGTCATTTCTTCGTCAAATTGATTTAATCTCACTTTGGCTCCTTGCCAATCAGCATTGTATGCATCGAAGTCCTTCTTTGAGGGCTTGGATCTCGATTGAGCCTTGAGAAGTTCTTGGTGTTAGTATGACAGCGTTCTTCTTGAAGCTTCTCCTTTTAGCTTGTGCTCTCTTTATTTCACGAGCTTTTTCAAACTTCCATTTCTCTTGAGAGATGAAATGGGTCAGCATATGACTTTGACCAGGAGTCAGGGGCAGATCAGGCATTGGAGTGTTTGGATCCTTATGCCATAAGTCAATGTAGTCGAGGATCTTCCTCGGATCCAGAAGCAGAGGCACAGGTGTTCCTTTGGCTCTGGCGGCCTTTGCTTGTCTGTCTCTGATGATTTCGGCAAGTTCTTCATCGAAGCCTCGTCATCGAGGGCACTTGAAAGCAACCTGTTTCTTTCTTGGACTTGGCGAGGACCGCGTCCCAATTGTTGCTTTTGTCTTCAGCAGTGGGGCTGATGAGGACATTGGTGCAGTGAGGAACTCATTGAGACACGAAGCAATTGAGAAACCACAGTCCTTTGACATGTAGCGGATGCACAGGAGTTGAGGACTTGGAGGAGCTGCGAGGACTTTGGTGGAGCAGCAGAGTCTGAGGAATTTGTCGTCGGTGCCGGGGAACTGGGCCATGAGGGCGCTGATGGTGAAGCACTTGGCTTGCGAGCAGGCTTCTTGGCATTGATTTCCTCGGCTTGACCGAGGTCTCAGCAAGCAAAGCAGCAATGAGAATCCTCATTGAATTTCCTCACTGCCTCCTTGGCTTGTCTTGCCAATTTTGCTTGGCGCCTAGCCCATTCTTCAGGAAAGTCTTCACCACTTTTGATGCTAGTGGGATCAGTGACTTGGCCAGGTGCCAATGGAGCTCTTGGGCATGGAGGATTTAAGGCGAATTTCTTCATGTACTTTGGAGTAACATATCGATATTCTCTCCATTCTCATGCCCATCTTTGTTCAATCCTCTAAATGCGCACTTTGCGCTGATTCTTGTTTTCTTTGCCAAACTTGGCTTCATCAGGTGTGCAATAATCTTTGTATATTTCATCGAGGATCTCGGCAGTCATGACTTCCGGTTTCTTTCCTCCTTTCTGCGGTCTCTTTCCTTGACCATTTTCTTGGATGAGGAATTTGAACAATCGAACACTCAAGAAGTATGCAGTTTTTCTTCGAGGAACGCTGCAAATGAGTTAAGTTGATGAGAACCTAGTGATTCAGCGGCGGACATGAGTACTGTGAGCGAGTGTAGGTGCGAGGAATTTGGAGAGGTCATATGCGTTCTCAGAAGATTTTTCGAAAAGACAAGTTTTGAGGATTTTGACCAGTTGAGCCTTGAGGAATTTCAGAAATGCTGTAGTGCTCCCACTCACTTTCTTGTAAATACAGGCTTCACCGTAAGTCTGTATAAAACTATATGCTTTGATCAACTCATCAAAGCGTTTATTCCAACTCCGAGATGCTTGCGCCAGTCCATAGATGGATCGCTGGAGCTTGCACACTTTGTTAGCTCCCTTTGGATCGAAAAAACCTTCTGGTTGCATCATATACAACTCTTCCTCCAGAAACCCATTCAGGAATGCAGTTTTTACATCCATTTGCCAAATTTCATAATCATAAAATGCGGCAATTGCTAACATGATTCAGACAGACTTAAGCATCGCTACGGGTGAGAAAGTCTCATCGTAGTCAACCCCTTGAACTTGTCGAAAACCCTTTGCGACAAGTCGAGCTTTGTAGACAGTAATATTACCGTCAGCGTCAGTCTTCTTCTTGAAGATCCACTTGTTTTCTATTGCTTGCCTACCTTCGGGCAAGTCAACCAAAGTCCATACTTTGTTTTCATACATGGATCCCATCTCGATTTCATGGCCTCAAGCCATTTTATGGAATCTGGGCTCACCATCGCTTCTTCATAGTTCGTGGGTTCATCATGATCTAGTAGCATGATTTCCGAACAGGATTACCGTACCACTCAGTGCGGATCTTACTCTGGTTGATCTACGAGGTTACGTAGTAACTTGATCTGAAGTTTCATGATCAACATCATCAACTTCCTCACTATTTGGTGTAGATGTCTCGAAACCGTTTACTGCGACAAACTACTTTCAAGTAATGGAGAAGGTACAATTACCTCATCAAGTTCTACTTTCCTCCCACTCACTTCTTTCGAGAGAAACTCCTTCTCTAGAAAGGATCCATTCTTAACAACGAATGTCTTGCCTTCGGATCTGTGATAGAAGGTGTACCCAACTGTCTCCTTTGGGTATCCTATGAAGACACATTTCTCGATTTGGGTTCGAGCTTATCGGGTTGAAGTTTTTCACATAAGCATCGCATCCCCAAACTTTAAGAAACGACAACTTTGGTTTCTTGCTAAACCATAGTTCATAAGGTGTCGTCTCAGCAGTTTTGACGGTGTTCTATTCATGTGAATCGGCCGTCTCTAGAGCATAGCCCCAAAACGATAGTGGTAAATCTGTAGAGACATCATAGATCGCACCATATCTAGTAAAGTACGATTCTGACGTTCGTACACACCATTATCTTGTGGTGTTCAGCGTGGCGTGAGTTGCTAAACTATTCCGCATTGTTTCAAATGTAGACCAAACTCGTAACTCAAATATTCACCTCCACGATCGGATCGTAGAAATTTAATTTTCTTGTTACGATGATTTTCAACTTCACTCTGAAATTCTTTGAACTTTTCAAATGTTTCAGACTTATGTTTCATTAAGTAGATATACCCATATCTGCTTAAGTCATCTGTGAAGGTGAGGAAATAACGATATCCGCCACGAGCCTCAACATTCATCGGACCACATACATCATATGTATGATTTCCAACAAATCTGTTGCTCTCTCCATAGTACCGAGAAGAGCGGTGTTTTAGTCATCTTGCCCATGAGGCACGGTTCGCAAGTGCCAAGTGATTCATAATCAAGTGACTCCAAAAGTCCATCGGTATGGAGTTTCTTCATGCACTTTACACCGATATGACCTAAGCGGCGGTGCCACAAATAAGTTGCACTATCATTATCAACTCTGCATCTTTTGGCTTCAACATTATGAATATGTGTATCACTACTATCGAGATTCATCAAAAATAGACCACTCTTTAAGGGTGCATGACCATAAAAGATATTACTCATATAAATAGAACAACCATTATTCTCTGATTTAAATGAATAACCGTCTCGCATCAAACAAGATCCAGATATAATGTTCATGCTCAACGCAGCACCAAATAACAATTATTTAGGTCTAAAACTAATCCGAAGGTAGATGTAGAGGTAGCGTGCCGACCGCGATCACATCGACTTTGGAACCATTTCCCACGCGCATCGTCACCTCGTCCTTTGCCGTGTTAAGCAATCCGTAGTCCTGCTTTGAGTTGCAAATATTAGCAATGAACCAGATCAAATACCAGTGCTCTGCGAGCTCTAGTAAGGTACACATCAATAACATGTATATCACATATACCTTTGTTCACCTTGCCATCCTTCTTATCCGCCAAATACTTGGGGCAGTTCCGCTTCGGACTACGATGCGCTTGCGGTAGAAGCACTCGATTTCAGGTTTAGGGCCGACTTGGGTTTCTTCTCTGAGCGAGAACTTGCTTGCTGTTCTTCTTGAAGTTCCTTCTTCTTCCTTTGCCTTTCTTCTTGAAACTAGTGGTCTTATTGACCATCAACACTTGATGCTCCTTCTTGATTTCTACCTCCGCAGCCTTTAGCATTGCGAAGAGCTCGGTATAGTCTTTACTAACCCTTGCATATTATAGTTCATCATGAAGCCTTTGTAGCTTGGTGGCGATGATTGAAGAATTACATCAATGACACAATCATCCGGAAGATTAACTCCCGCTTGAGTCAAGTGATTGTAATACCCGGACATTTTGAGTATGTGCTCACCGACGTAACTATTCTCCTCCATCTTGCAGCTATAGAACTTATTGGAGACTTCATATCTCTCAATCCGGGCATTACTTTGGAATATTAACTTCAACTCTGGAACATCTCATATGCTCCATGACGTTCAAAACGTCGTTGAAGTCCCGGTTCTAAGCCGTAAAGCATGGCACATCAACTATAGAGTAGTCATCGACTTTGCTCGCCAAACGTTCATAACATCCGGTGTTGCTCTGCGGCGAGGCTGGCACCTAGCGGTGCATCCAGGCGTAACTCTTACAGGCAGCAATGAGGATAATCCTCGAGTTACGGACCCGATCCGTGTAATTGCTACCATCATCTTTCAACTTTGCTTTCTCAAGGAACGCATTAAAATTCAACAGAACAACAAAGACGAGCCATCTATCTACAATCAAACATAGACAAGCAAGATACTATCGGTACTAAGTTCATGATAAATTTAAGTTCAATTAATCATATTACTTAAGAACTCCCACTTAGATGACATCCCTCTAGTCATCTAAGTGATCACGTGATCCAAATCAACTAAACCATAACCGATCATCACGTGAAATGGAGTAGTTTTCAATGGTGAACATCTTATGTTGATCATATCTACTATATGATTCACGCTCGACCTTTCGGTCTCCGTGTTCCGAGGCCATATCTCGCATATGCTAGGCTCGTCAAGTATAACTGAGTATTCTGCGTGTGCAAAACTGGCTTGCACCCGTTGTAGATGGACGTAGAGCTTATCACACCGATCATCACGTGGTGTGCGGGCACGACGAACTTTGGCAGCGGTGCATACTCGGGAGAACACTTCTTGATAATTTAGTGAGAGATCATCTTATAATGCTACCGTCAATCAAAGCAAGATAAGATGCATAAAAGATAAACATCACATGCAAATCAATATAAGTGATATGATATGGTCATCATCGTCTTGTGCTTCGTGATCTCCATCTCCGCAGCACCATCATGATCACCATCGTCACCGGTAGCGACACCTTGATCTCCATCGTAGCATCGTTGTCATCTCGCCAATCTTATGCTTCTCGACTATCGCTACCGCTTAGTGATAAAGTAAAGCATTACATGGCGATTGCATTTCATACAATAAGCGACAACCATATGGCTCTGCCATTGCCGATAACCGGTTACAAAACATGATCATCTCATACAATAAAATATAGCATCATGTCTTGACCATATCACATCACAACATGCCCTGCAAAAACAAGTTAGGCGTCCTCTACTTTGTTGTTGCAAATTTTACGTGGCTGCTACGGGCTTAAGCAAGAACCAATCTCACCTACGCATCAAAACCACAACGATACTTCATCAAATAGACTCGTTTAACCTTCTCAAGGACCGGGCGTAGCCACACTTTCAGTTCAACTAAAGTGAGAGAGCAGACACCCACCACCACCTTTAAGCAACGAGTGCTCGTGGCGGTGAAACCAGTCTCGCGTAAGCGTCTGGCGTAATGTCGGTCAGGGCCGCTTCATCTCACAATACCGCTGAACCAAAGTATGACATGCTGGTAGGTAGTATGACTTGTATCGCCCACAACTCACTTGTGTTCTACTCGTGCAAAACATCAAACCATAAAAACCTAGGCTCGGATACCACTGTTGGGGAACGTAGTAATTTCAAAAATTTCCTCGCACACGCAAGATCATGGTGATGCATAGCAACGAGAGGGGAGAGTGCTGTCTCGTACCCTCGTGACCTGAAGCGGAGCGATCACAACGTAGAGGAAGTAGTCGTACATTCTCCTCGCGATCCGACCGATCCGGCGCCGTTACTCCTGCGCCCCGAGTTCTTGACACACGTACAGCTCGATGGCGCTCCTCGGGCTCCAATCCAAGAGAGCTTGGGGAGGAGAGTTTCACGGACGACGGCGTGGTGGCGATCTTGATGTTCTACGGCAGCAGGCTTCGCCTAAGCTTTGCGACGATATGACCGAGGTGGAATATGGTGGAGGGGGCACCGCACGGCTAAGGAACGATCCGTAGATCAACTTGTGTGTCCTAGGGTGCCCCCCCCTCGTATATAAAGGAGCAAGGGGGAGGTGCGGCCGGCTTGGAGGAGGCGCGGGAGGAGTCCTACTCCCACCGAGTAGGACTCCCCCTTCCTAGTTGGAGTAGGATTGGGGGGGGAAGAGGGAAGGGGGCGCCCCTCTCCTTGTCCTATTCGGACTAGGGAGGAGGCGTGCGGCCTGCCCCGCCGGCCCTTCCTCTTCTCCCTCATGGCCCACTAAGGCCCAATAACCCCGGGAGGTTCCAGTAACCCCGGTGTTCGATAAAATCCCGATTTCACCCGAACCATTCGAACTCCAAATATAGGCTTCCAATATATCAATCTTTATGTCTCGACCATTTGAGACTCCTCGTCATGTCCGTGATCAAATCCGGGACTCCGAACTCCTTGGTACATCAAAATACACAAACTCATAATATAACCGTCATCGAAACCTTAAGCGTCACGGACCCTACGGTTCGAGAACAATGTAGACATGACCGAGACACGTCTCGGTCAATAACCAATAGCGGGACCTGGATGCCCATATTGGTTCCTACATATTCTACTGAAGATGTTTATCGGTCGAGACCGCATAACAACATCGTTGTTCCCTTTGTCATCGGTATGTTACTTGCCCGAGATTCGATCGTCGGTATCCAATACCTAGTTCAATCTCGTTACGAGCAATTCTCTTTACTCGTTCCGTAATACATCATCTCACAGCTAACTCATTAGTTGTAATGCTTGCAAGGCTTCATGATGTGTATTACCGAGAGGGCCCAGAGATACCTCTCCGACAATCGGAGTGACAAAACCTAATCTCGAAATCGCCAACCCAACATCTGCCTTTGGAGACACTGTAGTACTCCTTTATAATCACCCGATTACGTTGTGACGTTTGGTAGCACCAAAGTGTTCCTCCGTAAACGGGAGTTGCATAATCTCATAGTTACAGGAACATGTATAAGTCATGGATAAAAAGCAGTAGCAACATACTAAACGATCGTGTGCTAAGCTAATGGAATGGGTCATGTCAATCAGATCATTCAACCAATGATGTGACCTTGTTAATCAAATAACAACCCTTTGTTCATGGTTAGGAAACATAACCATCTTTGATTAACAAGCTAGTCTAGTAGAGGCATACTAGTGACACTCTGTTTGTCTATGTATTCACACATGTATTATGTTTCCGGTTAATACAATTCTAGCATGAATAATAAACATTTATCATGATATGAGGAAATATATAATAACTTTATTATTGCCTCTAGGGCATATTTACTTCAGTCTCCCACTTGCACTAGAGTCAATAATCTAGATCACATCACCATGTGATTAACACCGATAGTTCACATCATCATGTGATTAACACCCATAGTTCACATCGCCATGTGACCAACACCCAAAGGGTTTACTAGATTCAGTAATCTAGTTCACATCGCTATGTGATTAACACCCAAAGGGTACTAAGGTGTGATCATGTTTTGCTTGTGAGAGAGTCTTAGTCAACGGGTCTTTTACATTCAGATCCGTTATGTATTTTGCAATTTTTCTATGTCTACAATGCTCTGCACGAAGCTACTCTAGCTAATTGCTCCCACTTTCAATATGTATCTAGATCGAGACTTAGAGTCATCGGATCGGTGTCAAAACTTGCATCCACGTAACCCTTTACGACGAACCTTTTGTCACTTCCATAATCGAGAAACATATCCTTATTCTACTAAGGATAATTTTGACCGCTGTCCAGTGATCTACTCCTAGATCATTATTGTACTCCCTTGCAAAACTCAGTGCAGGGTATACAATAGATCTGGTACACAAGATGGCATACTTTATAGAACCTATGGCCAAGGCATAGGGAATGACTTTCATTCTCTTTCTATCTTCTGTCGTGGTCGCGTTTTGAGTCTTACTCAATTTCACACCTTGTAACACAGGCAAGAACTCTTTCTTTGACTGTTCCATTTTGAACTACTTCAAAAACTTGTCAAGGTATGTACTCATTGAAAAAACTTATCAAGCGTTTTGATCTATCTCTATAGATCTTGATGCTCAATATGTAAGCAGCTTCACCGAGGTCTTTCTTTAAAAAAAACTCCTTTTAAACACTCCTTTATGCTTTGCAGAATAATTCTACATTATTTCCGATCTACAATATGTCATTCACATATACTTATCGAAATGCTTGTAGTGCTCCCACTCACTTTCTTGTAAATACAGGCTTCACCGTAAGTGCAGATAAAACTATATGCTTTGATCAACTCATCAAAGCGTTTATTCCAACTCCGAGATGCTTGCGCCAGTCCATATATGGATCATTGGAGCTTGCACACTTTGTTAGCTCCTTTGGATCGAAAAACCTTCGGTTGCATCATATACAACTCTTCCTCCGAAACCCATTTAGGAATGCAGTTTTACATCCATTTGCCAAATTTCATAATCATAAAATGCGGCAATTGCTAACATGATTCAGACAGACTTAAGCATCGCTCTGGTGAGAAAGTCTCATCGTAGTCAACCCCTTGAACTTGTCGAAAACCCTTTGCGACAAGTCGAGCTTTGTAGAACGATAATATTACCGTCGGCGTCGGTCTTCTTCTTGAAGATCCACTTGTTTTCTATTGCTTGCCTACCTTGGGCAAGTCAACCAAAGTCCATACTTTGTTTTCATACATGGATCCCATCTCAGATTTCATGGCCTCAAGCCATTTTGCGGAATCTGGGCTCACCATCGCTTCTTCATAGTTCGAGGTTCATCATGATCTAGTAGCATGATTTCCGAACAGGATTACCGTACCACTCAGTGCGGATCTTACTCTGGTTGATCTACGAGGTTCTGTAGTAACTTGATCTGAAGTTTCATGATCAATATCATCAACTTCCTCACTATTTGGTGTAGATGTCTCAGAAACCGGTTTCTGCGACAAACTACTTTCAAGTAATGGAGAAGGTACAATTACCTCATCAAGTTCTACTTTCCTCCCACTCACTTCTTTCGAGAGAAATTCCTTCTCTAGAAAGGATCCATTCTTAGCAACGAATGTCTTGCCTTCGGATCTGTGATAGAAGGTGTACCCAATGTCTCCTTTGGGTATCCTATGAAGACACATTTCTCCGATTTGGGTTCGAGCTTATCGAGTTGAAGTTTTTTCACATAAGCATCGCATCCCCAAACTTTAAGAAACGACAACTTTGGTTTCTTGCTAAACCATAGTTCATAAGGTGTCGTCTCAACGGATTTTGACGGTGTTCTATTCAGTGTGAATGCGGCCGTCTCTAGAGCATAGCCCCAAAACGATAGCGGTAAATCTGTAAGAGACATCATAGATCGCACCATATCTAGTAAAGTACGATTACGACGTTCGTACACACCATTATGCTGTGGTGTTCCGGGTGGTGTGAGTTGCGAAACTATTCCGCATTGTTTCAAATGTAGACCAAACTTGTAAATCAAATATTCACCTCCACGATCAGATCGTAGAAATTTAATTTTCTTGTTACGATGATTTTCAACTTCACTCTGAAATTCTTTGAACTTTTCAAATGTTTCAGACTTATGTTTCATTAAGTAGATATACCCATATCTGCTTAAGTCATCTGTGAAGGTGAGGAAATAACGATATCCGCCACGAGCCTCAACATTCATCGGACCACATACATCTGTATGTATGATTTCCAACAAATCTGTTGCTCTCTCCATAGTACCGGAGAATGTTGTTTTAGTCATCTTGCCCATGAGGCACGGTTACAAGTGCCAAGTGATTCATAATCAAGTGACTCCAAAAGTCCATAAGTATGGAGTTTCTTCATGCGCTTTACACCGATATGACCTAAACGGCAGTGCCAAAAATAAGTTGCACTATCATTATCAACTCTGCATCTTTTGGCTTCAACATTATGAATATGTGTATCACTACTATCGAGATTCATCAAAAATAGACCACTCTTTAAGGGTGCATGACCATAAAAGATATTACTCATATAAATAGAACAACCATTATTCTTTGATTTAAATGAATAACCGTCTCGCATCAAACAAGATCCAGATATAATGTTCATGCTCAACGCAGCACCAAATAACAATTATTTAGGTCTAAAACTAATCCGAAGGTAGATGTAGAGGTAGCGTGCCGACCGCGATCACATCGACTTTGGAACCATTTCCCACGCGCATCGTCACCTCGTCCTTTGCCGGTGTTTGCTTAATCCGTAGTCCTGCTTGAGTTGCAAATATTAGCAATGAACCGATATCAAATACCCAAAGCTCTGCGAGCTCTAGTAAGGTACACATCAATAACATGTATATCACATATACCTTTGTTCACCTTGCCATCCTTCTTATCCGCCAAATACTTGGGGCAGTTCCTTCTCAACGATCGCTTGCGGTAGAAGCACTCGTTTCAGGTTTAGGGCCAGACTTGGGTTTCTTCTCTGACGAGAACTTGCTTGTTTGTTCTTCTTGAAGTTCCTTCTTCTTCCCTTTGCCTTTCTTCTTGAAACTAGTGGTCTTATTGACCATCAACACTTGATGCTCCTTCTTGATTTCTACCTCCGCAGCCTTTAGCATTGCGAAGAGCTCGGTATAGTCTTTACTAACCCTTGCATATTATAGTTCATCACGAAGCCTTTGTAGCTTGGTGGCGGTGATTGAAGAATTACATCAATGACACAATCATCCGGAAGATTAACTCCCAGTTGAGTCAAGTGATTGTAATACCCGGACATTTTGAGTATGTGCTCACCGACGAACTATTCTCCTCCATCTTGCAGCTATAGAACTTATTGGAGACTTCATATCTCTCAATCCGGGCATTACTGTTGGAATATTAACTTCAACTCTGGAACATCTCATATGCTCCATGACGTTCAAAACGTCGTTGAAGTCCCGGTTCTAAGCCGTAAAGCATGGCACATCGAACTATAGAGTAGTCATTAGCTTTGCTCGCGGACGTTCATAACATCCGTGTTGCTCCTGCAAGAAGAGCTCTGCACCTAGCGGTGCATCCAGACGTAACTCTTACATGCAGCAATGAGGATAATCCTCGAGTTACGGACCCGATCCGTGTAATTGCTACCATCATCTTTCAACTTTGCTTTCTCAAGGAACGCATTAAAATTCAACGGAACAACAAAGACGAGCCATCTATCTACAATCAAACATAGACAAGCAAGATACTATCAGGTACTAAGTTCATGATAAATTTAAGTTCAATTAATCATATTACTTAAGAACTCCCACTTAGACAGACATCCCTCTAGTCATCTAAGTGATCACGTGATCCAAATCAACTAAACCATAACCGATCATCACGTGAAATGGAGTAGTTTTCAATGGTGAACATCTTATGTTGATCATATCTACTATATGATTCACGCTCGACCTTTCGGTCTCCGTGTTCCGAGGCCATATCTGCATATGCTAGGCTCGTCAAGTATAACCTGAGTATTCTGCGTGTGCAAAACTGGCTTGCACCCGTTGTAGATGGACGTAGAGCTTATCACACCCGATCATCACGTGGTGTCTGGGCACGACGAACTTTGGCAACGGTGCATACTCAGGGAGAACACTTCTTGATAATTTAGTGAGAGATCATCTTATAATGCTACCGTCAATCAAAGCAAGATAAGATGCATAAAAGATAAACATCACATGCAAATCAATATAAGTGATATGATATGGTCATCATCGTCTTGTGCTTCGTGATCTCCATCTCCGCAGCACCATCATGATCACCATCGCCACCGGGCGACACCTTGATCTCCATCGTAGCATCGTTGTCGTCTCGCCAATCTTATGCTTCTCGACTATCGCTACCGCTTAGTGATAAAGTAAAGCATACATAGCGATGCATTTCATACAATAAGCGACAACCATATGGCTCCCGCCATTGCCGATAACTTCGTTACAAAACATGATCATCTCATACAATAAAATATAGCATCATGTCTTGACCATATCACATCACAACATGCCTGCAAAAACAAGTTAGGCGTCCTCTACTTTGTTGTTGCAAATTTTACGTGGCTGCTACGGGCTTAAGCAAGAACCAATCTCACCTCGCATCAAAACCACAGCGATACTTCGTCAAATAGACTCCGTTTAACCTTCTCAAGGACCGGGCGTAGCCACACTCAGTTCAACTAAAGTGAGAGAGACAGACACCCACCAGTCACCTTTAAGCAACGAGTGCTCGTGGCGGTGAAACCAGTCTCGCGTAAGCGTCTGGCGTAATGTCGGTCTGGGCGCTTCATCTCACAATACCGCTGAACCAAAGTATGACATGCTGGTAGGTAGTATGACTTGTATCGCCCACAACTCACTTGTGTTCTACTCGTGCAAAACATCAAACCATAAAAACCTAGGCTCGGATGCCACTTTGTTGGGGAACGTAGTAATTTCAAAAATTTCCCTCGCACACGCAAGATCATGGTGATGCATAGCAACGAGAGGGAGAGTCTTGTCTCACGTACCCTCGTGAGACCGGGCGAAGCGATCACAACGTAGAGGAAGTAGTCGTACATTCTCCTCGCGATCCGACCGATCCCGGCGCCGTTACTCGGCGCCCCGAGTTCTTGACACACGTACAACTCGATGGCGCTCCTCGGGCTCCAATCCAAGAGAGCTTCGGGGAGGAGAGTTTCGTCGACCTGACGGCGTGGTGGCGATCTTGATGTTCTACGGCGCGGGGCTTCGCCTAAGCTTTGCGGCGATATGACCGAGGTGGAATATGGTGGAGGGGGCACCACACACGGCTAAGGAACGATCCGTGGGTGGGAGTAGGACTCCCCCTTTCCTAGTTGGAGTAGGATTGGGGGAGGGAAGAGGGAAGGGCGCCGCCTCTCCTTGTCCTATTCGGACTAGGGGAGGAGGGCGTCGGCCTGCCCCGGCCGCCCTTCCTCTTCTCCCTCATGGCCCACTAAGGCCCAATAACCCCGGAGGGTTCCAGTAACCCCTGTGTTCAAAGAAATCCGATTTCACCCGAACCATTCGAACTCCAAATATAGGCTTCCAATATATCAATCTTTATGTCTCGACCATTTCGAGACTCCTCGTCATGTCCGTGATCAAATCCGGGACTCGAACTCCTTCGGTACATCAAAATACACAAACTCATAATATAACCGTCATCGAAACCTTAAGCGTGCATGGACCCTACGGTTCGAGAACAATGTAGACATGACCGAGACATCGTCTCGGTCAATAACCAATAGCGGGACCTGGATGCCCATATTGGTTCCTACATATTCTACGAAGATGTTTATCGGTCGGACCGCATAACAACATCGTTGTTCCTTTGTCATCGGTATGTTACTTGCCGAGATTCGATCGTCGGTATCCAATACCTAGTTCAATCTCGTTATGTGCAATTCTCTTTACTCGTTCCGTAATACATCATCTCACAGCTAACTCATTAGTTGTAATGCTTGCAAGGCTTCATGATGTGTATTACCGAGAGGGCCCAGAGATACCTCTCCGACAATCGGAGTGACAAAACCTAATCTCAAATCGCCAACCCAACATCGCCTTTGGAGACACCTGTAGTACTCCTTTATAATCACCCGATTCGTTGTGACGTTTGGTAGCACCCAAAGTGTTCCTCCGTAAACGGAGTTGCATAATCTCATAGTTACGGGAACATGTATAAGTCATGGATAAAAGCAAGAGCAACATACTAAGCGATCGTGTGCTAAGCTAATGGAATGGGTCATGTCAATCGATCATTCAACCAATGATGTGACCTTGTTAATCAAATAACAACCCTTTGTTCATGGTTAGGAAACATAACCATCTTTGATTAACAAGCTAGTCTAGTAGAGGCATACTAGTGACACTCTGTTTGTCTATGTATTCACACATGTATTATGTTTCCGGTTAATACAATTCTAGCATGAATAATAAACATTTATCATGATATGAGGAAATATATAATAACTTTATTATTGCCTCTAGGGCATATTTCCTTCACTAACTTGGCAGAGGGAGACAGCTACGGCGGCGGCGGAGTGAAGATTTCCGCAGCCGGCGCGAGTACGACGGCGACGAGGTCGAGGCAGTGAAGCTCTTCCTCACCGGCGGCGATGGAGTAGCGGTGGCGCTAGGGTTTGAGGAGAGCTCGAGTGAGAGACAACGACCGAGCGGAGTAAATGAAGTAAGGAAGGGGAGAGGGGTATTTATAGCCATGGTAAAAACTGTTCGCCCGAAGATTTTGGGATGAACATGCCCCTGCCCTTTCTTCTTCACGCGACATGCGTCACCCATGTACTGTGCAGATGACATCGTGTAAGATTGTGGGTGATTATAATAATGCATCGTGGGATGCAGAACGGTTTGAGCGGTAAAACCGAAAATCTGGATAAGATTTGTTTTAAAGTTTAGATTATAATTTCTTGGTGACAAGGACACAATGAAGACTTTGAACGAGTTTCAAATAGAACGCACATGAAGAATTTGTGAATAGATTGGGTTGAGTATAGCATAGAGGGGGAAGGGTCCGATCACATTCACTTAGCAGAAATCACAACTTGAAGAAATAGCAATAAGTGAATGTTGTAGAGGACATAAACTCATATATATAGCCAATGAAGAAAAGCAACGGAAGCAAAGAAGATTTTGCAAAATTGAAGAATTTGAAAAAGCGAAGAATTTCAAAATGAGGAAAAACTCAAATTGAAGATTTTCAACTTTTGTGGTGGCGTGACCTATCAGATAAGAATGATGATTTCAGACACCGCTGCACAATTGTCATAGGGTTACGAGAATCAAATTCTTCATTAATTTCTTCACACTTAGAGTGTTATTCTTCATTGATTGAAGAAAACGCGTTTCTTCATGTGTTGCACATCTAATTCATCAATTCTCGCATAAGGGTTAGGATGTGTGTCCTTTTCAAAGAACATTCGAAGATTCTAAGATATTTAGCTCACACCGCAACTTGCTAAATCTCTTCTCGTCCAAGGGCTTAGTGAAGATATCAGCTAGCTGTTCTTCAGTCTTCACATGCTCGATGGAGATGTCGCCCTTCAACACATGATCACGAAGAAAATGATGACGAATCTGGATGTGCTTTGTCTTCGAGTGCTGAACTGGGTTGTGAGCAATCTTGATGGCACTCTCGTTGTCGCAGAGGAGAGGCACATTCTTCACGTTGACGCCATAGTCCTTGAGGGTTTGCTTCATCCAAAGCGCTTGAGCACAAGATGAGCCAGCAGCAATGTATTCAGCTTCATGAAGCGGTGATACGCAGTTCTGTTTCTTCGAGGACCAACAGACCAAAGATCGTCCAAGGAAATGACAAGTGCCTGATGTTGACTTGCGGTCCACACGATCACCAGCATAGTCAGAGTCAAAATATCCAATGAGATCAACAGCAGAGCCCTTGGGGTACCATAATCCTAGTGTTGGTGTGTGAGCTAGATATCGAAGAATATGTTTCACAGCCTTATGGTGTGATTCCTTCGGTGCAGCTTGAAATCGGGCACACATGCAAACACTAAGCATTATATCTGGCCTAGATGCACATAAGTACAATAAGGAACCAATCATGGAGCGGTATACCTCGTGATCGAAGTCAATACCATTTTCATCAGTGCATAGATGGCCATTTGTGGGCATAGGAATATTGACGCCTTTGCTATCTTGTATGCCGAATTTCCTCAGTACATCTTTGAGGTATTTCTCCTGAGATATGAATATGCCATTGCGCTGCTGACGAATTTGAAGACCTAAGAAGAATTTCAATTCTCCCATCATAGACATTTGATATTCTTCACTCATCATATAGGCAAATTCATCACTATAACGTTGGTCAGTATAGCCAAAGATAATATCATCAACATATATTTGGCACACAAACAGTTCACCATCATATGATTTAGTAAAAAGAGTAGGGTCGAGTGAACCGGGTGTGAAGCCATTCTTCACGAAGAATTCTTTTAATGTATCATACTGTAAGTGCATCTAGTGTCCCTTAGTGATTTTGGTGTATTGAAGACTTATAGGTTAAGTAACTGATGCGTTTGTGAGTGTACACATGTCTATAAGTCTATGAGGAGTTTGTTATTTATAGAGAAAGTCGACCCCTAAAAATGAAGTTCTTCGACTGAAGACTTTGATATTCTGAAGACTTTTTGAAGACTTTGAAAGTGAAGAAATTGGTGTGACCTTGAAGGCTTGGTATTCATTCGAGGAACATGAAGTGTGAAGACTTTTGTTTTCATAGTTTCATTTTCTCTTTCTTGAGTCATAGGAAACACCGTCTTTATTAAAGGGGTCGAGGAAATACTAAGGAAAAATTTCCATGTGATGCTCAACTCAAAATCCTACACCTACCAATCCCTTCGAGTGAAGCCATTGGAAATCTCATACAGCTTCGATCAAATTCTTGATGGATGAGACGCAGTTCTTACGTCATTGATGACTTTGCTCGACCGAGGAGTTAGGAATTTGCAGTCTGAATTGCCTACACAAGAGTAACATGATAGCCCCGAGGAATTTGAGAGTCAAATTTCCGGCCGTTCTTTGTGTTATGCTACGGCTGTCCAAAATATCTTATCCACCTAACGGTCATATCATTGAAGGGCATTTATGTCTTATCATGTCGGGCTGCTCCCTAGGCTATAAATAGCCGCCCCCTACAACCAATAGCTGGTTGGCTGCTCCGAGAGAACTTGACATTTGTCATCTGAGAGCAACCCATCCTCCGAGGACTTTGAGCAAAAATCAACGAGTGAGGAAAATCCCAAAACCAAACCCCCACAAACCCAAAGTGATTGAGCATCACTGAAGAAATTGATCCTGCGTGGATCCGACGCTTGTTACCTTTGAAGACTGTGCTTCTTCCAGACGGTTAGGCGTCAAGGTCTAGAGCATCCAAGAGGAATTGTGGATCGCCGAGTGACCAAGTCTGTGAAGGTTTGGAAGTCACCAAGACTTACCACGAGTGATTGGACGAGGCTCGCGTGGTCTTAGTTCAAGGAGAATACGGTGAGGACTGGGTGTCCCGAGTTGCGGTTCGAGATCGGGTGTCCGGATCTGTGTGTCCTCGAGTTTAAATACTCACCGCTCCAACCAGACGTATAACCGAGACAAAGCAGTTGAACTGGTCTACCAAATCATTGTCTTCACCAACCGATGGTTCTATTTCCTCAACTCTTTCATTTCCTCATTCTTGTGTTGTATGTTGTTCATATCTGTGCTTGAAGACTTTGACTGAAGACTTTCACAAATTCCTCAGTTCAATTTCTTCAGTCTGTTTGTCTTCATCTTGTTATCCTGTGTTTACGCTTTCCGTACTCTGTGCTAGTCTTCATTTCATCATGATGACTATGTTTGTATCCTGTTATGTTTACTTCTGAGTACTTATTCCGCTGCAAGTAGTTCTTCGCTAAGGAATTTCCTCACCAGCAAATTCCTCAGTGAAGAATTCATAAAAATCGCCTATTCACCCCCCCTCTAGTCGATATAACGCACTTTCAATTGGTATCAGAGCAAGGTACTCCCTTGTTCTGTGTGATTTTGGTTTAACCGCCTGGAGTTTTAGTTATGTCGACCGCAGGTATGAAGAAAGTGACATGCCCTATCTTTGACGGTCATGACTATCCCAAGTGGAAGGCCATGATGAGGAAGCGCCTCATGGCAAAGAACAGCGAGCTGTGGACCGTCATCGAGATTGGTCTTCTTGATCTATGCAAGATGGCGAATGCTGATGATATTCGCAAGTACACTCGACTTGACATCATAGCGAAGGATATCATCTGCTCCTGCCTATCCAGAGATCAATTCAGGCGAATTATGCATCTTGACAATTCGAAGCTCATCTGGGATCGAATCTCTGATGTCTATGAAGGTCATCGAACTCGTCATGATTCCTGGTTTGAGGAATTCAACGAATCTCTCAAAACGATGACTTTCGAGCAAGAATCATCATCTTCTGCATCTTGTCTCATGGCAAACGGTGCTGAGGTAACCGAATGCTCCTCATCCGAGTCCTGTGATAATGAATCTGATAATGAGGAATCTGACAATGATGAATCTGATGATGATATTGAATCCTGTTATACCAAACTTATTTGCGTTGCCACTAAACAACAAACGGTTTTGGAACAAACTCAAGATATGCTAGAGAAGAGTGATAATATGTTGCGCAAAGAAATGGATCAGTCAAAAGCTTTGGGTGAATGTCTTCAGAGAATTCACTCCAAGCTTGATGCCCTTCAAGATCAACATAATACCCTCTTGACTGTTCACGAGAAGCTTTCTCTTGAATCTCTTCAAAGAAAGGAAGATCTTGAAAAGCTAAGAGTGTGTTATGAAGATCTTCAGAAGGAGCGCGATTCATTACTAGCTCAACAAATCAGCGCTTCTCAGGAAGAATTTGTTCCTCCATGCTTAAAGTGCATTGAACGTGAATCTGCTAATTCTTCACCTGAATGTTCAAATGCTTCAAATGTTACAAATTCTTCATCTTGCCTCTGCTATCACTAATTCCTCATCTAAGGACATTGCTAGTATCACTGACAATGCAGGGCTGAAGGAATTGTACATGACGGGCATGTACAAAAGCCTCAAAGGGCATCGACACTTTGTGATGTGCTCAAAAGCAGATCCTCAATGAAACCCTAGGAAAGAGGGTATTGCCTTTGAGAGGAAACTCAATGCCGATGGAACATATTGGAAGCCCGAGCGGACCCCAAAACCTCATGGGTTGTTTGCAAAGGGACCTCCAGCTTGATCCATCTAACTTATCCGGCTTTACATGTGAATCTCCTCATTCTTCCGATGAGTCTTTTGACTCCAACTATAAACTGTTCAAAAATCGAATGGTGAAGTATTTGCTAGATATGTTGGCACTAATCTGCAGAATGGTTCCCCTATGAAGAAAATCTGGGTTCCCAAAAGTTGTGTTGAAAGTCTTCGGTGAATGTCCTCATGACACCACCGTGAAGAACAGAACCCCAGATCAAATTCTTCATATGGACCAAACTCTTCAACTGGATCAAAGTCCTGATATGATTATCATCGTGCTAACAACTCTGTCTCGCAGGGTAAAGCTAAGGGCTATGAATATGTGCATTATTCTTCAAACCATTATGTTCATAAGTCCTCAAAGAATTACTCTGCTTATTCATATGCGTATCCTAACCCCTCTTATGTGAAGCAAAATGGTTTGGCATCTTTGCCACCTTTTTCACATGGTGCTCGCAGGATGATGAACTCTTTGCCACCCCTCCAAATGTGGGTGGTGAAGAAAAAAGAACTAATCTCTTCTGCAGGGTCAGGTCTCCAGACGTGCTCTAACGTCTGAAGACTTTGCTGGGGACCTGACAAAAATGCCTGAAAGGACGCAGGCGAATCATGATGAAATGAACTTTCATTTCACATGTCCTCATACTGCTATATCTATTTACTGCTTGATGAAATTCATCTGATGAACTTGATATCATATTCTTCACTGATGAAGCATATGAGATTGTAAGCTACACTAATTCATCTGCAGGATGATCAACCCAAAACCACCGAATGGGTCCTCGATAGTGGATGTACAAATCACATGATTGGTGACAAGAATCTATTGATGGATGCTCCTTATCACCGTCACCTCTGAGCATATCATCTTTGCTTGACAAAGGCAAAAGTCGTATTGGGTCTTGGTAAGGTTGCTATCTCTAAGGATAAGCACATGGACAAAGTCATGCTTGTTGAGTCCTTAGGATACAATCTCATGTCGATCTCAATGCTTTGTGATCTTGATATGGTTGTTGTCTTTGGCAAATATCGCTGTGTTGTGATTATGGAAGTCGACAATTCCAAAGTCTTCAAGGCTTTAGGAGAGGAGATCAGATATTGTTGATTTCTCTACAGACCACAACCAGCCATGCGTCTACTTGCAAAAGCTTCAGAAGGCTGGCTATGGCATCGACGACTTGGTCATGCAGGCATGAGGAATTTGAACACGCTTGCGAAGAAGAAGCATGTCATTGGCATTGAGAATGTCAAATTCCTCAAGGACCACTTATGCGGTGCATGTGAAGCCGGAAAATGACCAAGCCCAAGCATCCAAATAAGACTATCATGACCACTACCATCCATTCAATTGCTTCACATGGACCTCTTCGGACCTAATCATTATTCAGCAGTCACTAATGATGCATCTTTATATGGTTTTGTCATTGTTGATGATTATTCTCGATATACATGGGTACACATTGTTACTTACAAACATGAAGTGTAGGAAGTCTTCAAACGATTTTCCTCGAGGGCTTCAACCAACTTTGGTGTGAAGATCAAGCATATCGAAGTGACAATGGAACCGAGTTCAAGAATTCGGTCTTGATGCATATCTTGATGAACTTGGTATTACTCATGAGTTATCTGCACCCTATACTCCTCGGAGAATGGCGTCGTGGAGCGCAAGAACGAACTCTTGTTGAAATGGATCGCACTATGCTTGATGAATACAAAACGCCTCGGCGTTTTGGATTGATGCAATTGATACTTGCTTGCCACATCATCAACAAAGTATATCTTCACAAATTCTTCAAGAAGACGCCTATGAACTCCTCAACGAAAAGAAACCCAATGTGAGTTATTTCAAAGTCTTGATTGCTAAATGTTGGATTAGAGATCCTCACCACAACTCTAAATTTGCACGAAAGCACATGAAGGTTTCATGCTTGGTTATGGAAGGACTCGACACCTCTGAGTCTTCAACATTGTTCTTCACAAGATTGTTGACATCAGAGATGTGCGGTTCGATGAAACTAATGGCTCGCAAAGAGAGCACCTACCTTCATGTTAGATGAACCAGCACCAAGATGCTATCAAGCTCAAGGCAACCGAGGATGTTATTCCTCTCAAGAATCATCAAGAATTCATTCCTATTCATGAAGAACGCCTAACTGATGCACCAAGAACATGATGAGGAAAATGGTGTCAAGAAAATGCTGATCAAAATCCTCGGCGACAACCAACTCATCCACGCGTTGCAAAAGAAGTGCAAGTGGAGAAGATCATCGATGACATTAGCGCACGGTCCTCTCACCCGCTCAAAAGCATCACATTTATCTAACTTTTGTGGGCACTATGCTTTTGTCTCTATCACAGAGCCCACTAAGGTAGATGAAGCATTTCGAGCCGAGTGGATTCAAGCTATGCAAGAAGAATTACATCGATTCGAGCTGAACAATGTCTCGAATTGGTCAATCGCCTGGATCCTCGCAAGCATAATATCATTGGCACAAAATGGATCTACCGCAACAAGCAAGATGAAAATGGCCTTGTGGTGAGGAATAAGGCACGATTAGTTGCTCAAGGCTACACACAGGTTGAAGGGATTGATTTCGATGAAACTTTTGCACCTGTTGCTAGACTTGAGGCTATTCGCATTTTACTTGCCTATGCTAACCATCATGATATCATCTTATATCAAATGGATGTGAAAAGTGCATTCCTCAATTGTAAGCTTGAGGAAGAAGTATATGTTGCTCAACCCCCAGGTTTTGAAGATCCCAAGAATCCTGACAAAGTCTTCAGACTCAATAAGGCCCTCTATGGCCTCAAGCAAGCCCCTCGGGCGTGGTGTGATACATTGAAGGAATTCTTCGTGAAGAATGGCTTCACACCCGGTTCACTCGACCCTACTCTTTTTACCAAATCATATGATGGTGAACTGTTTGTGTGCCAAATATATGGTTATGATATAATCTTTGGCTGTACTAACCAACGTTATAGTGATCAATTTGCCTATATGATGAGTGAAGAATATCAAATGTCTATGATGGGAGAGTTGAAATTCTTTTTAGGTCTTCAAATTAAATCGGCAAAGAATGGCATATTCATATCTCAGGAGAAATACCTCAAAGATGTACTGACGAAATTTGGCATGCAAGATTGCAAAGGCGTCAAAATTCCTATGCCCACAAATGGCCATCTATGCACTGATGAAAATGGTATTGACTTCGATCACAAGGTATACCGCTCCATGATTGGTTCCTTATTGTACTTATGTGCATCTAGGCCAGATATAATGCTTAGTGTTTGCATGTGTGCCCGATTTCAAGCTTCACCGAAGGAATCACACTATAAGCATATTCTTCGATATCTAGCTCACACACGAACACTAGGATTATGGTACCCCAAGGGCTCTGCTTTTGATCTCATTGGATATTCGACTCGACTATGCCGGTGATCGTGTGGACCACAAGTCAACATCCGCACTTGTCATTTCCTCGACGATCTTTGGTCCATTGGTCCTCAAAGAAATGAATCACGATCACCGCTCATCACTGAAGCTGAATACATTGCTGTTGGCTCATGCTGTGCTCAATCGCTTTGGATGAAGCAAACCCTCAAGGACTATGGCGTCAACGTGAAGAATGTGCCTCTCCTCTGCGACAATGAGAGTGCCATCAAGATTGCTCACAACCCAGCTCAAAGACTCAAGACTAAGCACATCCAGATTCGCCATCATTTTCTTCGTGATCATGTGTTGAAGGGCGACATCTCCATCGAGCATGTGAAGACCGAAAAACAGCTAGCTGATATCTTCACTAAGCCCTTGGATGAGAAGAGATTTAGCAAGTTGCGGTGTGAGCTAAATATCTTAGAATCTTCAATGTTCTTTGAAAAGGACACACATCCTAACCCTTATGCGAGAATTGATGACTTAGATGTGCAACACATGAAGAAACGTTTTCTTCAATCAATGAAGAATAACAATCTAAGTGTGAAGAAATTAATGAAGAATTTGATTCTCGTAACCCTCGACAATTGTGCGTGGTGTCTGAAATCATCATTCTTATATGGTGGGTCACGCCACCACAAAAGTTGAAAATCTTCAATTTGAGTTTTTCCTCATTTTGAAATTCCTCGCCTTTCAAATTCTTCAACTTTGCAAAATCTTCACTGCTTTCCGTCATTTTTCTTCATTGGCTATATATATATGTGAGTTTAAGTCCTCTACAGATTCACTTATTGCTATTTCTTCAAGTTGCGATTTCGCTAAGTGAATGTGATCGACCCTTCCCTCTATGCTATACTCAATCCAATCTATTCACAAATTCTTCACGTGCGTTCGATTGAAACTCGCTCAAAGTCTTCACTTGTGTCCCGTCACCAAGAAATTGCGAATCTAAACTTTAAAACAAATCTTATCCAGATTTTCGGTTTTACCGCTCAAACCGTTCCGCATCCCACGATGCATTAGTTTATTCACCCACGATCTTACACGATCTCATCTGCATAGTACGTGGGTGACACATGTCGCGTGAAGAAGAAAGGGCAGGGGCATGTTCGTCCCAAAATCTTCAGGCGAACAGTTTTTACCGTGGCTATAAATACCCCTCTCCCTTCCTTACTTCATTTACTCCACTCGGTCGCTATCTCTCGCTCGAGCTCTCCTCAAACCCTAGCGCCGCCGCTATTCCATCGCCGTCGGTGAGGAAGAGCTTCACTGCCTCGACCTCGTCGCCGTCGTACTCGCGCCGGCTGCGGAAATCTTCACTCCGCCGCCGCCGTAGCTGTCTCCCTCTGCCAAGTTAGGGCATGGGAGATCTAACGTGACGAACTTCACCACGATTCATCTCTGTTCGTCGTGTTCTTCAGTTCGGGTAATTAAAAGTCACTTTTATTACTCGCTTTGATTCTCAAACTTTTCTGAAAATCTTCAAAGGTGTTTTTTCTTCAAATCTTCACATATGAACACCTCACACACTGTATGCTCTTGATCCATCTCTCTAAGCACTCATTTCTTCAAGATTCCTCAATTGTGCGGATTTTCGATCTGTACAACTCTGGAACCTAAGACAAGAACGCTTAGTGAAATTCCTCAAGGCTCAACTGGTCAAATTCCTCAAAACTTGTCTTTTCAAAAATTCCTCTGAGAACGCATATGACCTCTCCAAATTCCTCGCACCTACACTCTGTTCACAGGTACTCATGTCCGCTGTTGAATCACTAGGTTCTCATCAACTTAACTCATTTGCAACGTTCCTCGAAGAAAAACTGCATACTTCTTCAGAGTGTTCTATTGTTCAAATTCCTCACCTGAAGAAAATGGCAGAAGGCAAGAGACCGCAGAAAGGAGGAAAGAAACCGGAGGTCATGACTGCTTTTGAGATCCCTGATGAAATATACAAGGATTATTTTACACCTGATGAAGCCAAGTTTGGCAGAGAAAACAAAAATCAGCGCAAAGTGCGCATTCAGAGGATAGAACGAAGATGGGCACGAGAATGGAGGGAATATCGCTATGTTACTCCAAAGTACATGAAGAAATTCGCTTAAACCCTCCATGCCCAAGAGCTCCATTGGCACTGCCAAGTCGTGATCCCACCAAAGATCAAGCGTGGTGAGGCCTTTCCTGAAGAATGGTCTAGGCGTCAAGCAAAACTGGTAAGACAAGCCAAGGAGGCAGTGAGGAAATTCAATGAGGATTCTGCTGCTGCTGCTGCCGCTGAGACCTCGGTCAAGCCGAGGAAATCAATGTCGAAGAAGCCTGCTCGCAAGCCAAGTGCTTCACCATCAGTGCCCTCACGGCCAAGTTCCTCAGCCGCACCCTCACGGCAAATTCCTCAGACTACTGCTGCTCCACCAATGTCCTCAGCAGCTCCCTCCAAGTCGTCAACTCCTGTGCATTTGGCTACATGTCAAAGGACTCAGGGTTTCTCGATTGCCTCTGGTGTCTCAAAGAAGTTCCTCACCGCACCAATGTCCTCATCAGCCCCACTCTGCTGAAGACAAAAGCAACAGCTGGACGCGGTCCTCGGCCAAGTCCATGAAAGAAACAGGTTGCTTTCCACGTGCCCTCTGATGACGAGGCTTCTGATGAAGAACTTGCAGAAATCATCAGAGACAGACAAGCAAAGGCCGCTAGAGCCAAAGGAAAACCTGTGCCTCTGCTTTTGGATCCGAAGATGATCCTTGACTTCATCGACTTATGGCATCAGGATCCAAACACTCCAATGCCTGATCTGCCTCTGACTCCTGGTCAAAGTGATATGCTGAGCCATTTCATCTCTGAAGAGAAATGGAAGTTTGAAAAGGCTCGTGAAACAAAGAGAGCACAAGCTAGAAAGGAGAAGCTTCTGAAGAAGAACATTGTCAGACTATCACCTGAAGAACTTCTCAAGGCTCAATCTGAGATCCAAGCCCTCAGCAAGGATTTCGATGCATACAATGCTGATTGGCAAGGAGCCAAAGTGAGATTCGTCAATTTGACGAAGAAAATGACAACTGTTGCAGCCCCATCGCAACAAGCAAATCCTCGGTCTGCAGATTCTGCTCAGCCACTGAAGAGCATGCCAAGACCGCTGATGACTTTCACCCTCTCGATGAGAATACAAGTTCCGTGGCTGATGACTCCATTCCAGCCACCGGAGAAATTCCTGTGGTATCCACTAGTGGTGCGCTGAAGAAATCAAGAGATCGAGCAACTACACTGCTGCGCTGAAGAAATGAACCACGCCCTCGGCTCCTCCTGCACCAACACCAACTCCAATTCTTCCTTCGCTATGAAGTGAAGAAGACAAAGGCTGCAAAGCGAGCTGCATGAAGAAAAGGAAGGCATCACCAAGTCCAAATTCTTCGCCGCCAAGAAAATGAAGCCAATGACCAGCTTGCTTGAAAATCCCATTGATGTCGTTCCCATTTCCTCCATGTCGTCTAAGGAAATTGTTCCTTATGGAGAAGAATACAAGATCCCAAGCGGATCTGATGAAGAAAATCACTCTGTTGCTACCTCAGAACAGTTTGATGAAGAAATTGAAGTGGAAGCATTCCCTTCAACGCCAGTCGTTTCCTCACCTATGCCTCAGTTCACAGCTGAAGAGGCTGGTGTTGAGGAAATTGAAAAAGAAGAAGAAGACGTGGATATTGGATGCACTACACCAGTGATGAATGATGACTTTGGGAAAGTCAGCATCCCAATACCCCTCTCTTCACCCCCATTAACAAATTCCTTAGTCCCCGGCTACAACTGTTCAAATGGGCTCTAAAGAAACTCATCCCACATCGTCTGTTCATGAAGAAATTCCAGCCGCTAGTGTCAAGAACCTGCTGCTGATGATCCCCAAACTGCACAAGAAGAGGAACCAGAAATTCTCACCAAGCACCGAGATCGCGATTCACGAGGTTGTGCCGCAAATCATCGACACTCCTCTGCCCAAACCAAGAATCCGTTCTCGACCAAGCAAAAATTCAAGGTCAAGACTTCTTTTACGAGCATGTGTTCTTCATCGACTACAATCCATATGACTCGCCGCATAAGGAAAAGACGCTTCGACTGCTACTCAAGCCAACTTCTATTCCTCGGTGCTTTTGACTAGGACAAAATCTTCGATCATGAGCATATTCCTCATGTGGATATGGAATCTCTGCCGTGCTTGAGCCAGTCCTCGAGTTATTCACGATGCAGACTCTTGAACTTCTGACCGATATCTGTGATTGGAATGAAGAACTCATTCTTCGCTTCTATGCCACTTTGCATATCACCGAGATGTCAAGATGTCAATTCATGGGTGCTGGATTGATGACTGAAAACACTCACTACAAGGCACCAAAGAATGAATTGCTTCGTGTCCTTCCTCTTGATCCTCCCCATGACGAAGGCACGTTGCATCTACAATGACCGCGAACTGACTGATCATTATATGCAAGTGCTCATGAAGCCTTTGAAGCCAGGGCAGGCCCCTCGAACCAAATTCCTCGTCAAGGAATTGTTGTATGTGCCTCGGACTGTCTATCGAATCCTGATGAAGACAATGAGTCCTATCAAAGGCCACGACTCAAATGATGAAGATGTCGTTGGCATCATGAAAAACATGCTCTTCAACATCATTCATGGCGTTCCTGTCAACTTCCATGATTTCTTCATGAGGACTCTGGCTAATGTTGCAATGTCACCTTTTGAGCTGAAGCCCTATGCGCCTTGGATTATGAGATTCATAAGGGCAAGATCTTCACTGAATTACAAGGCTGACACTCTGAACCATGGTAGCTACTTGCCGCCCATTGAAGTCCTCAAGCAACCAATTTCATCATCCGATGATAAGGGCAAGGCAGCTGATGTGATCGATGAAGGCACTCATCCATTGGATGGTCAATTCCGTCCAGCTACATCTTACTCCACCAATGACGATTCTGCAACCCATGACACTGCCGCAAATACCTCAACTAAGCAAAATCCTCAAGCCACAGCACCCAGGGTGATGACTGACCGTGAGTTACTCCTCAGTCTTCATCAGAAGGTTGATCGCAATCACAAATGGGTGAAACGTCAATTTGCTGTAATTATTCACAACATGACCTCAACACATAATGCAGTGAAGAAAAATCAGTATCACCTTCATGAAACCCTCAACCGCACCTGGGCTGTTCTCACTCATTTATATTCCGCGGAAGAACTGAAGACTATGGGTCTCCAGAAGCATTTGACCGGTCTGCACCACCTCCAAGAAATTCAAGAGAGTCAAAGTTCCTGATCTAGTGGCCAGTTCTTATTCTTCATCGCGTGAAACTGATGAACATGAAGATTTGGACGACACTGCGGCAGGCCCTACTTCAACAAACAACCCCGACATAGCTGGCGATCCTCCATCGACTTGAAATTCTTCAGGGGCGTTAGTCCTCAGTTTCGATCCTTTTGGTCATTTGATGACAAAGGGGGAGAAATCTGAGTTAGTCTTCAAGCGGGTTTATATTATGGGCGTTTTATTAAGTTACAACTCTCGTTCTTCCGAAACTTTTTTATTGGATCGAGTTGTAATCTTAAATCTGATGGTGCCTTGATACTTTTGGTCGTGCTCTGATGCTTTTGATGCACTGAGCTCTGAAACTTTTTATGTGCTATTCTGCATGCTTATTCCTCGTTAATATTATTGCACGCATGCTGAATCTCATCAGGCACCATACTTCATCATGCATTTCAAATTCTTCATATTATATATCAAATGCGTGTATGAATTACAAGATATAGGGGGAGATCTCCATGATTTAATTCTTCAAATGTGCATTGCCTCAAAAGCAAATTCTTCACTATGCACATATTCAGGGGGAGTTCTTCTATATCTTGCAATCAAATTCCTCAATATCAGTATTTACACTTCATATGTTTATCCCCGTTGAAAACTTAACCTATGTTGTCATCAATCACCAAAAAGGGGGAGATTGTAAGTGCATCTAGTGCCCCTTAGTGATTTTGGTGTATTGAAGACTTATAGGTTAAGTAACTGAGCGCTTGTGAGTGTACACAGTCTATAAGTCTATGAGGAGTTTGATATTTACAGAGAAAGTCGACCCTAAAATGAAGTTCTTCGATCAAGACTTTGATATTCGAAGACTTTACAAGACTTTGAAAGTGAAGAAATTGGTGTGACCTTGAAGACTTGGTATTCACTTGAGGAACATGAAGCGTGAAGACTTTTGTTTTCGTAGTTTCATTTTCTCTTTCTTGAGTCATAGGAAACACCGTACTGTTAAAGGGGGTCAAGGAAATACTAAGGAAAAATTTCCATGTGATGCTCAACTCAAAATCCTACACCTACCAATCCCTTCGAGTGAAGCCATTGGAAATCTCATACGATTCACCAATTTCTTCAAAGGCGAGACGCAGTTCTTCCGGTCATTGAGGACTTTGCTCGATCGAGGAGTTAGGAATTCGCCAGCTGAATTGCCTACACAAAGGAGGAACATGATAGCCCCGAGGAATTTGAGAGTCAAATTTCCGACCGTTCTTTGTGTTGCTACGGCTGTCCAAAATATCTTATCCACCTAACGGTCATATCATTGAAGGGCATTTATGTCTTATCATGTCGGGCTGCTCCCTAGGCTATAAATAGCCGCTCCCTACAACCACTAGCTAGTTGGCTGCTCCGAGAGAACTTGACACTTGTCATCTGAGAGCAACCCATCCTCCGAGGACTTTGAGCAAAAATCATCGAGTGAGGAAAATCCCAAAACCAAACCCCCACAAACCCAAAGTGATTGAGCATCATCAAGAAATTGATCCCGTGGATCCGACGCTTGTTACCTTTGAAGACTGTGCTTCTTCCAAACGGTTAGGCGTCAAGGTCTAGAGCATCCAAGAGGAATTGTGGATCGCCGAGTGACCAAGTCTGTGAAGGTTTGGAAGTCACCTGAAGACTTACCAGAGTGATGGGACGAGGCCTGCGTGGTCTTAGTTCAAGGAGAATACGGTGAGGATGGGTGTCCTGAGTTGCGGCTCGAGATGGGTGTCCGAGACGTGTGTCCTCGAGTTTAAATACTCACCGCTCCAACCAGACGTATAACCGAGACAACAGTTGGAACTGGTCTACCAAATCATTGTCTTCACCAACCGACCGGTTCTATTTCCTCAACTCTTTCATTTCCTCATTACTATGTTGTATGTTGTTCATATCGTGCTTGAAGACTTTGATCAAGACTTTCACAATTTCCTCGCCCAATTTCTTTAGTCTATTTGTCTTCATCTTGTTATCCTGTGTTTACGCTTTCCGTACTCTGTGCTAGTCTTCATTTCATCATGATGACTATGTTTGTATCCTGTTATGTTTACTTCTGAGTACTTATTCCGCTGCAAGTAGTTCTTCGCTAAGGAATTTCCTCACCAGCAAATTCCTCAGTGAAGAATTCATAAAAATCGCCTATTCACCCCCCCTCTAGTCGATATAACGCACTTTCACATACCACGCCCGAGGGGCTTGCTTGAGGCCATAGAGGGCCTTATTGAGTCTGAAGACTTTGTCAGGATTCTTTGGATCTTCAAAACCTGGGGGTTGAGCAACATATACTTCTTCCTCAAGCTTACCATAGAGGAATGCACTTTTCACATCCATTTGGTATAAGATGATATCATGATGGTTAGCGTAAGCAAGTAATATGCGAATAGCCTCAAGTCTAGCAACAGTGCAAAAGTTTCATCGAAATCAATTCCTTCAACTTTGTGTGTAGCCTTGAGCTACTAGTCATGCCTTATTCCTCACCACAAGGCCATTTTCATCTTGCTTGTTGCGGTAGATCCACTTTGTGCCAATGATATTATGCTTGCGAGGATCCGGCGATTGACCAATTCCTGACATTGTTCATTTCGAATCGATGTAATTCTTCTTGCATAGCCTGAATCCACTCGGCTCGAAAATGCTTCATCTACCTTAGTGGGCTCTGTGATAGAGACAAAAGCATAGTGCCCACAAAATTTAGATAAATGTGATGCTTTTGAGCGTGTGAGAGGACTGGTGCGCTAATGTCATCGATGATCTTCTCCACTTGAACTTCTTTTGCAACGCGTGGATGAGTTGGTTGTCGCCGAGGATTTTGATCAGCATTTTCTTCAAAGACCATTTTCCTTATCATGTTCTTCAGTGCATCACTCGACGTTCTTCATGAACAGGAATGAATTCTTCAGCAGATTCTTCATGGAATGACATCCTCGGTTGCCTTGAGCTTGATAGCATCTTGGTGTTGGTTCATCTAACACGAAGGTAGGTGCTCTCTTTGCGAGCCATTAGTTTCATCGAACCGCACATCTACAAAGTCAACAATCTTGTGAAGAACAATGTTGAAGACTCAGAGGTGTGCGAGTCCTTCCATAACCAAGCATGAAACCTTCATGTGCTTTCTGTGCAAATTTAGAGTTGTGGTGAGGATCTCTAATCCAACATTTAGCACCGAAGACTTTGAAATAACTCACATTGGGTTTCTTTTCAGTGAGGAGTTCATAGGCAGTCTTCTTGAAGAATTTGTGAAGATATACTTTGTTGATGATGTGGCAAGCAGTATCAATTGCATCAATCCAAAAACGCTGAGGCGTTTTGTATTCATCAAGCATAGTGCGATCCATTTCAACAAGAGTTCTGTTCTTGCGCTCCACGACGCCATTCTGCTGAGGAGTATAGGGTGCAGATAACTCATGAGTAATACCAAGTTCATCAAGATATGCATCAAGACCAGAATTCTTGAACTCAGTTCCATTGTCACTTCTGATATGCTTGATCTTCACACCAAAGTTGGTTGAAGCCCTCAAGGAAAATCGTTTGAAGACTTCCTACACTTCATGTTTGTAAGTAACAATGTGTACCCATGTATATCGAGAATAATCATCAACAATGACAAAACCATATAAAGATGCATCATTAGTGACTGCTGAATAATGATTAGGTCCGAAGAGGTCCATGTGAAGCAATTCGAATGGACTGGTAGTGGTCATGATAGTCTTCGCTGGATGCTTGGGCTTGGTCATTTTTCCAGCCTCACAGGCACCGCATAAGTGGTCCTTGAGGAATTTGACATTCTCAATGCCAATGACATGCTTCTTCTTCGCAAGCGTGTTCAAATTCCTCATGCCTGCATGACCAAGTCGTCGATGCCATAGCCAGCCTTCTGAAGCTTTTGCAAGTAGACGCATGGCTCGTTGTGGTCCTGTAGAGAAATCAACAATATACAGATCTCCTCTCCTAAAGCCTTCGAAGACTTTGGAATTGTCAGCTTCCATAATCACAACACATCAATATTTGCCGAAGACAACAACCATATCAAGATCACAAAGCATTGAGACTGACATGAGATTGTATCCTAAGGACTCAACAAGCATGACTTTCTCCATGTGCTTGTCCTTAGAGATAGCAACCTTACCAAGACCCAATACCTGACTTTTGCCTTTGTCAAAAAGATGATATGCTTCAGAGGTGACGGTGATAAGGGAGCATCCATCAATAGATTCTTGTCACCAATCATGTGATTTGTACATCCACTATCGAGGACCCATTCAAGAGTTTTGGGTTGATCATCCTGCAGATGAATTATCAGCTTACAATCTCATATGCTTCATCGGTGAAGAATATGATATCAAGTTCATCGATGAAATTCATCAAGCGAAAGCAATATAGGACGTGTGAAATGAAAGTTCATTTCATCATGATTCGCCAAGGCCCCTTCAGCATTTTCGTCAGTCCCCAAAAAATTCTTCAGACGTTAAAGCACGTATGGATACCTGACCCTGCAGAAGAGATTAGTTCTTTTTCTTCACCACCCACATCTGGAGGGGTGGCAAAGAGTTCATCATTTTGCGAGCACCATATGAGAAAGGTGGCAAAGATGCGAAACCATTTCGTTTCACATAAGAGGGGTTAGGGTAAGCATATGAATAAGCAGAGTAATTCTTCGAGGACTTATGAACATAATGGTTTGAGGAATAATGCACATATTCATAGCCCTTAGCTCTACCCTGCGAGACAGAGTTGTTAGCACGATGATAATCATATGAGGACTTTGATCCATATGAAGAGTTTGGTCCATATGAAGAATTTGATCTGGGGTTCCTGTTCTTCACAGGTGGTGTCATGAGGACATTCACCAAGACTTTCAAAGACAACTTTTGGGAACCCAGATTTTCTTCATAGGGGAACCGCTCTGCAGCTTAGTGCCAACATATCTAGCAAATACTTCACCATTCGATTTTTGAACAGTTTATAGTTGGAGTCAAATGACTCATCGAAGAATGAGGAGATTCACATGTAAAGCCGGATAAGTTAGATGGATCAATCGAGGTCCCTTTGCAAGAACCCATGAGGTTTTGGGGTACTTGCTCAGGCTTCCAATATGTTCCATCAGCATTGAGTTTCCTCTCAAAGGCAATACCCTCTTTCCTAGGGTTTCTGTTTAGGATCTGCTTTTTGAGCACATCACAAAGTGTCTGATGCCCTTTGAGGCTTTTGTACATGCCTGTCATGTACAGTTCCTTCAGCCCTGCATTATCAGTGATGCTAGCAATGTCCTCAGATGAGGAATTAGTGATAGCAGAGGCAGATGAAGAATTTGTAATAGTTGAAGCATTTGAACATTCAGGTGAAGAATTAGCAGATTCACGCTCAATGCACTTTAAGCATGGGGAACAAATTCTTCACGAGAAGCGGTGATTTGTTGAGCCAAGAATGAATCGCGCTCCTTCGAAGATCTTCATAACACACTCTTAGCTTTTCAAGATCTTCCTTTCTTTGAAGAGATTCAAGAGAAAGCTTCGTGATCTTTCTTTTCTTGAAGAAATTCATAAGAAAGTTTCTCATGATCGACAAGAGAGTGTTATGATGACCTTGAAGGTTATCAAACCTAGATCAAGTCTCTGAAGATTTTCATCAAGGCTTTAGTGCGATCCATTTCTTCACCCAACATATCGTCACTTTTATCTAGCATGTTTTGAACCTTTTCAAGAGCTCGTTGTTGTTTCACAGCAATCTTAGCAAGTTTAGAGTAGCTGGGCTTGAGATCCTCATCAGATTCATTTTCACTAGAGTCGAGGAGTTGTATTTGAGTACCTTAGCACCTCTCGCCATGAAGCAATAGGTGGGGCGTAGCCATCATTATCTTCATCGGGCTTGTCGGTGGAGTCGGTTTCTTGATGTTGAAGATGGACTTGCCGACAAAGCGAGTAATGGCCGACTCCCACACCGGACTCAGATTCTTCAGATGCCTCCTCTTCATCATTTTCCTCGATTCAGCTTCAGAGTCCATCTCCTTGCCAATGAATGCCCGAGCCTTCTTGGAGCTGCTCTTCTTGTGAGATGAAGACTTGAGGATTTTGATGATTTAAGATTTTGATGATTTCTTCTTCTTCTTCGCATCATCGAATCTGTAATCCTTGTATTTCTTATTCTTCATTTCCTTTTCCCACTGAGGACAATCTTGAATATAGTGACCAGGCTTCTTGCATTTGTGGCAAAGTCTTCTCTTATAGTCACTGGATGAGGAATCATTGCCTCTTGAGGATTTTCCAAAGCGACCACGTCTTGTGAACTTCTGGAATTTCTTCACAAGCAGTGCTAGATCCTGGCTCAATTCTTGAGATCACCAAGGCTACTACCGAGTCCTCATATTCGTAATCGAGACACGCCTTGGCCTTCGAGGCACGTGGTTTGCCATAGTTTGAACCATAGAGATCTCTCTTTCAAAAAGTCGGAACTCGTGAGTGTTTAGCCTTTCGAGGATATCGGCAGGATCAAGCGACTTGTAGTCAAGACGTTCTTGTATCATCAGTCCCAGAGTATCAAATGAGGAATCAAGCGATCTCAGCAGTTTCTTCACAACTTCATGATCAGTGATGTTAGTGGCACCGAGGGCTTGAAGCTCATTTGAGATGTCAGTGAGGCGATCAAAGGTTTGTTGGACATTCTCATTGTCGAGTCTTTTGAAGCGGTTGAAGAGATTCTGAAGAACATTGACTCGAGAGTCACGCTGAGTTGAAACATCTTCATTTACTTTGGACAGCCTATCCCAGATAAGCTTAGCAGTTTCCAAAGCACTCACTCTTCCATATTGTCCTTTGCTCAGATGACCACATATGATATTCTTCGCTTGAGAATCGAGTTGTTTGAATCTCTTCACATCGGTAGCGTTCAAAGGAGAGGAGTGACATAGGGACACCATTTTCCACAACATACCGTAGATCGTTATCAATTGCCTCAAGATGCATTCGCATCTTGTTCTTCCAAAGAGGGGTAGTCCGCTCCATCAAAGGTAGGACACCCACCGAGACCTTGATCATACTGCGGTCGACATAACTAAAACTCTAGGCGGTTAAACCAAAATCACACGTAACAAGGGAGCACCTTGCTCGATACCAATTGAAAGTGTTATATCGACTAGAGGGGGTGAATAGGCGGTTTTATGAATTCTTCATCGAGGAATTTGTCGGTGAGGAAATTCCTTAGCGAAGAACTACTTGCAGCGGAATAAGTACTCAGAAGTAAACATAACAGGATACAAACATAGTCATCATGATGAAATGAAGACTAGCACAGAGTACAGGAAGCGTAATCATAGGATAACAAGATGAAGACGGACAGACTGAAGAAATTGAACTGAGAAATTTGTGAAAGTCTTCAGGCAAAGTCTTCAAGCACAGATATGAACAACATACAACACAGTAATGAGGAAATGGAAGAGTTGAGGAAATAGAACGAGTTAGTTGGTGAAGACAATGATTTGGTAAACCAGTTCCAACTCTTGTCTCGGTTATGCGTCTGTTGGAGCGGCCGAGTATTTAAACTCAAGGACACATAGTCCCGACACCCATCTTTGAGCCGCAACTCAGACACCCAGTCCTCACCGTATTCTCCTTGAACTAAGACCACGCAGCCTCGTCCAATCACTCGTGGTAAGTCTTCAGGTGACTTCCAAACCTTCACAGACTTGGTCACTCGGCGATCCACAATTCCTCTTGGATGCTCTAGACCTTGACGCCTAATCGTCTGGAAGAAGCACAGTCTTCAAAGGTAACAAGCGTCAGATCCACGCAGGATCAATTTCTACAGTGATGCTCAATCACTTTGGGTTTGTGGGGGTTTGGTTTTGGATTTTCCTCACTTGATGATTTTCGCTCAAAGTCCTCGGAGGATGGGTTGCTCTCAGATAACAAGTGTCAAGTTCTCTTGGAGCAGCCAACCAACTAGTGGTTGTAGGGGGCGGCTATTTATAGCCTAGGGAGCAGCCCGACATGATAAGACATAAATGCCCTTCAATGATATGACCATTAGGTGGATAAGATATTTTGGACAGCCGGTAGAAGACAAAGAATCGGCCGGAAATTTGACTCTCAAATTCCTCGGGGCTATCATGTTCCTCATCAGTAGGCAATTCAGACTGGCGAATTCCTAACTCCTCGATCGAGCAAAGTCCTCAATGACCCGGAAGAATCTGCGTCTCTTGCATCAAGAAATTGATCGAATATGAGATTTCCAATGGCTTCACTCAAGGGATTGGTAGGTGTAGGATTTTGAGTTGAGCATCACATGGAAATTTTTCCTTAGTATTTCCTTGACCCCCTTTAACAATACGGTGTTTCCTATGACTCAAGAAAGAGAAAATGAAACTACGAAAACAAAAGTCTTCACGCTTCATGTTCCTCAAGTGAATACCAAGTCTTCAAGGTCACACCAATTTCTTCACTTTCAAAGTCTTCAGAAAGTCTTCAGAATATCAAAGTCTTCAGTCGAAGAACTTCATTTTTAGGGGTCGACTTTCTCTGTAAATATCAAACTCCTCATAGACTTATAGACCTGTGTACACTCACAAACGCATCAGTCACTTAACCTATAAGGCTTCAATCCACCAAAATCACTAAGGGGCACTAGATGCACTTACACTTGCGGAGATCATCATTGATTGCTTTTAAGAACTCATGCTCTTGCTCAAGATTGAGCTTTTCAAAGCGTAACTTCTCGTGAGCCCTTAAAAGTTCTTAATGATCTTCGTAGATAGTTTCATGAGCTAACTTAAGAGATTTAATTCTTTAGTTAGAAGCTAAATCTTCTCCTTATCATTGGCATTAATTTTATCTTGTTTAGCATGATTAATTGACGTTTCATCATAGTATTCATCACTAGAGTTGTCAACAAGTAAATCATCATCCACAAGCAAGTCATCTTCATCACTATTGAAATCAACATACTCGGGATGTGTTACCTTTGGACCTTTGGCCATGAAGCATCTTCCAACACCTTCATTTGGTGAATCAAATATGTCGTAGGAGTTGGTTGACACAAGTGCTAGAACAGAAACACCTTCATCTTGAGTATATTCGGAGTCGGAGTGATAGCTTCTCTCGGAGTGATTGTCGGAGTCGGAGCCGGATACCCATTCACCAACATGAGCTTGATGTCTTCGTTTTGTGTAGCTCCTTGATGACTTGTCCTTCCTTTCCGAATCCTTGCTTCTCCGTGAGGGTCTTCATTCAAAACGATCATCTCTACTCCTCCTCTCTCTTGGTGGTGATTTTTCTCTTTTGCTCCTTCTTCTTGGAGAGTCTTCTCTTCTTTTGTAGGGTGACGTACACTCATTGAGTAGTGTCCGGTCTCCCACAATTGTAGCAATTGCGCCTCGACTAGAAGATCTTTTGTCATTGTAAGACCTTGATTTGGAGCTTCTTTCTTTGCTTCTACTCTTGTAGAATTTGTTGAAGTTCTTCACCATTAAGCTCAATTCTTCATTGAAGGTTGGTTTCTCACTTGATGATGTGGGGGATTCACTTGAGGCTTTGTAGGCACCACTTGACTTGTTGTGAAGTTCCTCCTTATCCTTGAGTGGCATCTCATGAGCAACAATCCTTCCAATGACTTCCGTTGGCTTGAGATCTTTGTAGTTTGGCATCATTTGAATCGATGTGCACACGGTATCATACTTTCCATCCAATGCTCTTAGAATCTTCTTGATGATGAATTTGTCGTCACTCTTCACTCCCTAAGCCGGCAATATCATTTGTGATAAGAGCAAGCCTAGAGTACATTTCAGCGACACCTACACCATCCTTCATTTTGAACTTGTCAAGCTGACTTTGTAGCACATCCAACTTGGATTCGCTTAACGGACTCGGTACCTTCATGCATATCAATCAAAGTATCCCAAATTTCCTTTGCATTCTCAAGACGGCTGATTTTGTTGAATTCTTCGGGGCACAATCCGTTGAAGATGATATCACAAGCTTGAGCGTTGTATTGCAGCATCTTCAATTCTTCCGCATTAGCTTCACGGTTCGGTTCTCTCCCATCGAAAAATTCACCTTGCAAGCCAATACAAATAATTACCCAAACGACGGGGTTATGTCCAAGAATATGCATTTTCATCTTATGCTTCCAACTAGCAAAATTAGTACCATCAAAGTAAGGACCTCTACGGTGATAATTTCCCTCGCTAGATGCCATACTCTCCTAGGTTGTGAAACCAAGGCTATGACCACCAAAAGCTAAGGAAATCAAAGCAAATGGAGACCAAGGCTCTGATACCACTTGTAGGACCTTGAAGTATGTCTAGAGGGGGGGTGATTATACTACTTGACCAATAAAAACTTAACCTTTTCCCAATTTTAGAGTTTGGCAGATTTTAGCTACTTTAGGACAAGTCAAGCAATCATCACACAATTCAAGCAAGCATGCAAAGAGTATATAGGCAGCGGAAATTAAAGCATGCAACTTGCAAGAAAGTAAAGGGAAGGGTTTGGAGGATTCAAACACAATTGGAGACACGGATCTTTTTGGCGTGGTTCCGATAGGTGGTGCTATCGTACATCCACGTTGATGGAGACTTCAACCCACGAAGGGTAACGGCTGCGCGAGTCCACGGAGGGCTCCACCCACGAAGGGTCCACGAAGAAGCAACCTTGTCTATCCCACCATGGCCGTTGCCCACGAAGGACTTGCCTCACTAGCGGTAGATCTTCACGAAGTAGGCGATCTCCTTGCCCTTACAAACTCCTTGGTTCAACTCCACAATCTTGTCGGAGGCTCCCAAGTGACACCTAGCCAATCTAGGAGACACCACTCTCCAAGAAGTAACAAATGGTGCGTTGATGATGAACTCCTTGCTCTTGTGCTTCAAATGATAGTCTCCCCAACACTCAACTCTCTCTCAATGGGTTTGGATCTGGTGGAAAGAAGATTTGAGTGGAAAGCAACTTGGGGAAGGCTAGAGATCAAGATTCATATGGTAGGAATGGAATATCTTGGCCTCAACACATGAGTAGGTGGTTCTCTCTCAGAAATGGTAAGTTGGAAGTGTAGGTTCGTTCTGATGGCTCTCTCCATGAATGAAGAGGAGGTGGAGGGGTATATATAGCCTCCACACAAAATCTAACCGTTACACACAATTTACCAAACTCGGTGGGACCGAATTGTTAAACCCGGTCGAACCGATTTAGTAAACCTAGTGACCGTTAGTGAATTTTGGTGGGACCAACATGCATCGCAATGAGACCGATTCGGTTAGGGTTAGGGCATAACGTAATCTCGGTAAGACCGATTACACAAACTCAGTGAGACCGATTTGGTAATAAGCTTTCCAGAGAGTTGGTCAGGTAAACTCGGTGGGACTGATTTGCTCTTTTCGGTGAGACCGAAATGTTACAAAAGGAAACAGAGAGTTTACATTGCAATCTCGGTGGGACCAATCGCTCACTTCCGTTAGACCGAAACGTTATGAAGGGAAACAGAGAGATTGCAACCCCATCTCTGTGAGACCGAGATCCCTATCGGTAAGACCGATTTGCTTAGGGTTTGTGGCAGTGGCTATGACTTTTGGAATCGGTGGCGCCGGATATGAGGTTTCGGTGTGACCGATTTTGGCTTTGGGTATAGGTCATTTGTGGATGTGGGAAAGTAGTTGAGGGTTTTGGAGCATATCACTAAGCACATGAAGCAAGAGGCTCATTAAACAACACCTCATCCCTCCTTGATAGTATTGGCTTTTCCTATAGACTCAATGTGATCTTGGATCACTAAAATGTAAAATGAAGAGTCTTGAGCTTTTGAGCTTGAGCCAATCCTTTGTCCTTAGTATTTTGAGGGGTCCACTTTGATCATCCATGCCATGCCATTCATTAAGCTTTCCTGAAATAATAGTCTTGGCATAGCATTAGCTCAATGAGCTATATGTTGTTATTAATTACCAAAACCACCTAGGGATAGTTGCACTTTCAAAGAGAAACACGCAAACCTCCATGCATCGCTCGGCCCCTGAGGGAGTCCTGGATTAGGGGGTCCTCGGATAGCCGGACTATGTACTTGTGCCAGACTGTTGGACTATGAAGATACAAGATTGAAGACTTCGTCCCATGTCCGGGTGGGACTCTCCTTTGCGTGGAAGGCAAGCTTGGCAATTCAGATATGTAGATCTCCTTCTCTATAGCCGACTCTGTGTAACCCTATCCCCCTCCGGTGTCTATATAAACCGGAGGGGTTAGTCCGTAGGACAAGAACAATCATAATCATAGGCTAACTTCTAGGTTTTAGCCTCTATGATCTCGTGGTAGATCAACTCTTGTAATAATCATATCATCATGATCATTCAAGCAGGAAGTAGGGTATTACCTCCATCGAGAGGGCCCGAACCTGGGTAAACATTGTGTCCCCCGCCTCCTGTTACCATTAGCCTTAGACGCACAGAGGGCCCGAACCTGGGTAAACATTGTGTCCCCCACCTCCTGATACCATTAGCCTTAGACGCACAGTTCGGGACCCCCCCACCCGAGATCCGCCGGTTTTGACACCGACATTGGTGCTTTCATTGAGAGTTCCAATGTGTCGTCACGATAAGGCTTGATGGCTCCTTCAATCATCCATAGCGATGCGATCCTGGGTGAGGTTTTCCTCCCCAGACAGATCTTCGTATTCGGCGGCTTCGCACTGCGGGCCAACTCGCTTGGCCATCTAGAGCAGATGGATAGCTACGCCCCTGGCCATCAGGTCAGGTTTGGAATCCTGAACTACACTGTCGACATCCGTGGAGACTTGATCTTCGACGGATTCGAACCCATGACAGGCATACCGAACATTCACGATGAGCATGATTTGGATCTGCCATCGGACGGTGTTTGGGACATCTCGCCTGCAGCTGCCCCGGCTATAAATCCGGAGCAGATCGTGCCATCCGAGGACGGGTGGATGGACCCCGCCACGGAGGTCGCACACTCATCGGCGATAGAGCCGAACACAGACTTCGCCTCAATGAGGTCAGTGTCACCGGACCCTCGGACTCGTATCCGGCCATAGGCTCCGAATCGCGTGCATCCGTGCCTATCGAATCTTATTGGGCACCGATCATGGAGTTTACCTCCGCGGATATCTTTCAGCACTCGCCTTGGGTGACGTACTAAATTCACTGAAATCTCTCTCCCTGCCAGGAAACTCTTGGCCGAACTATGTCCAGCTTGAGTGGGAAGCAGATGACGAAGGAATTCGTTCCCCACCCACCACCCACTTAATAGCCATCGTCGATTTACTTAAGCGACATGCTTGATTTTGACTCCGAAGACATCGTCGGTATGGACGACGATGCTGGAGAAGAACAGGAACCACCGCCCAAAGGGCGCTGGACAACCACCTCATCATATGATATATACATGGTGGACACACCCAAATTAAACAACGGCGAGGAATGGAAGGGTGCAACGAAGGATAATCCTCTTGAGAAGCAACCAAAGCGACGACGTCGGCGCCGCTCCAAATCCCGCCTCGGCAAAAACAGCGATAACAGCGCAAGAAAGAATAATACCCCGGTCGACTCCAAAGGAAATGACGACCCCATGGACCCAGCGATGGAGCAGGATGAGCCAGGAGACGGTGAACATAGTCCGGAGCCGTTGTCCGATCACAGCGATGCCGAGGGTAAAACTCGTCAACCTGTCTCTAGAGAGGAGAACAGTCCGGACGATGATGCATTCATCATCCCAGAAAAACACTTGTAACAAGAAAACCTCCGCAATAGGCTTATCGCCACCGCGAGGAGCTTAAAGAAACAGAAGCAAAGGCTTAAGGCCGCGCAGGATACGCTCAACCGCAGATGGAACAAAGTGCTCGACACTGGCAAAAAATACAATGGTGATCGCCACACAAAGAGCTACCCAAAGCGCAAGCTGCTGCCCGAATTCGACGACGAGGCTATAGAGCCCATTCCGCTAAAAAATAATACGACCGGTCTTCCGGACCGACCACCCCGTGGCCGCGACAGGGCGGCTAATGATGCCGCACACAAGTCAGCACACGATTTACGTGAGCACCTGGACAAAAAAGCCGGTATGGCTAGGTCCATCTATGGATCTAGGAAGCGTGCTCCGGCACAGGATCACGGCCACCAAAACGATTATACTGATCGAATACCAGCTCGGAATCAACACCGAACACTACAACCGTCGGACGCAATCCAGGGGTGCCGCGCACCCCCTGTGTTTCACCGGTGAGGTGCTGGATCATGAATTTCTAGAGTGATTTAAACCCGTAAACATAGAGGCATACGACGGAACTACAGACCCTGCGATCTGGATTGAGGACTTTATTCTTCACATCCACATGGCTCGCGGAGATGATCTCCACGCCATCAAATACCTGCCCCTCAAGTTGAAAGGACCAGCTCGGCATTGGTTGAAGTGCCTCCCCAAAAACTCAGTTGGAAGTTGGGAGGAACTTCAGGATGCTTTCAGGGCTAATTTTCAAGGGACCTACGTCCAACCTCCGGATGCACACAATTTAAGTCACATAATTCAACAACCCGGAGAGTCAGCCCGTAAGCTTTGGAACAGATTTCTCACCAAGAAGAATCAATCGTCGACTGCCCGGACGCCGAAGCCTTAGCGGCTTTCAAACACAGTGTCCGGGACAAATGGATCGCCAGACACCTCGGCCAGGAAACACCCAGGATAATGGCAGCCCTAACAAGCCTTATGACCCGCTTTTGCGCGGGCGAGGACAGTTGGTTAGCCCGTAGCGGCACCAATGACCCAGGCACATCCGAAGTCAGGGATGGCAACGGGAAGCCACGACACAATAAAAACAGGCGTCAAAATAATGAAGACAGCCCAGAAAACACAATGGTAAACGCCGGATTCAGGGGCTCCCGACCCGGTCAACGGAAAAAGCCATTTAAAGGCTGCAGAGATGGACCGTCTAGCCTAAACAAAATTCTAGACAGATTATGTCAGATCCATGGCACCCCCGAGAAACCTGCAAATCACACCAACAGAGAATGCTGGGTCTTCAAGCAGACCGGCAAGCTAAATGCCGAACACAAAGGGAGGGAGACGCCAAGTGAAGACGAGGACGAACCTCGCCAGCCAAACACTGGGGGACAGAAAAAAATTCCACCAGAGGTCAAAACAGTGAACATGATCTATGCAATCCATATACCAAAGAGGAGGCGCAAATGCGCACTCCGAGATGTATACGCTGTAGAACCAGTTGCCCCCAAATTCAACCCATGGTCGGCCTGCCCGATCACTTTCGATCGCAGGGATCATCCAACTAGTATCCGGCATGCAGGTTCGGCTGCCTTGGTACTCGACCCAATAATTGACAGATACCATCTCACCCGAGTCCTCATGGACGGTGGTAGTAGTCTTAATCTGATATATCAGGACACTGTCCGCAAGATGGGGATAGACCCGTCAAGAATCAGCCAAAGCAACACTACCTTTAAAGGAGTAATACCAGGCAAAGAGGCCCGCTTCAGGAGCTCTCTAGTACTAGAGGTTGTATTCGGTTCGCCCGACAACTTCCGAAGCAAAGAACTAATCTTCGACATCGCTCCATTCCGAAGCGACTACCATGCACTACTTGAAAGAACGGCCTTTGCTCGTTTCAATGCAGTTCCGCATTATGCTTATCTTAAACTCAAGATGCCCGGTCCACGTGGCGTCATCACAATTAGCGGAAATACAGAGTGTTCCTTATGTGCGGAAGAATATGTGGCGGCTCTAGCAGCCGAACACTGAACGGCCTCTCCAACCAGAATAAATGACCGGTCGTCAAGACCACGGACACGGTTAGATGAGTCCGGCACACCACTAGTTGTAGCAGCCCAGATAAACCTGAGCTTGGGTCGATGGATATACCCCCATAGGTGGTGCTAGGGGCTGCCTGCATGTAAAAAGGCCCATAGTTCGGCTTGACCCTATTAATACAATAATAGATTGCATTTTCATGGTTCATTAAGAATAACCAACTTTTCACACGAGTCTTTCACCTGGGTTTTTCCTTTTTACAGATGATCATCATGCTACACCCTTCCAGGATATGGCACAACGGAGACAAAGGCGCAGACGTGCAGCAGGGCCCCGCTCAAAGGTTTCTTTTTAGATTAAGACCCTGTGTAACCTTTTTTAATGTATCTTGTTGCTTCACACCCTCCGGGCACTTAACACAACCGAGAGGGATACTGACGTTATTGGCATTTCGTCACGCCAGATTAATGCATGTACCTGGAAACTCTGGGCTCATTATCGAGGGCGTTACTCAGCCCAGTATATGTTGTAAAGTCCGAATACCTTAGGGAGTGTTCGGCGTCGCGAGTTTGGCCTTATATGCATCAGTTCCGAATCATGTCTTCGGTCAATAGTTGGGTTTTCCTGGCTCCCGTGTTTTGCTATCTTACGTTCCGCTCTATCGACTAAGGCGACACCGGGAGAACTACTGCGATTGTGCCCTGGTTCATCTGGATGAGCACCTTAGTAGAGAAAGCTAAAAACTGACTGTCATGATAAAGCGAGAGACTGGTCAACCACTCCATGACTGAGCGGAATCTTCGCCATTCCTCCGCATTAACGAAGGACCGGTTTCCCGGTCATGTACGTACGTGCACCATATCCGGATGAACGCGGAAGTACCAGGGGCTATATAGTAGCCCCACCGTCAAACTCCTATGGCTAAGTGAAAGTGTTAAAGCTATATAGTCCGATTGCCTCGTTCGCCGCGCTACCACCTCCTTAATGGACCAAGACATTGGATCAACTGTGATTACGTGCTTTACCGAACACCCCCGCATTATGTGCGTGGGGGCTGAAGCCGATGACTGCAAACTTTCAGGTTATATACATATATACATAAACGGCCGCACAGGAGGCACCACAATACTTTATGGGCAAAGTATAAATATAGCCTCTATTATAAAAAAAAGCATTGTTTTTACAATCAAGATACATGTCACTGAAACATGGTACTCTTTGAGCACTGAGCCTCTATTAAACAGGCACCTTCTAGGACTTCTTCAAAATAGTGCTCGGGCGAGTCCTGGCCTCCGGGCGGACCCTTGGTTGCAACAACGGTGGCCTCCATCTCCGCCCAATATGTCTTAACACGGGAAAGATCCATCTGCGCACCCTCTATGCACGCCGACCTCTTGGCAGCGTCAGTATGCGGCACAGCGCGAAGAAATCGTTGCACCAAACTAAAATAACTATCCGGACTTGGTTCATTCGGCCATAGACGATCCATGACAGACTTCATGGCAAGCCCGGACAACCTATGGAGCTCAGCCCACTCGGCCATTTGCTCATTCAACAGCAGCGGACGCCTTGGATTACTGAAATACGACCAGAACAATCTTTCCACCTCATGATCTTTCTGGTCATTGAAATACTCCATCGCATCAGTAGCACTCTTTGCTAAATCCAAGTACGCGTCTGCCGAACTCCACAATTGGTCAAGAGGGCCATACTTCGGATCGCCGAACTTTGTCCGCAATAGGAAGGGCTTCCCAGCCGCGATATCTCCGGCTTGACGAAGCTCCTCCCACGCCGCTCTAATTTCAGAGCACGTTTCCTTGGCTGCTTCCAAGGCCTTCTTCAGTTCAGCCGTTTTCACTTGGCTTTCCCTTTCGAGGAGCTCATATCGGCTGGCGGCATTTTGCAGCTCTAGATCCATGTTGGCTATTTTATCTTTGCTCTGGCGATGAGGAGCATGTTCGGCTTTTAACTCCTCGGCGGCCTTCAGGGAGGCCGCATCGCTTCTCCTGGCTTGTTCCTTGGCTCGGGCAAGTTCTGCCCAAAGGGTCTCCACGGCGGCAGCTCCATCTGCAGTCAAAGCATATTATAGATACTAGCATCATGCTCCTCTTAATATTTGGTGACCACCCATACATACCCTATGCCTCGTCAAGCCGCTTGTTCACAAGCGTCAGGTCCGCATCCGCCACGTCCAGCTGCCGCCTCAATTCGGCAAAATCAGCAGTCCGGTCAGCCGCCAGACCCTCAGGCGCCTGTGCATGAAAGCAGCGCTATCATTACCTAAGACTATGATCCTCTGTTTGCCGCCTCTCGACGGCAACCAGAGTCTCAGGGGCTACTATCTATACAGAGGACACCTAGCGTGTGCGGTACAGTCAAATATATATATTACTTTGCGTACCTCAAAGCCTCTTAGTAGGCTCGTAAAAGCTTCATTCAACCCGCTTTTTACGGATGAGATCCACTCAACCACCGTACCCATTAAGGTACGATGCGCCTCTGAGATGGCCGCTTGCTCCAGAAGATCCATCAATGTGTCCGGTTGTACACCGGACAGTTCCGGGCTTCTTCTGTTGGTCTCCTTAGGAGCCGAGAACTCCGGACTTCGGGCGGCTGAAGAGTTACCCTCTGGCCTTTTCGGATCAGGAGAAATCCTCCGCGACGACACCTCAGGGTCGTTCGTCTCACGAGGCGGGGAAGCAGGAGGAGGCGTTTCGCTCTCCATCATCTCCGGAAGAAGATCCCCCGAAGACGAATTTTGTTGGGAAGGGCTATGTGCCGGACTGCAAAACATATGTCTCGGTTGTTATTCTCAGAGAAAAAGCAGGATATATTTACCAAAGTGCCTTTGTTCACTTATGGCTCGGTTGATGGCTGGCCCCCTTGCGGGCGCTGTGCGTTAAGGACGCCCTCCGGGGCAGGGCCCCCTGGCGAAGTTTTCTTCCCTCGTTTGGAAACTTAAGTTTCCAAGTCTTCAGAGGCGGTCCTTTTCTTCCCGTGGGGAGAGAGGTTTCTAGATTCACCTCCCCGATCATCCTCCTTCGCGGAGGCACTAATTCCCCCAGTTTGGATGTGTAGCGTATGAAGCCCACCTTTGGCTTCTCTATTCCTCCCCTCACCTTCTCCTGATGGCACTTGATAGGGTGCGCGAGCCAACATCCTGGTCAGTACAGGATCCGACGAGCCTTCGGGAAGAGGGGTCGAACACCTGATCCTCTCTGCCTTTCTTATCCAGCCCTGGCTGAGGGAAATTTTTTAGAATGATGTCGTGAAAAATATAAAGACAGCATGTTCGGTCGCGGAATTACTTACTTGGGTATTTGGACGGTTGCAGTTGAGACCCGCATCCTCGGTGGTGTCCGGACACTTTACTCGTGATCCGAAGAATAATCCATACATCCCTTCGAGTGTCACGCCGAAGAAGTGTTGAATAGTTCGTGGTCCTTCTGGGTTGAACTCCCACATACGGAGAGATCGACGTTGGCATGGCAGGATCCGACGAACTAGCATTACTTGTATTACTTTGACGAGACTGACATCCCTCTTGAGGAGATATCGGATGCGGCTTTGCAATGTCAGCACGTCATTAACTAGCCCCCCAGTCCAGTCCTTTGTTGACCCATGACGCCAGTTGGGGCGGAGGGCCCGGGCGAAAGGCTGGGGCGGCCGCCCACTTTGTACCTCGGGGTGCTGTGATGTAAAACCACTCCCGTTGCCACAAGTCAAACACCTCCGGGAAGGAACCCTTCGGCCATAGGGCGTCGGCACCTCTGCTTATTATAGCACCTCCGCACTCCGCGTGTCGCCCGTCGATCATCTTCGGCTTCACATTGAAGGTCTTGAGCCATAAGCCAAAGTGTGGGGTAATGCGGAGGAAGGCCTCACACACAACGATAAACGACGAGATGTGAAGGATGGAATCTGGAGCTAGATCATGGAAATCTAGCCCGTAGTAGAACATGAGCCCTCTTACGAAGGGATCAAGATTAAAGCCTAGCCCTCGGAGGAAGTGGGAAACAAATACAACACTCTCGTTAGGTTCGGCAGTGGGGATAACCTGCCCTTGAGCAGGTAGCCTGTGGGGGATTTCGGCGGTCAGATACCTAGCCTCCCTAAGCTTCTTGATGTCCTCCTCTGTGACAGAGGAGGCCATCCACCGGCCTTGAAGGTTGGATCCGGACATAGTTGAAGGTCCGAAGCGCTTAGCCTGAACTTTGGGTGTTGGAACTCGAGGTAGGGGAAGGGAAGGCTCGAGCATGGAAAGAAAAGGACAGGTCTTGGCCCCTTTATAAAGAGGATGAATATCAAGTGTCCTCCATGTGGCCGTTTGGAACTTGCCTAAAATTGAGGAGTCATACTAACAAGCACGGTTGGGTTACCCACACCCGTATTGATGAGAATCCCGTGATAAGGGGACACGATCTCTGCTTCGACAAGATGTGCCAATAAAACCACCTCGCAATACGTGCGGTAGCAGGCTGGGAAAACGGTTCGTGTAATGACCGGGCCGCGGTGTGATCTCACGCTATGAAAAGTTGTCAGCAGATTAGATTTGTGGAATATTATGCTCTCCACGGTGGTATGTGGAATTTGTTTTGCAGAGCCGGACACGATCCTTGTGTTCAAAATCTTCTATGGAGTATTCGGAGAAGGAACCCGCCTTGCAATGCCGAAGACAATCTGTGCACCAGACTCATCGTCATTGAAGCTTGGTTCAGGGGCAACTGAGGGAGTCCTGGATTAGGGGGTCCTCGGACAGCCGGACTATGTACTTGTGCCGGACTGTTGGACTATGAAGATACAAGATTGAAGACTTTGTCCCGTGTCTGGGTGGGACTCTCCTTTGCGTGGAAGGCAAGCTTGGCAATTCGGATATGTAGATCTCATTCTCTCAGAATCGACTCAGTAACCCTAGCCCCCTCGGTGTCTATATAAATCGGAGGGGTTAGTCCATAGGACAAGAACAATCATAATCATAGGCTAGCTTCTAGGGTTTAGCCTCTACGATCTCGTGGTAGATCAACTCTTGTAATACTCATATCATCAAGATCAATCAAGCAGGAAGTAGGGTATTACCTCCATCGAGAGGGCCTCCTGTTACCATTAGCCTTAGACGCACAGTTCGGGACCCCCTACCCGAGATCCGCCGGTTTTGACACCGATAGCCCCGACCACCCACCGTAACCGGGAACTCCCCGATATTTTCCTCGCCTCGCTTCTACCATGAATTTTTCCGTCATGGACGGCCCAAAGTATGTCATGCAGTTGTGTCCCCAGCCCACCCAGGACGAAAAGCCCATTTTCCGTCATGATTTTTTTCATAGAAGTAGGAGCCCACCACATGTATGATGATACATGCCTTTGTCACAATTATCATCATAGAAGTGTCATAAGCACGACAGGAAAAAAATTCGTTCTGCCCAAAATGTCACAGATGTCTTTTTTGTAGTGTTGGTAGGATTGATGTAGAACCTCCCCGGCAACTGCGCTAGAAATTCTTTCTGCTACTTCTTGAGTTTGCGTTGATTTTTCTCTTGAAGAGGAAAGGGTGATGCAGCAAAGTAGAGATAAGTATTTCCCTCATTTAAGAACCAAGGTATCAATCCAGTAGGAGGTACAAGCAAGTCCCTAATAGATGCACCTGCACAAACTAATAAACACGTCACTAGTGTAGAACTGGGCTATAGTTCCGGTTCGTAAGGCACCTTAGTGCCGGTTCTGGAACCGGCACTAAAGGGTGGGGACTAAAGCCCCCCCCCCCTAATCTCGGTTCAACACGAATCGGGACAAAAGGCCCACCACGTGGCACGATCACGCGCCAGGGGGCTAGGGGCTTTTAGTCTCGGTTGGTTACACCAACCGGGACTAAAAGGTTTAGGGGTTTGGGGTTTATGGTTTAATTTTCCTTTAATTTTGTGTTTTTGATTTAAATTCTTTTTCATTTGCTGGTATTTTACGATACTACATATCGTACACGTTATGCATATATATAAATAAAATTTCTCGTAGAACCGATCATATATATATATAGACACACACACACACATCTGGGCTACTTTGTTTCGCGAAACAGTATATTATTCTGTTACCCTACTTGAACTAACGAATGTAACAGGTTGGACTGATGTGGGTTTTCTACATGAACTGATCCTCCTGCATGTTCGACGGGCGTAAATGGGTGACTCAACGGGGAGCTTCCGGGGGTTCTCCGGTGCGGTGCTGCTGGCCATTTGTTGCCAGAGGAGACATGTACGAGGTTCCGCACGTGCGCACGCTCACCTGGTTGTGTTTCCCGATCTCAAGTCACCGGAGGTGATGGCTTGGGCATTTGACGGCGGATGTGTCGGGCGTTGGTGTTTACCGTGGTGTTCATAGCCGTCAAATTTACGTCTAGTTTGTTGTTTTGTGTGTTATTTGGATGTGAGAATTATCTGTGTGTTAGAGTTTTTCGCAGATTCTTTCACTTTAATTTTTGATTAGAAGTTTCTGTGTTCTTGGTCATTTTCCATGTCCGCCAGCAAATGCGTTCTTGTTTTTCCGATGTTTTATTTTCGAATTGACCTTGCAGGGAGGGAGATGAGGATTGTATGAATAGATTTGTGTTGTCAATTTTGTTTCTTGAGTTGTTTCTACCCCGGATTCCCATGTGATTTGGTGGTTGGAGGAGGTGGTTGGCGGAGGTGGTGTATGGTGGCTGAGTGTAGCCTGTGATTTCTTGTAATCTGGTCAAATGTGTAATTAAGTTGCGTGTTTTTCAGTGATGTTTTGAATTGTTGCCGTATGTGTAGTTGGACTGCTCCATTTGAAAGTTGTATATTTACTATGCGTTGACATCAGAGTAAGTATTTTATACTGGCTGCTTACTCATACCTCTGCACTTTGAGTATAAAGCCCGAGCCCTCTGTCAGTTTCATTCCACCAGCTGCCACAAAAGAAAGGCCAGATGGATCCTGAGCTGGGAGAGGTCACAGAGGAGGAGGGTGATGCCGTTGATGTGAGGGTTGTAGTACCGGAGCAGTGGAGGAGGAGGAGGCGCAGGCGCAGGCAGAGGGCACGACATGCTGCCGAGGAGGAAGTGGAGGCAGAGTTCAACAGACGCCTTGCGTGCGAGGTGATGGATACTTGCAACTCCAATGAACTGGAGCTTCTTTTCCTAGAGGGCAGGGGAAGGAACCATATTCAGATCATCAGTTCGGCTAGGTCGAGAGCAGCCACGGCTCCACATCCATCCATCAGGGCTAAATGGCGTCGTTTCTTTGAACGTTATGGCTGAAGTACAGAATTTTTATGTTTTTAAGGTTGTGTTGTGAGGGAGCAGATGTTTGAATGACTAAATGAATTCAACTGTCTACCTCTGAATGTGTTGTTTTATCTGCATATGTTTGTTATGTGCACTTTTTGAACTGCTATTTTATCTTAAGTTGTTATGATTTGCGGTCAGATGTTGCATGGCTTGTATAATAACTATTTCCTACCAGCTGGCTGCCCACCTGCTTATTTATTATTTTTATAATCTGCGAGTCTCCCTGTTTATAAATTCTATACATCTATGTGTGGTGTGTGGCTCAGTCTCCCCCTCCTTTTCTTCTTTCTTCCAGAATCAGATCTAGGTTCCTCCCTCTTCTCTCTATTGTTTTCTTCCCTATTCTTGTATTTTCCAAGGAGGATTGTTCATGCGGATGTCTGGCAAAGATGGCGTGCATAGCTGACGGTTGTATGTATGAATCTGGTCTGGAGCTCACCAAGACTCAGCGCCGTGGGCAACTTTCGTGTCTACTTTACAGCAACCATGGGTTTCGGGCACCCTATGTTTGTCGCCTGACGGTTGGGGACTTGAAGGAATCATGGGTATGTGTTTCTTTTCGTTTTGTTTTCTTCTTTTTGTTGGTGTCATTTTGAATCGCATGGACTCAATCTGTAGTTTAGTTTTATCAATAGTTTGTCTATAACTTTTGTTTGGTTTAGTCAGAATTTAAGAGTATGGATTTGTGTGTGTATGTGTTCATTACTTAACAGTATTTTATCCATTTTTGTGTAATCCTTGTTCTGTTTTTGCTAGAGGTTTTTACTGTAGGTATATTGATCTCTATATTTCTTTAGTTTAGTCATGTCATATGACTAGTTAGTTTGGTATTTTTTTTGGTTGAGATATTTTCTTTTCACTTTGTTATGCAAACCATTCCTAGATCTGTGTAAAAATTCAGTTATGCCAGGTGTTCACTTTGTTTTCTACTCCCATGCCCATTTCCAGAAAATGTCACCCAGAATCAGGATTGTTGCTCCTAGTTCCGGGATACTGAAGATGGAGACTTCAGACAAAAAGGGTATCAGTTGATGGAAGTTGCCTACCACATTGACTTTGATGGTTGCATCAACCTAACTACTGGGTGGAAGGAGTTTGTGGCAGAGTCTGGATTTGAGGATGGTGATGTGGTTATGGTTCTGTTCTCCAGGGAAGATGATTCTCTGACGTTCAGAATTTATGTGTTGTAGGTTTAAATGTGGCAAACGACGCTGGTTGTCAGATTTGTGTTTGTTTGACTATATCGCAGTAATTTTTTTTAAACAATGTATGTGACATGGTTGAATTATATATTATTACCGGATGGTTTGGAATATAATTTTCCATATGTTATTGTATGCGCTATTTTTTTATGTAATGCTTCGTGTTTTGGCTAAAGTAGAACTTTTTTTATAATTTTTTTTAATTGGCACAATTTAAAGTTGAACTGATGTACATAGCTTGCAGACGAAACATATACACGCTGATAATGGATGTTGGACCCCTTGGGTTGAGTTTGTTGAACTTGCATGCTGTTAATAGTAGTACTGAAGTATTTTTGGATGTCAATGGCAACCACACTTGTTTGCTTTATAGCATTCTTTCTTACTATTGTCAGGAATTTAGAGCCAAATTATTATCTTTTAGTTGAATAGTGATAGTTATATTATTTTTTAAATAAAAAGAATTTAATCTTGCTGCACAGTACATTTTTACTTGAACCTTCTGAATTTTAGTACTTGAACTTTTTAAAATTTTGTTTGTGAAATTTTTGTTACAATCTTCTACGTTGAAGTGTGCTTTTATATAGTTATGTTTCAAAAAAAAGGTTTTTTTGTTTAATTTTCTAATTTTTTTACAACTAACATGTGTTTGAACTTTTGTACATTGTTTTTTTAGAAGAATATTTTATGAGGGTTATTTTTAAATTATATGCATTTTGTTCTTTTTAATTTGGTTCGTGTGTGATCGGTAGGAATTTTGTATTTGGGTTGTACTGTTGCATTGGGTCGTCCCTTGGAGGTATTGTTTTTGGCCCAGATAGGTCGTCTGCCCGGCTGTGCAGTGCAGCGTGCGCGTGTGGTTTGGGTTTAGTCCCACCTCGCTAGGCGAGGGGGCTCTCGACCTGTTTATAAGCGCTGCCGAATCCCACCTGTCGAGCTCCTCTGAACACTTACCTGAGCGCTTATACACGGCGCTCGCTCTCTGTCATGACCTGTGGGCCCTTGACGGCAAGCCCTGCGTTGCGACGATTTACTAGGGATTCGCCAACGGTATCCCCGTGGGCTCGAGTTCAAGTGTCAACTTGCGCTAGGGCCTGTCTTTCTATGGGCGGTCAATTTTTTTTTTGTTTTGAATCTAGTACTTGACTCCATCAGTAATTTGGACTTATACTTTCATTGTAGTTGTGAGTTTTGTCGAACTGTTTGTTTGTCACTGAGTTTTTGACTCTTTTTTTGTTGTTGTTGTGATTATTGTCAAAGGTTTTCTGGTTTTATTTTTTAGCATTATAGTACTTTCTTGTAAACTAAGTTATACTGAGGGTTCATTCAAAGTAGAACTTCTGTGTTTAGGCTCACTTTTTTTTGATGGATTTGCAAGCTAATGCTTCTTTGTACCTTTTTTATATTAGTAAATATGTACTGTCCGTTCAATTGTACTTGTACTGTCATTCTTTAGTCTGCCAGTGAGCAATATAAGCCGGTTCTGATGCTTCTTAACTTTTCTGTTGTAGTACTTGCTAATTTTCTAGCAGCTACATATGGATGAAACACTAGGACCACACCAAGGGGCATAGTTGTACTGACACATCTTCCTTGTATGGACTTGCTTCCATTATCTATCTTAGGGGGGTGTGGGTGGGAAACAGAATAACCGCACTGCGCCTATCAAACAAGCGCACTGCCGCATTAGCGCGAGGCCGAGCCGGAGGGGAGAGGAGCTAGGAACGAGCCATAGCAGGCGACAATGCAGCGCTCCGCGGCGTCGCATGCGGAGACGAGTCCGTAACATGACTTGCCCCATTATCTATCTTAGGAGGGTGTGGGTGGGAAACAGAATAACCGCATTGCACCGAGGGGCATAGTTGTACTAACACATCTTCCTTCTATGGACTTGCCCCCATTATTGTCAAAGGTTTTCTGGTTTTATTTTTTTAGCATTATAGTACTTGCTTGTAAACTAAGTTGTACCAAGGGTTCATTCAAAGTAGAACTTTTATGTTTACGCTCACATTTTTTGTGATGGATTTGCAAATTGATGCTTCTTTGTACCTTCTTTATATTCGTAAATCTGTATTGTCCGTTCTATTGTACTTGTACTATCATTCTTTAGTCTGCCAGTGAGCAATATAAGTCGGTTCTAATGCTTCTTAACCTTTCTGTTGTAGTACTTGCTAATTTTCTAGCAGCTACATATGGATGAAAAACTAGGACCGCACCGAGGGGCATAGTTGTACTGACACATCTTCCTTGTATGGACTTGCCCCCATTATCTATCTTAGGGGGCTGTGGGTGGGAAACAGAATAACCGCACTACACTGAGGGGCATAGTTGTACTGACACATCTTCCTTGTATGGACTTGCCCCCATTATCTATCTTAGGGGGGTGGGTGCGTGGGGGTGGGAAACAGAATAACCACACTGCACCTATCAAATGAGCACACTGCCGCATTAGCGCGAGGCCGAGCCGAGGGGGTCGGGACCCCCCCTCCCCCATCCCAGCGAGGCCAAGCCAGGAACGAGCCGTAGCAGGCAACGACACGGTGTGCCGCGGCGTTGCATGCGGAGGCAAGTCCTTAACATGACTTGCCCCATTATCTATCTTAGGGGGGTGTGGGTGCGTGGGGGTGGGAAATAGAATAACCGCACTGCACCGAGGGGCATAGTTGTACTGACACATCTTCCTTGTGTGGACTTGCCCCCATTATCTATCTTAGCGGGGGTGTGGGTGCGTGGGGGTGGGAAACAGAATAACCGCACTGCACCGAGGGGCATAGTTGTACTGACACATCTTCCATGTGTGGACTTGCCCCCATTATCTATCTTGGGGGTGTGGGGGGAAACAGAATAATCGCAGTGCACCGAGGGGCATAGTTGTACTAACACATCTTCCTTGTATGGACTTGCCCCCATTATCTATTTTAGGGGTGGGTGCGTGGGGGTGGGAAATAGAATAACCGCCTTTGCTTTGTCAAACAAGCGCGCCTTTGCCAAGATTAGCGAGGCCGGGCCGGGGAGAGGGGGACCCCCATCCCGCGAGGCCGAGCCAGGAACGAGCCGTGTGAAGACAATGCGGCGTGTCACAAGGGCGTTGCATCTTGGAGGCGATCTAGAACATGACTTGCCCACATTATCTTATCTTTTTTAGGGGGAAAACCAGCACCGGTATGAAGTATTATTTTCATTTGTACTTTTTAAATAATTTTTATTGTACTGTTGTGGGTTATTATTTGTACTTTAGCCGTTTGTTTTCTCCCTCTATATTAATTTTTTATTGTATTTAATTTTTGCTGTTATCTTTAGTAACTGCCGAGAGATAGTGGGCTTTGCCACGATTGTCGAATTTAGCCGTCGGTTTTCTCCCACTCACCTTTAACCTCCGCTCTCCCCCGTTCCGCTCCCCTCCCCTCCACAAATCGGTTCCTTCTTCGTTCCCCTCCTCTCCTCTTTTCGCCTAGAAGTTGCTTCTCCTGTTTCACCGCGGGAGCATCGGCCGGCGGGTTGAACTCCAGGGGTACAGTTTTGGGTGCTCTGTTTGCTCATTTTGCTCTGCCATCGACTCCCCTTGCATCCCCTTATGTATAGATTTTCCCAGTATTTCTAAGTTATTGCTCTCATGTTGTGTCAAGGTGGATTCGCTAGGGTTCCTTTGCTCTTGAACGAGCGGTTCGCGTCAGTGTACTGAATTCGATGGTGGATTTTGTGTTTGCTTGTAAGAGTTTTTCTTTGTATGGCGTGCTTCGTTTCTAAAATTGGTAAGAGCCCTAATTTTTGTTCATGTGTGTTGCAGACCTGGTTCGGCAGATTTTAGGTCTGTAGATCTCAATGGGTACATCATCCAGTCCAGACAAGTTAAATGCAGGTAATTTTTCCTGCAATTCGGATAATGTTTTATCAGATCTGGTTCTTAATAGGTTTTTAGTTGTATAGGTGTTGTCGTATGGACTTTACAAGTTGTATGGATTTTGATTGTTGTTAATTTTTGCCCTGGAATGTGTGGTGTTTCTAGTTTTTAGGTTCTTTGTGAATCGCAGAGGCGGTTTGCGATCTTGATCGAATGTGTAGTTTGAACTTTTGTTCTGGCATTTGAATAGTTTGTATCAGTCTGAGAAGAACTACTATGATGTTGAAAGTGTTGTCATTTTTGAAGTTTGGTGTGCCAATGGTGGGGTGATATTGTTTTATTGGGTGCACTTGTAATGTTCATATAGTTGAACTGATTGCTCGTACATGTACTTTTTTTACCTTTTTGCTGATTATCATGTTGTTGCAGATGTTGGAGTGCCGGTGCCTCCTGATTCTAACAAATCAGAACGCTTTCAAGATCTTGTGAATGTTATTTTTGAGATACCAAATCCTCTAGAAGAACTTGCAAGTATTGCTGGCGTTTCCCTTTTATTTGCTTTTTTTAACATCCTTGCGTACATAAATTTGTTTAGTTACATCAGTTTTTTCTTTTGTTTGCGTTTGACGATATGTTCCTTGTTTTACTTGTCTGTGCAATGTTAATTGTTCTTAACTGTATATGTGTGTGCTTTTGTTTTTTATTTATGCAGTTAATGATAGTCATGGTGCTGCTGAGGACATTATGAACGTTCTGAAAGATATTAACGATAATTTATTTGATGATGAAGGGAGCTTGCAGTTGTCAGTTATGCAGTCACAAAGTGTTGATGGAACTGAGCCTGTTACCAAGGATGAGGATGTTCCTATGCAGCTACAGCTGGAGGACGAAGGGAAAAGAAAGAAGAAGTCTGACTTTCTAAGGAGAAAGGAGTTGGAACGGTGTAAAGAGGATGCTTGCGTGCAGCGAAGCGCTGAGGATGTTGCTCAAGCTGCTCAAGCTGGAGATGATGAAGGTGGTGACGCGACCATTGCAACTGGTGATGCTTGATCTGATGGAACTGACAGGCCTGTGAAGACAAATCTGTTGCAGACTCACTTGACGCAAGTGTTTCCTCATGATGCAGTTAAGGAAAAGTAAGTTGTTTTGAAGAGGAAGATGGCATATTCGAACCCTGATGGCAGACAGAAGCATAGCCCCTGTGTGAAAGCTGCTTCGCAACCCGGTAATAGCAAAGCTGATGCAGATAGTGTTGCTGTGAAGATTGGTCTAAGCACACTTGGTGGCTCTCCTGTTCGTCGGAGTCCACGAGTTTTTACAAATAAGAAGCCTTCTTCGTCTCCTCTTCCAGAGTGCCATTTGTTGAAGCAAAATAAGAAACGTAAAGTTCCTCCTGCGAAGGTGAACAAAGGTGTGAAGAAGCATGCTCGTGTCGAAGCTAAAGATCCTGTATCTGAAGATGATATCAAAGTTAACTCCGAAGATGAATATGCAGTGGTACGTGTTTGTACTGTATGTGACTTACTAGTTGTACTTGCAATGATTTAATTGTGTCTGGGCTGGTATGCTGGCTAGGTGAGGGCTGGTCATTGTTTGCATCAATATAGGTTGTACTGATGTTGTTTTAAGAGTTGAACTTGTGCAATCTTTCTTTTTTCTTTCTTGCCTTCATATGCTTGTTTTGTTTTCTATATTCATTTAATTAAGTTGTGCCTTCTTTATTTTGATTTACAGCATGTTAGCGTTATGGGTCCGGTGAAGCCGGTGAGAAGCCGGAAAAGTTGCTTTGGATGAAGGTGACCTACAGTGACTGAACATAATTGTGCGATGTTCGTTGAGAGAGATTGATGCTTGTGCTAAATTGCTTGAGAGTCGCCATGTGGCTAGGGTTCAGGCAGCTGGTTTTGGTTCTATCTTCAAGTGGAAGGTGAAGTCTAACATTTTCCGCACTCTGATGGGAGCTTTGTATCTGAGGATAGATCCTGATACGATGACTCTTGACATGGGTGAGGCTAATAAGAAGCTTCCCATCACTAGCGATGGTATACAGCAACTATTTGGGTTCCCTCATGGTGGTCGTTCTGCACCAAGGCCGTTAGAGGACGGAGATGACGAAGCTTTGATGAAGTTAAGATCGGAGCTTGACATTAGTAGGAACAAATATATCAAGACAAAGGATTTGAGGGATAGGCTCAGGGTGCTTGTCAAGGATCCTAGCAAAGACGACCTTGCTCTAAAAGTGTTCTTCATTATTGTGTTTATGAATGTTGTGTTGCCTGGTGCCGCCCCGCATGTTTCCAGAGAGGCAGCAATGTTTGAGGATCTCGTCATTGAGGACATAGCTAATATGGATTATTGCTAGCTGATGGTTGATGAGCTTAGAAGGGTTGTTGTCAGGTACCAAGATGGTGTTACCATGGGGAAGGCAATCACAGGTTGTGCTATACGGCATGTACTAATGTACCTTGAATGCCTTATCCATGGCAAGACTCCGGAACCTGACATGCGAGTCCCCCGCATATATTTCATGGATCCTGACAAGCTTTCCGATCTGGCTGATGCAGATTTGATAAAAAAAGGCAACGCAGATCCAAAGACTTGGGTGTTTCGGAAGCTTCCAGTGAGTTTTATTTCTGTTGTGTCTTGCAGACCTTTTTTATTTACGTATAGCTATTTTTGCTGGAGTGAACATGTGTACTGCAGAGTTACCTATTTAGATTTTGTCATTTCTTAATCTTTGTGAGGCTTAGGTATGATTTTTAGTACTGTTGTTTTATGTGTGGTTGAACTGAATCTCTTTGTTCAACTGGCGTGTTTGTAAATACTAACAAACTGGCACTGATAGTGAAATATCGTGAGAGCTATTGATTTAAATCTTTTAATATAATGTTTATTTTTCCTTGTGTGTTGCATTGATTAATTAACTCGTTTTCCCCTTGTTCGTAGTGGAAAACTCAAGAGGAGGTTGTCTTTTTCTAAGTGTATAATCGGCCAGTCCTGGAGATGCCGTCATCTCAGGTTCCCAAGATTTCATCTCTGCACGATGAGGTGAGAGATGACCGTGGTGTTGAGGGTTCTGGTTATGTTCCCCCTGTCCCTAGTAAGGCCAGTACTTCACAGAGGCAGGGTTTTGGTATTGACGTAGCTGTTTCTGCGTTGGAGTGTGTTGAGCATACTTTTAGTAATGTGTGTTCTGAGCTGCAAAAGGTCCCAACTGCAGTTGAGCGTCTGATATGTATCAATGGTATCCTTCCTGAAGGTCATCAATTTAATGTTGAGGAAGCAGTGGATTATATTGAGATGGAGAGAATTTTAGTTAGTGACATGTGTCATGGTGCTTCTCAACTAATTCAGATCTCGGTTCGTCTGTTGAACAACATGAAGCATTTCAAAACTATGCAAGACTCTCGCTGCAAGCCATATGAAGAAAGTGCAAATGTTGTTATCAGGCAGATTGAGCAAGATGAGGCTGCTGCCACCGACAGCAGAGCTGGTGATGGTTCTGAGACTAATGGTTCTGATCACCATACGAATGATGTTGGCTTGGAGCGCCCTATTGTTGATGTGAGTCTGTCCTCAATGTTTGCAATTTTTACTATGTTGTTCTGCTGTCAGTATTGTAGTTGAACTTCCTCATCTTCATCTGTTTATTAACTTTTTTTCATGCAGGATGAGGCTACTGCAACTGATAGCAGGGCTGGTGATGGTACTGAGGCTAATGTTTCTGATCACCATATGAATGATGTTGGCTTGGAGCCCCCTGTTGTTGATGTGAGTCAGTCCTCGATGTTTGCAATTATTACTATGTTGTTCTGATGTTAGTATTGTAGTTGAACTTACTCATCTTCATCTGTTTATTAATTTTTCTTTCATGCAGGAGACCAATCATAATGTTGAGGCTGTTGTTGACCGTGGAATTAATGATCCATCTACTAATAAGTGCAAGGTTATTTTTATTTTTATTTTGTTTATATATATTCTTGAATTTTCATGTGCACAAATGTGCCTTACATGTTCATTTTTCTATCCCACGTCGTTAAGAGATTGTAGGGGATACCTACCTTTTTGTTAGTATGGTTTAATTCCTTGTGTTTATTGTTGCTAATACTGGCATTGTTTTTTTGCTTCATTACTATGAGTCAGGGTCCTGATGTTGGCGACGAGCCTTGTTCGACCATTGGTGATGTTCCTTTGAATGTTAGTAGCAGCAAGATCGATGATGTTGTTGTGAATGCTACTAAGGTTTGTTTTTCTGTGCACCTCTTGCTAGCTTTTTTTGATTGTTAGTTTTTGCTCATATTATTCACTTTTTCTGAATTTTTATTATTTTTCAGATGACTGATGTTGAGCGTGAGGCTGCCGTTAGTGGTGGAGATGATGCTTGTGGTGTTCCATTGAGTAGTGGGCGCGATGTTGGTACCAAAGTTGCTGATGAGGATGTTGGTGCTGCCAGCATATGTGATGCCAAATCGTCTGGTGTTGGTATTGCTGGCAATGAAAATCTTTCTGGTTGTGAAGATTTGCCACCGGAAAATTTCCCGCCTGGAAGGCTTGATTACGGTGATGCATTGCAAGATGCCTGTAGTGTGGAGGAGGTGCCATCCGAGGATGATGATTTACTTCTATCGATTTCTTCTGGACCCTTGACGCAGGAGGCGCTCGTGTCGTCCCAGGATTTTCTTTCTTCAGAGCCTGAAAGCGCAGCCATAATGTTGTCCTCACAAGATCTTCCATCGTCAAACCCTGAAACTGGAGGCATATTGGTGTCATCACAGGAACTCCTGTCGTCAAACGCTGATAGTGCAGGTAAGGACTTGTAAATGAGGCATACTTCTCATTTATGGCATTTTGGACATGTTCACTTGTAGTGCTTGAACTTATTATTTTTATTCTTTTTCTGCAAGCAGAAGGTGCTAATGTTGTTAAGGTTGATTTGTTTTTCTTTGTTGTTACGAGGTTGCGCACGAACCGTGCGAAATGGTTAGTTTGGGATTTTGCCCGTATCATTTTCGTCTCTTTTTTCTCTTTCATATGACTATTGTTGTTATTGCAGTAGTTTTAGATCATGTCATCTTTTGTGTTTTCCTAGTGACAAGCCCATGTTTCAAAATCGTGAATGTGATGCCAATGTTGGTCCTATTGCTAAAGTGTTTGTCCCCACTGGCATGCTCAACTCAGACAGTGCTGACATTGTTATATATTCTCTACGTTAGAAGTACCGAGACACTGACAAGTTGATAGTTCCCAGATGGGTGATGGTTAGTATTTTGTTTTGTAGATAGGATGATAACTTACTTTGGCAATTTTCTAACTGTTGTTGTTCTTCTTGTACAACAGACCAAGATCCGTGATGGAAATATTGATGGCAATGTGCTACAGTGGTTCACGAGGTCAGGGGCTGATGGTTTTGACCAAGTAGGTGAACTTGAACTTATTGTACTCATCAACTAGAACTGTCATGTTTTCTTGCAAGTTTGGAAGGTGGGAATGAACTTGAGTAGGCTGCTTTTTACCACTATACTTATGAATGATGTGTGCTTCTTTTTTTAAAGTTGCACTTATTGTCGCAAGGAAATTGAACTCATATGTTTGTTGCAAGTTTGGGCGGTGGAGATAAACTTGAGTAGCATTTATTTCTTGTAGTGGGTTGCTTACTCAATTAGAACTTATGATTATCTGATCTTTGTTTGTACTAATGAATTTCAATTTCCCTCTTTTATTTTTTTGTTTGGAGGCTGAATTTTTTGTTTCATTATGAATTGTTAAATTCATTTTTTCTCTGCGCTTTTTTTGTCAGCTTCGTTTCCCTACTTTTGATCCGCCGTCATTTGCGGCTGCCATGAAGCCTAGTGATGAATCTGGGCATTGGTGCTTGATTGTTCTGAATTTGAGGTTCCGTCGTTTTGAGTGTCTTGATTCACTCTGCGATGAAACCTGGAGTGATGCAGTTAGATTCTTAAGGACTATGACAGATAACATAAAGAAGCTTTGGAGGGAGTCCAGCGTAGACAGGGCCAAACCGTTCTCGCCGGCGCATATTGATGGTTTCTCTTGCGAGTTTGTGCGGGTGCCGCAGCAGAGAAACACGTGAGTATCCATTTTTAATGATTTTTCTTAGTTGTTTTTGTTTCTGGGAGGATGGTGTTCCTGTTTTTTCAAATTAGTGATGTACCCTTTTGTATTTTCTTTTTGCTAACAGGCATGATTGTGGCTTCTTTATGCTACAAAACTGCAAGACCTATCATTGCCGGGAGGATGGTGTGATTGAAATGTTGGATTACAGCCACGAAGACATTCTTGACATTAGGAAGACTTTGTTGTATGCCTGCGCAACTAGCGATGTGTTTGATGTTGACTTCCGGGGTTTATTTGGCATCAAACCCTGTACGTATGCATCACCTGTTGTAATTTTTTGTAGCTTGTACTTCTTGATTAGTACTGTCATGAATTATTTATTTGTACTTACCCTTGATGCAGTCCTTTCTTTTTTAATTTTGCAGGTGAGTGGTTGGATCTTGGTGAGCATGACTACAGGATCTTTAGCAGCCAGTTCTCGGAGCTCGAGTGTGTACCTATTGATTTTAGCCGGGCGTTCTCCCGAAAAGACAAGATCTAGTGTTATGAAGGGGCGGTTGGGAGCTCTGAAAGGTTCTACGGCTGCTTTTGCAGAGAGCCCCTCTACACCCAAGAATCCCATTGTGGAATTGATAGACAGCAACGATGATGCGTTTGAAAAGATTGTTGGCATGGGAAGAGTCACCAGGAGCGCTCCTGCCAAGGGTTTATCCCCTCTTGCTAGAATAGTGGCTCGTAGAGCTGGTGCTGCTAGGAAGGATCCTGCTATGGATTCTGGCAATGTTACAAGCACGAAGCGTGGACCCAGAGCTCCTATAAAGTTTTGCTCCCTTGTGCAGCAGCTTCACCCTCATAAATTCCCTCACCTGGACAAGGCTTGCAAGTTGTATAATCTGTTGCTTAGTGATGAATGGCGTGAGAAGTATGCCGAGTGAGTATCTCTCATTATGCTTCCTCTTCTTATCTTCCTCTTCGCATCTGGAAAAAGGGTATTGCTAAGTCCATACTTCATCACCGTGATCAATCAGATCGTTTGTTTCTATTAAACAAGACTGCCTATTGTTTTACGAGTTTAAATAATACTTTGCTTGTTGATCCTTCCCCCCTGTATATATTTCTTTTTTGGCTTTTTGCAGGTTGTGCTTGACTGTACGTTTTACGGTGATGAAGGTAAAGAGTTTAATGTGGAGAGTGCATCGATAGATTTCAAGAGCTATGTTAAAGATGAGGAAGACTTGCTCGGTGCCGGCCTTGTGAGTTATACTAGCAGATTTTTGGTTTTCTTTGTTTGTTGTCATGCTATTTTTTATTTTGAATATTTAATATCTATTTTTTGGTCATTTGTTTTTTAGATCTTGATGCCTCTATTCAAACCTATGATTTTACCAAAGGATAGGAAAGTGAACCACTTTTCCTTATATGTCATGAATCGGTACCGGAGTAGTGTCGACATCCTTGACTCTTTACCTTATCCGAAGAACCATCGTCCTTCAAAGAACACCTATCATAAAGACTGCAAGAAGATTGTGAGTGACATTTATTATCTGTACTGGATTAATTTTTCCACATCTTTGTTTCTGCTTTTCTAAGACCTGAAAATGTGTGGTTTGTTTTCTTTTTTTACAGATCTCTAGATTGGTTCAGGTAATGAAGGCTTTGTATGGTGATGCTCAGTACAATGCGAGCAAGAAGCCCAAATGGGAGGTTTTTGCAAAGAAACCAACGTTTGTCAACGTTCCACTTCAAGGGCCGAATGAATGTGGCCATTATACTCTGAAATATGCAGGATCCTATGATGGTGAAAAGATCGTTGAGAACATTCGAAATAATGACTTGGGTTCTAGTTGAGCTTTTTCACTTTCTATGTTTCGCTTATTGTGTATTCTTTTTTATGTGTCATGATTTTTGATAATTTGTTTTATTGTTTTGCAGACTCGTATTGTTGATTGGAACGCTGAGGATCTGTATAGAGTTGTGTTCAACCAGAATAAACATCTTCTGGTGACGGAGCTTCCCAAGGAGGTTCAGGCTTTGGCTCCTGGTGCATAGAAGAAATGGTCATCATTTGCGTAGTGAATGGGATAGTTGCGTGATATATCTCTTGAAAGCATTGTAGGCTTTGTTTGTAGTGTTTGAATGTCTTGTCAAGTACTATGTAATAACTGGTATATTTTGCGTTATGTTTAAGTGTGGCACAACATTTAACAAACCTTTTTCCATGATGATAGTGTGGTTGAATAGCTGTTTCACTTGTGTATGTTTCATCGGAAATTCGTTTTGGTTAAGTTTTATTTTTGTACTGAAGTCTTATACACTAGTTGAACTGAAAACACCTTTTTTTCAAGTGCATTATGAGCTGTTGTTGAGAAAGTGAGATTTATTTTATTTTTCATCTGTTTCCAACCTAAGTTGGACCTTTATAGTTTATGTACCCTCTTTTCTTGTACTTATGATATAGTTCTGTTAGTATTGAATTGTAATCTCATTTAGCGTAAGGCTTTTAAAATTTGGTGTCACAATAGCACTTGTGGATCTATCATGAGTGGAGTGACACTTACTTGTTATGTAGAATTGATGTTATATAATGTATTAGAACTGAAGTTTTTTTTTTTGGGATTGAAATTATTTACGACGAAGTTGCTACATGATCTCTAGCTAGATTTTATTTAAGTATAAGAAAATTAGCAAAATTTGGGAGCCACATTTTTGTTTGAACTTCTTGAATTTTAGTAGTTGAACTTCATAGTAAAAGTTAAAGCACTGGTTTAAATTAGCTACATTTAACAGATAGCCCTATTAAGTTCATAACTACTTCACTAGTCAATGTGGACTGATGCTTCTGTTGTTGTTGTTTTGTGAATTTTTGTCCTTGGTTGAACTGTAATCTATTTGGTTGAGTCTTGGCCTTCTTTCTCAAGGCATTAATTGGTATCATCATAGCACTTACCGAATAAACTAAGTTGTACTGAGATTTCAATTTTGCTAGTACTTTGATCATTTTTTTTGTGTTGTTTGAAACTAGTACCTCACTGGTCAATGTGGGCTGATGCTTCTGTTGTCTTTCTTGTGATTTTTCTCCTTGGTCGAACTGATATCTTTTTTTTTAGTTTTGGCCTTCTTTTTTCTAGGTTGTGGTTCTTCTCAAGGTAATATTTCGTATCATCATAGTACTTGCCATATAGACTAAGTTGTACTGAGATTTCAATTTTACTATTACTGTTATTCTTAGTGTGTCACTGTGTTAGGGAATGCAAACTGAAGCTTCTCGTTCCTTTTAATTTTTGTAGAATGAATGTACCATGTGTTCAAGTGTACCAGTACTTTCAATTCTAGCATTCTAGTGACTAGGAAATACGTACTGATGGTTCATTTCTTTTCCTATTGCAGTACTTAGTAATTTTCTAACTACTATTAGCATGATGTTGTTAGTATTGAATGTTGTCCTTGGCTGAAACTTAGTCTTTTTAGTGTTCTTCTAAAACTAAAAACTGATTTTTAGTGTGATAGTACTACCGTACATGTCTAAGTTGTACTGAGCGTCCAAGGCTACTATTTGCTGTTGTCCTTAGTTAGTCTGCCAATGTTTTTTTTGTGAAAATATCCATGTGTGATTTGTTGCTCCATGACTAGTGCTGCATAGCAGCCATCAAGTTTCATTCACAACCTACTTCAACTTCAAATGATGGATAAACAAAATAGGAAGCTAGCAAACTTGTCAAACGACATAAGAAAACAATGTACTTGATAGACATATGCAAACTTGTTCAAACCCTGACACACATAACATAAGGAAGCTGGTTCAACCTAACGAAAGCAAACTACAAATCTGAAACAACAAGGTTAAGGACAAGCAGAAGCGCGAGCAACACGAAGGCAGACTTTCATGCCTCTTCATCTCGCGAAGTTGTAGTGGTAGTAGGGGTAAGCCTCCTGCTCTTTTGAAATATCCCAACCTATCATGATGTTTTCGATTATCTTCCATGACTTGTACATGGCGTACGCATCTTTTCCTGCGTACTCGATGAGCTTGTCTGGCAGCGGGTTGATCCCCCATAATTTGTGGTATTCCTCCTTGTTGATGTTCTCCTTCATGCCTTTGTAGAACGGGTGGATGGCACTGGCTGCAACATCGACCAAGGAGTCGTAGAATTTGTTTGTGGTTGGAACTTTCCACTTGCGCTGCATGTCGATGAAGTTGTTGGGGTTGATCTCCAAATCAGACTTGTTCAGCATCTTCTTGTCACCTTCAATGCTAAAACCGACAAATGTGTACAATTTCTCCTCTTGCAAGAACTGTTTGAGGCGCTTGGGCCTGCAAGGGGGGAGACACATATTGAAGAAGTGTTTTTTTTGAAGATTTAATTCTCCTATTTTTTTGTTTACAAGTGATAATCCATGAGGTAGATGCTTATATAGTACAAGTCATGGATGAATGTAGTTCACAAACTAGTACACAAAGTCCTGAAATTGAATTCAACCACGCCATGTTGTTTTCCTTTTTTGGTATCTTCAGTGCTTCACCAAATGTTTCACCAAGTTCAAGAACCTATTTACCAGAATCGATGATATATGTGATGCTTACTTCAAGTTTAGTTTTCTTTTTTGTTGAATAAAAGACATATACTAGTGCTTGATACATCTTTGTTCATCAATTATATATCAAGTTTAGAAATTAATTTGAGAAACATGTGCATCAAGATATGGACCTATATCACTTCACCAAACATCTTTTAATACATCAATTCTATAAACTATACTAGTGCATCAAGATTAGAATCTATGCTATTACATCAAGTTCAGAAATTAATTTGTTGAAACATTTTTCAGATGCTAATCTAGTGCATCAGTTTCAGATGCTAATCTGGTGAAACAATCCACTTCACAATTTCAGAAATGCATGTAACTTGATAAACATGTACTCCTGCATCCACTTCACAAACTATAGTAGTTCATTTAGTTGGGAAACAAGTTTATTGAAATTTTTAGGGAGTAGTACTAGTACAACAGATGAATGAACAGTAGTATGGGTTACCATTTTGTGGCCGCTGCGATGTGGTACACCAAGTAGAGTTCCTCGACGCACAACTGCAGGACTGCTGCCATCTGGGGAGGTTCATCTTTGCTGGTGTACTCCACATCAACTCGGATGAAGCTTGGATACAAGTCGCTTCCCTTCATGCTGAGCCTACTCATCATCTCGTCAGCCTTGTCTGGTTCGCTGGTGTAGACGATCTCCAGCGTCTCCTTGCCGTGGATCTCAACCCCTTTGAACGTTCTGGTGTACGCGCGCTTCTCGCCGGGGACGTGAACGTCGTCGAGGTTGCTGCTCTTGTCGGACATCTCGCCATGATGACGCTTGGCGGACGGTTCCTCCGCCATCGCCCTCCTCTAGCGACTGCGGGCTTGGGAGAGAGAAGTTTGTGGTTTGTCTGCAGTGGAGATGGAAGCGACAATGGTGGTTGTGGGAATGAGGCAGAGATGGAAGACAATGGGTTATTTTTTCAGCGCGTCGACGGGGATGTGTGGGAGGTGGTTCGTTGGGGACGTGGGTGTCGCGATTTGCACTCCCTTGTGGCAACCGCCCAGTGGGTGGCGCGGGTGGTGGCCTGGAAGAACAAACCGTCCAAGTCAAGGGTCTTTACTTTCGAACTGTGTAGTCTTATCAAGCTGTACTTATCAGCCGCTTATCCAACTTGCACATCTCAGGGGTGGTGATGATGGCATTTTGCACTGTTTAAGTGACGTATGCTTTTATGATGTTTATCCGTGTGGAGGTTATGTCTTGTTTTTCTACTGAAGTCTTATATACTAGTTGATCTCAAAACATTTTCCAGTGCCCTGGGAGTTGTTGCTCAAAACTAGGACTTATTTTATTTTCATCTGACCAAACCTAAGTTAGGCCTTTTATAGTTTTTGTATTCTCTTTTTAGTGCACTTATGGTTTAGTGTTGTGTGAACTGAATTATAATTTCATACAGCGTACGTTTTTGAAATTTGGTGTCACAGTGGAGTGAGTGGACTGACTGTTCCTGCTTTTTTAGAACTCATGTCATATGTATGTTTGAACTGAGTTTTTTTGGGGGGAGGGGGAGTTGAGATTATTTACGATGAAATCGTTTGTTGAGGTGTTGATAGATTTTATATAAATAAGAAATTTAGCAGAATTAAAAAAGAAAATCTATTTGAACTTCTTGCATTTTAGTAGTTCAACTTGTCTGATTTTACATAAATAAGAAATTTAGCAGAAATGACAAAGAAAATCTATTTGAACTTCTTGCATTTTAGTAGTTGAACTTGTCAGATTTTACATAAATAAGAAATTTAGCATGATTGACAAACAATATCTATTTGAACTTCTTGCATTTTAGTAGTTGAACTTGTGAGATTTTACATAAATAAGAAATTTAGCAGAAATGACAAAGAAAAACTATTTGAACTTCTTGCATTTTAGTAGTTGAACTTGTCAAATTTTACATAATCTATTTGAACTTCTTGCATTTTAGTAGTTGAACTTGAAAGTAATATTTAATTCGGTGTTTCAAATTATGTACATTTAACAGATAGGCTATTAAGTTCTCTGCTTTTTAGAGTTTCGTTGTTTTTGTATCATATTTTTTTCCTTTTTTTATCATCCGTGGTGCAGAGCTAAAATTATTTTTATTTTTAATTTTTGTATTTTAAAGTTATTGTCTACGAACTAGTAGTTGAACTTTTATATTTTCAGTTTTCAAACATTTTTTTTGTAGTTCATATTTCTTTGCCCCGCGCTCTTCTTTGTTTAATTGGCCTTATTGGTGGGGTGTTTGTAGACGATGGAGGCTATTGGGTCGTTTTTCGCCCGAAATGGCCCGCGCGGGCGTTTTAGGGACTGTTGGATGTGCGTGTGCTCTCGGTTTAGTCCCACCTCGCTAAGGGAGGAGGCTCTCGACCTGTTTATAAGTGCGGCCGAGTCCTACTGGTCGAACTCCTCTAAATACTTACCTGAGCACTTATACACGGTGCTCGCTCTCTCTCATGACCTATGGGCCCTGGTCTGCTGGCCCTGTGTTGTGCGGATTACTAGGGATTCGCCGACAGTTCTGCCGTGGGCTCGAGTTCAAGTATCTAGCAGCGTCAGGGCCTGCCTGTCCTTGGGCGGTCAATTTTTACTTTTTTTTGTTTGAATCTAGTACTTGACTCCACCAGTAACTTGGACTGATACTTTTTGTTCTAGTTCTGTGGAAGTGTTATTTTTCATTTGAAGTTTTTTGCCTTGTTTTTGTGTTTGTTTTTTTTTATTATTCTCAAGGGTCTTCTGGTATTCATAGTAGCAATTACATTCATGGTAGACTAAGTTGTACTGATAGTCCATTCATAGTAGCACTTACGTTCTTAGTCTGACATTTTGGGGGGGGGGGTTACGAATTGATGCTTCTTTGTACTTTTTATTGTAGTAAGTAAGTACTGTCCGATCAAGTGTACTAGTACTGTCATTCTAAGTCTGCAAGTGACCAACATAAGTGTGTGCTGATGCTTCTTAACTTTTTCTGTTTGTAGTACTTATTAATTTTCTAGCAGCTACATATGTATGAGAACAGTACATGAAGTACTAAGAATTTCTGCTTCAACTTTTGAAGCGTTGTTGAGCAAGTCAAATTCTACTGATTGTTTTCAACGTTATGTTTTCTGTACAATACTGAATCGAAACTACACATGGAACAACATTGTGTGATTAGTTGCTTCACAACTAGTACTTTAGAGCAGCCACAAAGTTCCATTGAGAAGCTACTTTGAATTTGAAATGATGGATTAACAAAATACGAAGCTACCAAACTTATATAATGAGATAAGCAAAACAATGTACTTCATGACATAAGTAAACTTGTTCAACCATGACAAGCATGGCATAGTCATACTGGTTCAACCCAACAAGAGCAAACTATGAATTTGAAACAACAAGATAAAAGGCAAGCACAAGCAGAAGCAAAGCTTAGGCGGGCTTCGATGTATCTTCATCCCTAAAAGGGGCGGTCGTAGTAGTGGTTAACCTCCCACGCTTTTTCAATTTCCCAACCAATTGTGATGTTGTCGATCATGTTCCATGACTTGTACGTGGTGTACACATCTTTTCCTCCGTACTCGATGAGCTTGTCTAGCAGCGGGGCTGATCCCCCATAGTTTGTGGTCTTCCTGCGTGTCGATGTTCTTCTTCGTGCCTTTGTAGAATGGGTGGATGACGTTGGCTGCAACATCAGTCAAGGAGTCGTACTCTTTTTCCGGTGTATGGAACTCTCCAGAAGCGCTGAATGTCGACGTACTTGTTGTAGTTGATCATTGGAAGGCCAGACATCTTCATCTTCTCTTTGTCGCCTTCAATGCTGAAACCGGCAAATGTGAACAACTTCTCATGCTTCAGCATCTCATTGAGGTGCTTGGGCCTGCAAGGGGAGAGACATTTTGAAGATTAGCATTACTTTGATGTTTGAATTCTTCATTTTTATTTTGTTTTACAAGCGATGAATCCATGAACTAGATGCTTATATAGCATAATTAATAGATGAATGTACTTCAGAAATTAGTAACAAAGTTCCGAAATTAAATTCAAGTATGTCATGTTATTTTTCTTTTTGGATTATACATAGTTTGAGCCAATGTTGTATGTGCTTTGCTTTAGTACTAGTTTATTTACTTTTGTTGAATAGGACAACACGTGCGATTAGCTTGACAAGTTCTTAGTTTTTTTGCTTATGAAAATAACATTAGACCAAATTCAGATACTACTTCACTACATCAAGTTCAGAAACATCTTTTTAATACATTGAGTACAAAAACTACACTATCGGATCAAGATCAGATACTGCACTAGTACATCAACTTCAGACATTAATCTTCTGCAAGATTTTTCAAATAGTAATCCAGTGCATCAGGTTCAAAAATACATTTATGATGTATCTACTTGAGAAAATACAATAGTGCATCCACTTTCACAAACCACACTAGTACATCTAGTTGGGAAACAAGTTTGAATTTAAATGAGTATTAATTAAATAGATGAACCAAACAGGGCAAATGAGTAGGATGGGTCACCATTTCGTGGCTGCTGCGATGTGGTACACCAGGCAGAGTTCCTCCACGCACAACTGCAGGACTGCTGCCATTTGGGGAGGTTCGTCTTTCCTGGTGTAGTGCACACCAAGGCCAGCGATCTTACGATGAGAGCCACCAGCCTTCCTCCAGAGCCTGGAGATCATCTCGTCGGCCTTGTCTGGTTCGCTCGTGTAGACGATCTCAAGCGTCTCCTTGCCATGGAGCTCAACCCCCTTGAGCATTCTTGTGTACGCGCGCTTCTCGCCGAGGATGTGAACGTACGGTTGCTCTGCCATTGCCCTCTTCCGGCGACTGTGGGCTTGGAAGAGAGAAGTTTCTGGGTTGTCCGTGGTGGAGACGGAAGCGGTGATGGTGGTTCTTGGAATGAGGCAGAGATGGAAGATAATGGCTTATTTCCAGGGCGTGGACGGGATGTGTGGGTGGCGGTTCGTCGGGGACATGGGTGTAGTGGTCGTGGGGTCGTCGTTTGCAGTCCCTTGTGGCAACTGCCCAGTGTGTGGCGCGGGCGGTGGCCTGGAAGAACCAACCATCCAAGCCAATTTCTTTGCCAAGGTATTAATATAGTCGAACTGAGTAGTCTTGTAGAGCTGTACTTATCAGTTGTTTTATCCCACTGCGCTCGTCTCAGGGTCGGTGACGATGGCATTTTACTATCGCACTGATCCGTCTTGTCAAGCTGTACTTATGAGCTGTTTATCCCACTTGCACGTGTCAGGGTTGGTGATGATGGAGGTTTGTACTTCTCTACTGTGTTACTTGGACTGGTGATTGATGTGTAGTTAAACTTACCAAATACAAGTCGGACTGTGTGTGTCATGTTAATTTTTTAAAACATTTTTTGTTTTTTTGAAAGGATTTTTTATGTGAACATAATCATTGAAAGTATTTTTACAGATAAATTAGTTTTTCATCAGTACAAGTGTATTATATTTTCATTTGCTTGAGGTAATTATTATTCTGTACTGATGGACTTTCTGAACTAGGACTGGCAGAACCATACATAGCTTGTTTTTTGAGGATTATCAGTACTGGTGTGTGTGAGGGTATAAATTTTCCTTAACATATTTTTGCTGAGTTACTGGTCGACAGTAATGTTGGTGTTACATAAATCCAGATAAGTTTTTTCAAATATATTTGTGACTGCATTCAAAAGGATTATCAAACCGTTTACATAATAATGTCACTGGTCCAGCGGGCACAAATCACAAATTATATCTTAACTATAGTACTGACTGAGAAATCGACGATAAAGGTAAATAAGTTTTGGTAACGACAGTGTTTCTGAAATGTTTCCTCATTGTGTACCGAGGCAACTGAGACTATAAGCTTATTTTTTAGTTAACGCAGCAGCATAACCGCTATGGATTCTTCAGTCTTGAGCTCCTCCTAACTGGCCCCGAATGTTGTCCCTTGCCGGCGCCCTTTCCTAGTTGAGCCTTGGCAGCTTCATCGTCAGTTTCAGTTTCCTCGTCCCCAATACTTTCATCTTCATTGTCTTTGTCTGATTGGTCATCATTCTCATCAAACTCTTCTTCTTCATCCTCTTCATTTGATTTTTTGGAACTCTGGACCTTGCCCTATTTCTGTTCAGCGCCATTGATCTCCTTGCCCACTTTGCATGTGCGGGCATTATGTCCATCAGTCCCCCCACACTTGCTGCAAGTGTAGCTGCTACGTGTGTCTTCTCCATTGGTAGAGACCTGGGCAGCTCCAATCTGCTTCTGCAGTTTTTGCTTGTTGGCAATGGCAGATGAGCGGTGTGGGCATGTGCGGTAATTATGATTGGTCACCCAGTTGCAGAATCCGCATGCCCTTACCCCGAGAGGTTTCCTATCCGGGACGTATTCCACGCGTTTGATGGGGCGTGGCGGCTTTTCGGATGCTGCTTTTTTTTGCATGCATCTTACTCTTCCTCCCCTTTGTGCATGAGTATATGGGTGGTTTAATTACCCTTTGTTGTTGCTGCTGCTGGTAGGATCTCCTGTTGTCATGCCGTTCGCCTAGAGCACCATCGAGTTCATGATCTTGCACATGAGCATGTTGCTGCTATTGAGTGTACCCATGGGGAAGCTCTGATTGTTGTTGCTCCTCCTCCTCGTTGTCGTATGGGTCAATATCTCCCATATGGTTCATCCCGGATAAGATTGTAGCGACATCCTGCTCAAGCTTTTCTGCTTCGTTGTCCACGAAACCTCCGTTTTCAGAAGAATGCATGGCTTTGAGTTCTTCTTCAAGTTTTCCCATGACGACCCGTGACCTCGCCATTTGGTCTTGGCTTCTCAAGATTTTCCTGTGCATTCTCAAAACCTGCTGCAGCAGAGCGCTTTCAATGCAGTATTGGGAGGTCTTGTTTGATGATGTTGTCATCAAGTCATTTCTATTGAAGGTTGGCTGGATGTTCGGGCGTTCGGTGTATCTCCTGAGGATGTATTTCTCAGGAAAGGTCTTAGCCTTAATTGTTTGCATCATGCACAGGACATGCACGCAGAAAATACCTGTTTTTTTGGAAGAGGTGCATGTTTTCTGTCATTTCATTCGAACAAAAACTTTTGCAAAAATAAGTAGTACCGTGTGTAACATATTTTTAGTACTCACCTATGTGGTCCCAGAGCTTGCACTCGCAGTCGTATATTTCTCCCACAGGGTCTGCAACCACCTGGAACACGTGTTGAGACCACGCAGATGATGTTTGCGCTTTGTTGTAGCGCACAAGGTACTTTGTGGGCTCTTCCGTGTCCGTCATAGTGAAGAGGGTGCTCAGCTTTAGCCTTTTCTGATCTCGCTGTACACAGCTCGTGAGTAAACTTGTGCCATCTGAGTGTCGAACCCATAGAGGGTCAGCGTGTTTGTTTTATTCTGCGCAAGCAAGAGTGTTGAACAAATTATTAGTTTTCTTGCAGCAAAAACTTGTCTAACTAAGAAAGAGTTACTTTAGTAAGCACATTATTTGTCTTACGAGTTACGACAGGTGATAGAGCTATACCCGGTTACCCATTGTCTCCTAGTTTTCTGCCTGCCTCCTGTTTTGAAGCAGGTGTTTACCTGGCTGACAAACCGGTGCAGGTTTTGTCTCTCACATACGTAGTTCTTCTTCAGCACATAGTTCATGCTCTCACTCTGTTGTGTCGATGTCATTCTGGCACAGAAAATTTCTTTGAAGTAAGCTGATATTCATTTCTCGCGCTCGTTCCACATTGCCACCATCGTGGCATCATCATGGAGGTTGTACCTATCCATGAGATCTTTCCAGGCAGTCTCAAACTCTGTTGACATGAAAGGCCAGTTGAGGATTGCATTGAATTCATCCTTAAAGGTTTTGTGGAGGTCGTACAGGTACGCGAGGTGTTCCATGTACTTCTTCATAATGTGCCAACGGCATAGCTTATGTACTGTGTTCTTGAAAACATCTGGGATCGCCAAAGCCATTGTCGGGCACTGGTCTGGTAATGAGAAAATAGACTCAGAGTGGTCAGCAGATGGTTGTGCATATATACAAATAGAACTGACACAACATTTTTACTGTGTTATTTTCATTTTTTAGGGGGTTGTGGGTTTAGGGTTAGTTTTTTTGCGGTTGTACCTGTGAGGATGCATGTAGGAGCCTTCCCTCTCATGCATTTTAAAAATGTTTTGAAAATCCATTTGAATGAATCTGCATCCTCATCTCTTATCAGGGCGAGAGCAAAGATTGTAGTCTGAAAGTGGTTGTTAGTACCCACAAACACTCCAAGTAGCATATGGTATTTGTTAGTCTTATACCTGGTGTCAAACGTCACGCAGTCACCAAAGTTTTGGTATGCCCCTCGGCAGCTCGCGTTCGCCCAGAATATGTTCTTCACTCTGTCGGACTCATCAAGTTGCATGTCGCAGAAGAATTCCCCGTTTATTGCTTTCATCTCCTTAAAGAAGTTGACAGTCTTCAGGACATCGTCCACATCATCCATCCTTGAATTTTTTGCTTTGCTGCATATTAAAAGTGAATAGTCATTGCAAAAATGCATATTGAACTGGCATCAGGTAATGTGTTGCGTAATATATTTGTACTGGCAGTTGAAAAAGGATGGAGGGTGTTTTTGGGAGGAGAACAAGTTTGTACTTACATGTTAATTAGGTCTTTGGCATTCATTTTGAGGAAGTAGCTACCGGGGTCATCACTGCCCAGTATGCTCATGATTTGCACGTGTTCAATGCCTTTGAACTGCAGGTACTTGACATAATCCAAGATCGTCTTGTCAAATTTTTTGTGGGAGTGCAAAAAGACAAGCATTTCTGGGGTGAGCTGTAGCATGTGGTTGTGTTCCCAGATTATCTCTTTTACAACAAGTGTTCCATCCTTTTCCTTCTTCATCCTCATTTTAGCCCCGCAATTAGTCCTGGCTGTGGTCTTGTTCCGCTGTCTATTTGCTTCTGAAACCTTTGATTCATAGACTCCATAGCACGCGCAATAAAGGTAGATTCTGTACTCAACCTTGGGGCCTTCCCTGATAGCAAAACTCGCATGCTTTGCATAGACGTTATAGAAGTTCTTTGCTTCTTCGAAAGTTTCAAAGCGCATATCTAGCCTTGGCAAAATGTAAGCTTCAATGTTAGGTGGTTGCACGCAACAGTGAGCAAACAGAAACACAGTGATGAAAATGTTAGATGGTGTTATCACAGTACTAGGGGTTGGACTATGCTTGTATGTTTTTTTCTTAATGGATACTTACATGTGTATAGCTTTGTGTTGCATCCAGTGTTTGCTGTTCACCCTCGTGTATGGGCGTGGGAGGTGTCACCCTAGGCACATGCAACAATGCATCTCTTGGAGGGAGCAATGTTGATGAAGCTCTTCGTCTCTCATTGTACGGCCGTCTAGCCTCAGATTTGTTGTGAGGTTGCTCCTGTCTATATGGCTCATATCTTGTACTCTACACCCTGCTAGAGCGGTGAACATTCTTGTCTCTTTCGCCTGGTCTTCCCATCGCAACCGCTTTTGCAGCACGGATGATTGCTGTTGATGGAGCAACTAGTGGAAGCATGGGTGTCCTTGCCTTTATGCATATGCTAGGGAAGGAAAATATTTGTTTCTGGGGACATTGCAGACGATGTTGCACCCAGTAGTGGTAAAGCTTGTATACCCATCAATCAATGTTTGCTACAGAGAAGAACTAGACTGTGCTTCTGATGATTCTGGTGTAGCTTGAAATCTGCATGTATTGTTGAAGTATCCAGGTGCTATTTCGGGTGTTACCCAACCAGGCGGTGCCACATATATGCCTGGCTCATCAAACCCTCCTGCGTGTGCCGCCTTGCTTGTTTCTGCAATGACATTCAACAGTTTTGGTATTAATCTTTTCTGCATTTTCTCGTGTACATGATATGGGTAACATGTCATGTACTGAAGGTAATGTACAAGTTGAACTTGCCCCTTTTTGTAACCTGACATAGTTTCAGTCGAACTGATGTATGGACATGTTAAGAATTGATGTACTGATGTAAAGTTTTTTTGTTTCTTTTTCTCTATAACTGATGCATGAACATATGGTGCACTGCTTGCAAACTGAACATTGAACTTTCGAACAATGTGGATTTATATAAACATGAATGGATGTCTTCTCTTATTTTTCTTCATCTAGAACTTATGCATCTACATTACAAGTACTCCTAGTTTCTGTATCATTGAACTTACTGTAACAATTGTATATTTTTTTTCAGCAACAGTTTTTTTACTCGTTCGAACTGATGCAACTACATGACATGTACTCTTAGAAATAACAACATACAACTTTCAGTGGTAGCTGAACTTTAGTACTAGGTACTTGGACTAATGCATAATTTTAAGTTTTTTTGACTTGAACTGAAGCTACCATATTAGAGGTACTGAAAGTAATCTCGACATCCTAATTGTGCATCAAGTGGCAGGGGTGTAATGAACTAATGCAAGCATTCGCAATGTACTGTCAGCTTCTGCATCATAGGAACATGTGACACTGATGCAGCACACAATTTGTACTGATGAACCTAAGTGTAACATGTAGGCAGAGCATAGCAGCACAGATGAACTGATGAACTGATGAACTGACACAAATGTGGTAACAATTTGGTATATACAATTTCTCCTACGATCTGTAGATCATTACATGGAGGCATTACAGCTTGTTATAGTATTCTCCTTTGGGATCTATGACCTGGTCGAGCAAAAATCCCGCTATTTCCTGTTGAATCGCTCGTACGCGATTCTCTGGTAGGAGCTTATCCCGCATGTCCCTCATCTGTAAAGAAGGAGATCAATATGCATGTATTAGTTGTGTGTGCATATATTAGATAATGATGTAAAAGTTGTGAATGGCGTTTTGGCAAACATATCCATTGGTTTCCATCATCTTTGCTCCTTTCGGACGCCATCACGTGAATGTTCTCTCAAACGCAGTATGCACATAAATCAGTCCTCGGCGCCTGCCTCAGGGCCTTTACGAGAATAGAATTCAATCAGATAATAATTAATCAAGCATGATAATGGTATTGAAACTAGAATTAAAGAGATGTTAGCTAGCTAGCTAGCTAGTACTACTTAATTAATTGCCTTGGGTCGACACCATTTTAGCTCTTTTTTCCCTGGGCCATCAACCTGTTTGATGAACTTTTCCCAAGCCCTGCTCACCGGCAAAGAAAATGAATAAAGGAGTTATTAATTAGTTGATATCAGGAAATGACGAGCTAAAGAGGCTGACATATAGTTCGATAATGATTGAAATTACCTATCGACCATCCCCCTCACGATTGTGTAGTCATTAACTTCTTTAAGTAGTGAGTCCAGTACTTGAACCTTGCCCTCGTCAACTTCAATGATTAACAAGATCCATTGGAAACTGCATGCGCACACGTTTCCATGTATAATTAAGCGGGCATGTGCATAACTCATCAACTACCCTAAACCTTATACACTTATTAACATCTAGCTGGTAAGCAAAAATAGAATTTGTAGTACAAGACGGTGTGACTTACCCAAAGTTGTTAGGAAGTAGTATTTCTGGACAGGTATTTAGGCGCTTGACAAACTCTAGCAAGCTTTTCTCTGTGTCTTTTCGATCCCATTCGCGTGTCCATGTCTCTTCATTAATGGTATTTGGGTCAATGAACCCAATGCCATAGCATCAAGCTTTTTTCATTTCATGCATCTTCATTCTGCTTAATACCACAGAAAATAATACAGTGAGGATAATTATAGGTAATGATCAACGAGCACTACAGCTAGCTAGAGACTTAATTACAGAAAGAAATAACTTACAAACAATAGCAATTGATGATAGATTTGTCGAGTGAATCTTGATTAAATAACTGAAACAATTTTGTAAACTCAACATACAGAGCATTTTCATGGTAGTAATGCTCCGGCTTGACTCTCACGATGAGGGACTCTCGATCGGTAGTCTTGGCTTCTTTCATGTACCATTCATGTAATTCATACATTCTCGTTGGTAGACGCTTGATCTCCTCGGGCTTGACCAGAGGTTGGCCATGGGCATATTTCCGTTTTAGTTCCTCCTCTTTAAATGTTTTCATGGGCTCGATCTCTAGGAGTTGTTCTATAGTGACACCGGCCTCTTCAGCCATCCTTCTAAGGTCATCGGTTATTACCAGCTGATCGTCGTTGGTACTCACATGTGTTGGTACAATGAGTGGGGGGATCGATTGCACCGCTTGTTCTCCCAGCTGGGGAACAGTTTTCCCACTTTTTTGTCAGCTGCTTGGCTCGAGCTCGATCTTGACTCCTTTTTTATGCTTGATATGACTTCTTGATTTGGCGCTCATTGTCTGAGTCAATATGCTTGGGAGCTGGTGCTTGAGCCATATGAATAAAGTGGTAAATGACATGCTCAGGTACTTTCTCCTGTGGTGGCGGGGGCGGTTTCGGTCCAAAATGGGCCCTCAATTGGGCCCTCACTTCGGCTTCATTTTCCTATTCGGTCAGGTCATAAGGCAACCACGAAAGAGGCTTGAGGCTTGGATCAAATCTATATTTCTTGCCTCATGTACTTGTACCGCTAGCCGTCGTAGCTGCGGCGCCTCTCTTTCATTGTTTCTTAGGCGGCGGAGCCTGCTGAGGTGGCGGAGACGGCTGATGCGGTGCGTGACTTGGAGGAGGATTGGGCTGACATGGTGCCAGACTTGGAGGAGGAGGAGTGGGCTGACGCGGTGCTGGACTTGGAGGAGGAGTGGGCTGACGCGTTGGTAGACTTGGAGGAGCAGGAGTCTGCTGATGCGGTGGCTGACTTGGAGGAGTGGGAATCTGCTGACGCAGTGGCGGACTTGGAGGAGGAGCCGGCTGATGCGGTGTCGGCAGCCTTGGAAAGATGATGCAATCCTTTCTGCATAGAATGATACGATGTATGGCCTCTCCCACTATGCGCTCGTCGTCACCTCCAGGAATGCTAAGCTCTAGCCCCAAATATTATGCCACCACTTCATCAACCGCGACACGAGCATAGCCAGCTGGAATTGGATTGCAATGGAAGGTTGCTTCAGGGGGATTTGTATAAGCAACGTCGTCCGCCACCTTCATGGATATGTTCTTCATTTTAAAGTGTAGCTCACAATTAGTCGTATCTATGATGTCATCCACAGGGTATCTATCCAGCAGTGCCTCATCGCCCGTGGCGGAACCCATGTTGCTTCTCAGCATGGATGGGACGGCGCTATCCAATGCTGGATCCGCTAGCTGTTGCCGCTGCTGAGACCCCCTTTCCTGGCTAAGTGAGTCAATCTGCTACTGTTGCCGCTGGAAAGCGAGTGCCAACTCTGCGTGCCTTGATTCTAGGCCTTGAAGGCGGTCTGCTTCCTACTTCCTCTGCTCCTCCTCCAGCTTTCTCTTCTTCTCCTCCTGCATCTTCTTTCTCGCACGTCTTCTGTAGTCGGTGTTCCAGTCCTCAAACCCCTCAAACCACAGAACAACGCCTTTGCCTCGTGTTCTTTCCTGGGTGTTTAGGATTCTTCAGGGCGCGCGTAAGCTCGTCGTTCTCTCTATTGGGCATGAACACCCCCGTTCGAACCTCTTTTATTGCAACAAGTAAACTAAGGTCGGCTCCTTTAAGACTTGCCCGCTCCAAAACCTCGCCTATCTATGGGTCCAACGTCCCCCATGCACATAGAACCAAGTCCTGCACCTAGGCGCCCAGCTCAATGTAACTGGAGTGACCCCTACATCCATCATCTGTTGCTCAGCGAGATCCCACTTAGGTCGGGCCACCTCGTAGCCACTGATACGTCTCCAACGTATCTATAATTTTTGATTGTTCCATGCTATTATATTGCCCGTTTTGGATGTTTATGGGCTTTACTTTACACATTTATATCATTTTTGGGACTAACCTACTAACCGGAGGCCTAGCCCGTATTGCTGCTTTTTTGCCTATTTTAGTATTTCGAAGAAAAGGAATATCAAACGGAGTCCAAACGGAATGAAACCTTCAGGAGCGTGATTTTGGAACGAACGTGATCCAGAGGACTTGGAGTGCAAGTCAAGAAGCAGTCGAGGCGGCCACAAGGGTGGAGGGCGTGCCCACCCCTAATGGGCGGGCCCCTTATCTCGTGGGCCCCTCGGGTGTCCACCGACCTACTTCTTCCTCCTATATATACCCATGTACCCCAAAAACATCAGGGGAGCCAACGAAAACCTAATTCCACCGCCGTAACCTTTGCGTGTGTCTTCGAATTATCAGTTTGGTTTGGCCTACTAGATTGATCTTTCTTGCCATGGGAGAAGTGCTTAGCTTTGGGTTCAATCTTGCGGTGTCCTTTCCCAGTGACAGCAGGGGTAGCAAGGCACGTATTGTATTGTTGCCATCGAGGATAAAAAGATGGGGTTTATATCATATTGCAAGGGTTTATCCCTCTACATCATGTCATCTTTCTTAATGCGTTACTCTGTTCTTATGAACTTAATACTCTAGATGCATGCTGGATAGCGGTTGATGTGTGGAGTAATAGTAGTAGATGCAGGCAGGAGTCGGTCTACTTGTTGCGGATGTGATGCCTATATACATGACCATGCCTATATAATCTCATAATTATTCACTTTTCAGTAATTTGTTCACCCACCGTAATACTTATGCTATCTTGAGAGAAGCCACTAGTGAAACCTATGGCCCCGGGTCTGTCTTTTATCATATAAGCTTTCAAGCTACTTTTATTTGCATCTTTACTTTTCCAATCTATATTATAAAATACCAAAAATATATTTATCTCATCATACTATCTCTATCAGATCTCACTTTCGCAAGTGGCCGTGAAGGGATTGACAACCCCTTTATTGCGTTGGTTGCGAGTTCTTTGTTTGTTTGTGTAGGTGCGTGGGACTTTTGAGGAGCCTCCTACTGGATTGATACCTTGGTTCCCAAAAACTGGGGGAAATACTTACGCTACTATTGCTGCCTCACCCTTTCCTCTTCAAGGAAAACCAACACAAGCTCAAGACGTAGCAAGAAGGATTTCTGGCGCCGTTGCCGGGGAGGTCTTCGCTCAAGTCGAGACATACCAAGTACCCATCACAAACTCATCTCCCTCGCATTTACATTATTTGCCATTTGCCTCTCGTTTTCCTCTCCCCCACTTCACCCTTGCCGTTTTATTCGCCCTCTCTTTCCCAATCTTCTTCTCTCTCTCGCTCGTCTTTTTGTGTGCCTGTTTGTCCTTATGGCTTTGCCTAAGAGTACCGACCTCCTTCTTAGAAGGTTTGAAGAGATTGAATCAAACGTTAGAAGTTTTATGACTTTACAATTTGAGCATAATAATTTCTTTAGAAAAGAGCTTAAAGAACAAAAAGGTTTTTTGGGGTTTATGAACAAAGAGCTTGATGATATGTCTAAAGAATTTTATGGTTTGAACTCTCAAATTACCCGGCTTGAAAATTCTATAGCCCAATTTTCTGATAAGAAAGTTACCTTAGTCAATAAGATGGCTGCCAAACCAGAAAAGTTAGGAGAAAATAATGATGAAGATCTTAAAGTTATTGATGTGTCCCCTATTAGATCTTTGTTTTGCAACATGAATTTTAATAATGATGGGACTGGAGATGAGTCAACTTTAGTTAAAAGGCGTCCCAATAATTCGGAGTTTTTAGATCTTGATGCTAAATTTGGTAAAAGTGGGATTGGAGAGGTCAAGACTTTAAATAGCATTGAACCCACTATCTTGGATTTCAAGGAATTTGATTATGATAATTGTTCTTTAGAAGGTTGTATTTCCTTGTTGCAATCCGTCGTGAATTCTCCTCATGCTTATAGTCAAAATAAAGCTTTTGCCAAACATATCGTTGATGCCTTGATGCAATCTTTTGATGAAAACCTTAATTTGGAAGTTTCTATACCTAGAAAACTTAATGATGAGTGGGGACCTACTATAAAGATTAAAATTAAATACATGAGTGTTATGCTTTATGTGATTTGGGTGCTAGTGTTTCCACAATTCCGAAAACTTTATGTGATATTCTAGGTTTCCATGATCTTGATGATTGCTCTTTAAATTTACACCTTGCAGATTCCACCATTAAAAAGCCAATGGGAAGGATCAATGATGTTCTCATTGTTGCAAATAAAAATTTGGTGCCCATAGATTTTATCGTTCTTGATATAGATTGCAATCTTTCTTGCCCTATTATTCTTGGTAGACCTTTCCTTAGAACGATTGGCGCGATTATTGATATGAAGGAAGGGAATATTAGATTCCAATTTCCATTAAGGAAAGCCATGGATAACTTTCCAAGAAATAAAATTAAATTACCTTATGAATCTATCATGCGAGCTACTTACGAATTGAGTGCCAAAAATGGTACTACTTAGATCTATCCTCGCTTTTATGCCTAGCTAGGGGCGTTAAACGATAGCGCTAGTTGGGAGGCAACCCAATTTTATTTGTGTTTTTTGTTTTTTGTTTTTGTTTAGTAATAAATTTTGCTTCTACCTTCTATTTAGATGTGTTTTTATGTTTTAGTTAGTGTTTGTGCCAAGTAGAACCTATAGGATAACCTATGGTGATAATTAATTTGATTCTGCTAAAAAACAGAAACTTTGCATGCACGAAATTAGTTTTGTTAAATCACAGAAACGTTATTTTGCGTTTATTCTTTTTGCTGTAAATCAATAGACAAATTTCCCAGGACTTCCTATTTTTGTAGGATTTTTAGAGTTCCATAAGTATTCGTGGGTTACATATTTCTACAGACTGTTCTGTTTTTTAACAGATTCTGCTTTTCGTGTGTTGTTTGCTTATTTTGATGCATCTATGGCTAGTATTAAGTGGTATGAACCATAGAGAACTTGAAATACAGTAGGTTTAACACCAATATAAATAAAGAATGAGTTTATTACAGTACCTTATGTGGTGGTTTTGCATTCTTTCACTAACGGAGTTTATGAGATTTCATGTTGAGTTTTGTGTTGTGAAGTTTTCAAGTTTTGGGTAAAGACTTGATGGACTATGGAATAAGGAGTGGCAAGAGCCTAAGCTTGGGATGCCCATGGCACCCCAAGATATTCAAGAATAGCCAAAAACCTAAGCTTGGGGATGCCCCCAGAAGGCATCCCCTCTTTCGTCTTCGTTTACCGGTAATTTTACTTGGAGCTATATTTTTATTCGCCACATGATATCTGTTTTGCTTGGAGCATCTTGTATGATATTAGTCTCTGATTTTTAGTTTAACACAATCAACCTTGCTGTACACACCTTTTGGGAGAAGCCCACTTGATTGGAATTTATTATAATACTCTATGTGCTTCGCTTATATCTTTTGAGCTAGATAGTTTTTGCTCTAGTGCTTCACTTATATCTTTTAGAGCACGGCGGTGGCTTAATTTTGTAGAAATTGCTAGTCTCTCATGCTTCACTTATATTATTTTGAGAGTCTATTAGAACAGCATAGTATTTTCTATGGTTATAAAATTGGTCCTAGAATGGTGGGCATCTAAGTTGGGTATAATAAAAACTATCATAGGAAGTGAATTGGATGCTATGATCAATTTGATACTTGATAATTGTTTTGAGATATGGAGGTAGTGATATTAAAGTCATGCTAGTTGGGTGATTATGAATTTAAATAATGCTTGTGTTGAAGTTAGCAAGTCCCGTAGCATGCACGTATGGTTAAAGTTGTGTAACAAATTTGAAACATGAGGTGTCCTTGGATTGTACATCCTTATGAGTGGCGGTCGGGGACGAGCGATGGTCTTTTCTACCAATCTATCCCTCTAGGAGCATGCGCGTAGTGCTTGGTTTTTGATGACTTATAGATTTTTGCAATAAATATATGAGTTCTTTTGACTAATGTTGAGTCCATGGATTATACGCGCTTTTACCTTTCCATCATTGCTAGCCTCTTCGGTACCGTGCATTGCCCATTCTCACCTTGAGAGTTGGTGCAAACTTCGCCAGTGCATCCAAACCCCATGATATGATACGCTCTATCACACATAAACCTCCTTATATCTTCCTCAAAAAAGCCACCATACCTATCTATTATGGCATTTCCATAGCCATTCCGAGATATATTGCCATGCAACTTTCCACCGTTCTGTTTATCATCATGACACGCATTACTATTGTCATATTGCTATTGCATGATCATGTAGTTGACATCGTATTTGTGGCAAGGCCACTTTGCATAATTTTTCATACATGTCACTCTTATTTCATTGCCCATCCCGGTACACCGCCGGAGGCATTCATATAGAGTCATATCTTGTTCTAGTTTTGAGTTGTAACTCATGAGTTGTAAATCAATAAAAGTGTGATGATCACCATTATTAGAGCATTGTCCCCAAAAAGAAAAAGAAAAAGAAAGGCCAAAAAAAGAAAGGCCAAAGAAAAAAATAAGAAAGGCCAAAAGAAAAAAAGAAAGGCCCAAAAAAGGAAAAAATAAATAAATAAAAAGGGGGCAATGTTACTATCTCTTTTCCACACTTGTGCTTCAAAGTAGCACCATGTTCTTCATATAGAGAGTCTCATATGTTGTCAGTTTCATATACGAGTGGGAATTTTTCATTATAGAACTTGGCTTGTATATTCCTACGATGGGCTTCCTCAAAATGCCCTAGGTCTTCGTGAGCAAGCAAGTTGGATGCACACCCACTAGTTTCTTCTGTTGAGCTTTCATACATTTATAGATCTAGTGCATCCGTTGCATGGCAATCCCTACTCCTCATGTTGACATCAATTGATGGGCATCTCCATAGCCCGTTGATTATCCTCGTCAATGTGAGACTTTCTCCTTTTTTGTCTTCTCCACACAATCCCCATCATCATATTCTATTCCCCTATAGTGCTATATCCATGGCTAACGCTCATGTATTGCGTGAAAGTTGAAAAAGTTTGAGATTATTTAAGTACGAAACAATTGCTTGGCTTGTCATCGGGGGTGTATAATTTGGGAGCATTTGTGTGTGATGAAAATGAAGCATAGCTGAACTATATGATTTTGTAGGGATGAACTTTCTTTAGCCATGTTATTTTGAGAAGACATGATTGCTTTGATTAGTATGCTTGAAGTATTACTATTTCTTATGTCAATATGAACTTTTATTTTGAATCATTTGGATCTGAACATTCATGCCGCAATAAAGAAAATTACATTAAGAAATATGCTATGTAGCATTCCACATCAAAAATTCTGTTTTTATCATTTACCTACTCGAGGATGAGCAGGAATTAAGCTTGGGGATGCTTCATACGTCTCCAACGTATCTATAATTTTTGATTGTTCCATGCTATTATATTACCCGTTTTGGATGTTTATGGGCTTTACTTTACACATTTATATCATTTTTGTGACTAACCTACTAACCGGAGGCCCAGCCCGTATTGCTTTTTTTTGCCTATTTCAGATTTGAAGAAAAGGAATATCAAACGGAGTCCAAACGGAATGAAACCTTCGGGGCGTGATTTTGGAATGAACGTGATCCGAGGACTTGGAGTGCAAGTCAAGTAGCGATGAGGCGGCCACGAGGGTGGACGGCGCGCCCACCCCTACTGGGCGCGCCCCTATCTCGTGGTCCCCTCGGGCGTCCATCGACCTACTTCTTCCTCCTATATACCCGCGTACCCTGAAAACATCAGGGGAGCCAATGAAAACCTAATTCCACCGCCGTAACCTTCTGTATCTGCGAGATCCCATCTTGGAGCCTTCGCCGGCGCTCCGCCGGAGGGGGAATCGACCATGGAGGGCTTCTACATCAACACCATAGCCCCTCCGATGAGTTGTCAGTAGTTTACCATAGACCTTCGGGTCCATAGTTATTATCTAGATGGATTCTTCTCTCTTTTTGGATCTCAATACCATGTTCTCCTCGATCTTCTTGGAGATCTATTCGATGTAACTCTTTTTGCGGTGTGTTTGTCGAGATCCGATGAATTGTGGGTTTATGATCAAGTTTATCTATGAGAAATATTTGAATCTCCTCTGAATTCTTTTATGTATGATTGAGTTATCTTTGCAAGTCTCTTCGAATTATCAGTTTAGTTTGGCCTACTAGATTGATCTTTCTTGCAATGGGAGAAGTGCTTAGCTTTGGGTTCAATCTTGCGGTGTCCTTTCCCAGTGACAGCAGGGGCAGCAAGGCACATATTGTATTGTTGCCAACTAGGATAAAAAGATGGGGTTTATATCATATTGCATGAGTTTATCCCTCTACATCATGTCATCTTTCTTAATGCGTTACTCTGTTCTTATGAACTTAATACTCTAGATGCATGTTGGATAGCGGTCGATGTGTGGAGTAATAGTAGTAGATGCAGGCAGGAGTCGGTCTACTTGTTGCGGACGTGATGCCTATATACATGATCATGCCTAGATAATCTCATAATTATTCGCTTTTCTCTCAATTGCTCGACAGTAATTTGTTCACCCACCGTAATACTTACGCTATCTTGAGAGAAGCCACTAGTGAAACCTATGGCCCCCGGGTCTATCTTTTATCATATAAGCTTTCAATCTACTTTTATTTGCATCTTTACTTTTCCAATCTATATTATAAAATACCAAAAATATATTTATCTTCTCATACTATCTCTATCAGATCTCACTTTCGCAAAAGTGGCCGTGAAGGGATTGACAACCCCTTTATTGCGTTGGCTGCGAGTTATTTGTTTGTTCATGTAGGTGCGTGGGACTTTTGAGGAGCCTCCTACTGGATTGATACCTTGGTTCTCAAAAACTAAGGGAAATACTTACGCTACTATTGCTGCATCACCCTTTCCTCTTCAAGGAAAACCAACGCAAGCTCAAGTCATAGCAGCCACCTGGCCCCAGCTTATGGTGCCATATCTTTTTTGCGGCATTGATCTTGCTTATTCTCGACCGTTCCTGAGCTATTTCCGATTCCTTGAGTTTCATGAAAGCGTCCCAGTGATCTCTTGCCTTCTCCAGTGTTCCCTTGAATTCTGGAGTCTGATTTCCAGCTTTCACATACGCGGCCTATATAGTTTTCTTGTGGTTGTTGAATGCTATCGCCATCTTCCAAAGAGCAGCGTTTTTGACTTTCTCCACATCTGCATCTGTGAACTGATCTGGTAGGGTGAAATGTGACATGAGAGATTCCCAAAGCCCATCTTTTGCTCTTTGGTCGACAAAAGTAACATCTGGATGTCCCTTTGCTGGTTTTTCCATTCTTGAATGGAGATCGGGATTTGGTCCTTGATAATAACTCCGCATTGGCGAATGAACTTGCTCGCATTCTTCTTAGGTTCGTGCGGTTTGCCATTAGGTTTAATGGCATCGATGTTGTACTTTATACCATCCTTCAACTTTTTGGTCGGGCCTCGAACTGTCCTGCTGCTTGTAGAAGATTTGCTTGATTCAGAAGGCTGAAAGAAGAAAGATTGATTCATTAATATATATACAAATAAATTAAAACATGTGATGATCACCAGATGCCTACTTATATAAATATACCTTGCCAGTCTTTGTTATTTGAAGACAAGATTTCCTTCATCATCGATATCATAGTTCGCGACTTCATCTATTCGTTCGTCTTCATCAAATATCATACCCTCACCGGTAGAGTTCAGATATTGCGTATGATGTTGAACATGGCCTCCTCTCCTTCTCTGTCGGAATTGTCCATAGCTTTTACTTAACTAATCCAGAATAAATATAAAACAATTTAGTATTCAAATTCGAATGCATGCATGCAATCAATAAGGAAAAATTGAATCATGGTACATAATATATGCATCTTGAATAATCCAGATAATTAATATGCATCATCGAATATAATCTCGAATACATCGTCTCGAATATTATCGAATAATATAATCACAAATACATCATCTCGAATATTATCTCAAATACATCACTAGCTAATATAGATCGAATACTATCGAATAATCTAGTTCACTCATGGTGGACACCCAAAGAGAAGGAACCATCACAGGGTCATATCTCTGGTGAGATCCCTGAAGAACCTGCTAGGTATTAGGGAACCCGACGTCCAACGCAACCATGTAGCGACAGACGTGCTCGTCCTCCTCCCTGACACGGTGACGTACCACCTCCGCGGGGGACGCCAGCCTCCGCACCGAATGTGGCCCACGCGCCCACCACCAAAGAAGCTTCGGGTCGACGACGGGACCCGGGTTCCTCACCAAGATGCGCGCCCCTAAAGGTAGCACCTCCTAGGGCCAGCCCGGCATAGCCCAGTCTCGGACATGGGGCCTTTGAAGCAGGACGTCGTCACGAACGGGTCGACGATGAGGATGCGGGCTGGGCATCATTGAAGTCGAGAACAAATTCTATGCAAATGTAACATTTTTTAAATGGTTGGATTGTGATTTCTTAATATATGAGGAACCTTCAGTCCCTGGCTAGGAACATGGATTCAGAATCATAACGGATTCTCTTAACCTTTAAGGAATTTAACAAAATGGCGCCATTCTGGATGTGAAGAAATTGGTCCATATTTTTCCTGATCTCATCTACCCTTCTATATGTCACGTTGTCTAGTGTCAAAGGATTCAAAACAACCATGGCTTCATCATTAGCCGGAAGTAATAGGCGCATGATGGTACGAAGCTCTCCAAATTGTTTTGGACGGAGTCCTGGATAGGATAATTAGCTTTTTGCTATGAAGTTCAGCAACAGCCTTCCGAATATCGCTATTTGGAAGGCATTTGCTAAAATTCGCACCAAAAAGTGAATTATTCTATGAGGGACTCCGTTCCAGAAACAACTTTGGAGAGCTTCGTACCATCATGCGCCCGTTACTTCCGGCTAATGATGAAGCCATGGATTTCTTCAATACTTTGACAGACAACGTGACATATAGAAGAATATATATATATATATATATAATAGATGAGATCAGAAAAAATGGATCAACTTATGCACATCCATAATGGGGGCACTCTTGATAAATCCCTCAAATGTACATCTATATTATTCTTGCATCTATGTCAAAATTCAGACTTTGAAACATGATCAATTGTTGCATATTTGATCATATTTCACTCTATCAAACTTTGACATATGATAAAATGTTGCATATGTAAAAATTCAAACTTTGACATATGTCAAATGTTGCATATGTCAAAATTCAAACTTTAACATATGATTCAAACTTTTTTCAATATACATCTAATCATCTACTGAAAAAAGTGTCAAAATTCATCTAATTAACATTTATATATCTAAAATTCATCTAACATTTCTATAACTAAAAGTATAGAAAAACTAAGAAAACATTCATCTAACATTTATATATCTAATTCATCTGACATTTCTATAACTAAAAAAGTATAAAAAACTAAAAAACAGAAAATAAGAAAATGTGTGTGTGTGTGTGTGCGGGCTCGATCGATGGGAGGGTGGCCATGGCGGCAGGGGCTCACAGCGGCGTGACGGCCAGTGAGGTGACGATGATTGCGACGGTGACGGCAACGACGCGAGCTCGAGAAGGGGGCGGCGTGCAACGGGGGCGTGCGACGCGTTGGGGGACGAAGACGGGTGATGGCATGGGCGGCAACGACGATGGCGTCGGGGCAGGCGGTGCGTCGGGGGCAGCGGCGATCCCTTAGTTCTAGTGGTGGAAGAGACGAAGAAGCAGGGGAAAGTGAAAATTTTCAAGTGTTGGTTAAATAGGAGGGACCTTTAGTCCCAGTTGGAGCTACCAACCGGGACTAAAGGTCAATTTTGGCTAAGCCAAGCGGCAGGAAGCGCGGGCCTTTAGTCGCGGTTGGAGCCACCAATAGGGACTAAAGGCATGTGCTTCCCGGTGTCGAATGTTTAGTCCCACCTTGCTAGTTGAGGAGCGCCAGGACCTGTTTATAAGCCCCAGCGCGGGCACTACATTGAGCTCCTTTCAAATGCAGGCCTTCTGGGCCTACCTCTCCTCCTATGCCATGTGGGGCCTACTGGGCTTTGGCAGCCTGCATCCTGGCCAAACTATAGGTTGGGTTTCTAGTCGTATGGCGGGCTTTTTTAATTTAGGTGTTTTTCTTTTTTCTGCTTTATTTCTTTTCTTTTCTTTTCTTTCTGAGTTGTTTTTTTGCTTTATTTAGAGTTTCTTTGTGAATCTTTTTTGCTTTAGGTAAAAGAAATTATAAACTTTCTGTTAGTGTGAGTAGTTTTCAAATTTGGATAGTTTAAATTTGAATTATTTGAATTTTGTGTGAATCGCTAGTTTGTGAATAACTTTACTTTAAAAATAGATTTTTTTTAGTGATTCTTTCTTCTGCTATCTAATATTAGTGTGTTTTATCATTATATTCAATTTGGTAATACTTAGGTTATTTAAAAAAATGAAATGCCTTTGTAACAGATGAGTTTCCGTCCGAAACCCTGATACTTCGAAAGAGATTGTCCATTTTGTACACGAAGTGCATCTGTTTTTGCCGTAACCCTCTCAACTTTTTAGCACATGCTATGTGGATGAAATGATGATAACATGCCCACTTTCAACCTTTTCAGACTTTATTTGTAGTGCTTTTCAATTTCAGGTTCATTTAGCTCAAAAAAATCAGTAAATGCATGAAAAATAGCAAAGAAGTCAAAAAAAGGGTTGAAAATTGATGATATGGCTTTGAATGGTGCATATTGAACGCACAAAAAGTCTGGAGTTGAAATAAGTTTAAAAAATGAAATGCCTTTGTAACAGATGAGTTTTCGCTTGAAACCTAATACTTCGAAAGAGATTGTTCATTTTGTACATGAAGTGCATCCTGTTTTTGTCGTAACCATCCCAAATTTTTAGCACATGCTATGTGGGTGAAATGATGCTACCATGCCGACTTTCAACCTTTTTAGAGTTCATTTGTAGTGCTTTTCAATTTCAGGGCCATTTAGCTCAAAAAATCAGTAAATGCATGGAAAATAGCAAATGAAGTCAGAAAGGGTTGAAAATTGATGATGTTTGTCCGAAGCACAAAAGTACACGTTTCAAATACCAATACACATAAGCACCCTAACTATTACAAAGATTCCCTATGGTTTGTCCAAAGTGAGACTTTCCACATATATAAGTCTGAAAACTCACTAGAGAAGAAAGTGATGACAGTGAAGCCGGTCACATCCCAGAGTGGGATCTTTGGGTGTGAAACTTTTTCTTCATGTGTGTCCCTCTGCGCCGTAACCATGGATAATCTTCATCATTTAACTAGATGCTCGGGTCAATATTCACTACGAAGGGAGCAATTTCATGAAACTTTTCATAAACTTCTGACATGTCTGTCTTGTCATCCACTCCCCCGATGTTTCTTTTCCCTGAAAGAACTATGTGGTGCTTTGGCTCATCGTGTGATGCATTCGCTTCCTTATCTTTTCTTTTTCTCGGCTTGGTAGACATGTCCTTCACATAGAAAACCTACGCCACATATTGGCTAGGATGAATGGTTCATCTGCGTACGCAAGATTGTTGAGATCCACTGTTGTCATTCTGTATTGCGGGTCTTCCATTACCCCACCTCATGTTGGATTACCCATTTGCACCGAAACAAAGTGAAAGTGAAACTATCCCTAGGTGGTTTTGGTAATTCATAACAACATATAGCTCATTGAGCTAATGCTATTCCAAGACTATTATTTCAGGAAAGCTCAATGAATGGCATGGCATGGATGATGAAAGTGGATCCCTCAAAATACTAAGGACAAAGGATTGGCTCAAGCTCAAGAGCTCAAGACTCTTCATTTTATATTTTAGTGATCCAAGATCACATTGAGTCTATAGGAAAAGCCAATACTATCAAGGAGGGATGAGGTGTTGCTTAATGAGCCTCTTGCTTCATGTGCTTAGTGATATGCTCCAAAACCCTCAACTACTTTCCCACATCCACAAATGACCTAAACCCAAAGCCAAAATCGGTCACACCAAAACTTCCTATCCGGCGCCAAAAATTCCAAAAGTCATAGCCACTACCACAAACCCTAAGCAAATCGGTCTTACCGATAGGGATCTCGGTCTCACCGAGATGGGGTTGCAATCTCTCTGTTTCCCTTCGTAACGTTTCGGTCTAACCGAAGTGAGCGATCGGTCCCACCGAGATTGCGATGTAAACTCTCTTTTTCCTTTTTGTAACATTTCGGTCTCACTGAAAAGAGCAAATCGGTCCCACCGAGTTTACCTGACCAACTCTCTGGAAAGCTTATTACCAAATCGGTCTCACCGAGTTTGTGTAATCGGTCTTACCAAGATTACGTTATGCCCTAACCCTAACCGAATCGGTCTCACCGAGATGCATGTCAGTCCCACCGAAAATCACTAACGGTCACTAGGTTTACTAAATCGGTCCGACCGAGTTTAACGATTCGGTCCCACCGAGTTTGGTAAATTGTGTGTAACGGTTAGATTTTGTGTGGAGGCTATAAATACCCCTCCACCTCCTCTTCATTCGTGGAGAGAGCCATCAGAACAAACCTACACTTCCAACTTACCATTTCTGAGAGAGAACCACCTACTCATGTGTTGAGGCCAAGATATTCCATTCCTACCATATGAATCTTGATCTCTAGCCTTCCCCAAGTCGCTTTCCACTCAAATCTTCTTTCCACCAGATCCAAAACCTATGAGAGAGAGTTGAGTGTTGGGGAGACTATCATTTGAAGCACAAGAGCAAGGAGTTCATCATCAACGCACCATTTGTTACTTCTTGGAGAGTGGTGTCTCCTAGATTGGCTAGGTGTCACTTGGGAGCCTCCGACAAGATTGTGGAGTTGAACCAAGGAGTTTGTAAGGGCAAGGAGATCACCTACTTCGTGAAGATCTACCGCTAGTGAGGCAAGTCCTTCATGGGCGACGGCCATGGTGGGATAGACAAGGTTGCTTCTTCGTGGACCCTTCGTGGGTGGAGCCCTCCATGGACTCGTGCAGCCGTTACCCTTCATGGGTTGAAGTCTCCATCAACCTGGATGTACGATAGCACCACCTATCGGAACCACGCCAAAAACATTTGTGTCTCCAATTGTGTTTGAATCCTCCAAACCCTTCCCTTTACTTTCTTGCAAGTTGCATGCTTTAATTTCTGCTGCCTATATACTCTTTGCATGCTTGCTTGAATTGTGTGATGATTGCTTGACTTGTCCTAAAGTAGCTAAAATCTGCCAAACTCTAAAATTGGGAAAAGGTTAAGTTTTTTTTGGTCAAGTAGTCTAATCACCCCCCCCCCCTCTAGACATACTTCAAGGTCCTACAAGTGGTATCAGAGCTTTGGTCTGCATTTGCTTTGATTTCCATAGCTTTTGGTGGTCATAGCCTTGGTTTCACAACCTAGGAGAGTATGGCGTCTAGCGAGGGAAATCATCACCGTAGAGGTCCTTACTTTGATGGTACTAATTTTGCTAGTTGGAAGCATAAGATGAAAATGCATATTCTTGGACATAACCCTGCCGTTTGGGCAATTATTTGTATTGGCTTGCAAGGTGAATTCTTTGATGGGAGAGAACCGAACCGTGAAGCTAATGCGGAAGAATTGAAGATGCTGCAATACAATGCTCAAGCTTGTGATATCGTCTTCAATGGATTGTGCCCCGAAGAATTCAAAAAAATCAGTCGTCCTGAGAATGCAAAGGAAATTTGGGATACTTTGATTGATATGCATGAAGGTACCGAGTCCGTCAAGGGATCCAAGTTGGATGTGCTCCAAAGTCAGCTTGACAAGTTCAAAATGAAGGATGGTGAAGGTGTCGCTGAAATGTACTCTAGGCTTGCTTTTATCACAAATGAGATTGCCGACTTAGGGGAGTGAAGAGATGACCGACAGATTCATCATCAAGAAAATCCTAAGAGCTTTGGATGGAAAGTATGATACCGTGTGCACACTGATTCAAATGATGCCAAACTACAAAGATCTCAAGCCAACGGAAGTCATTGGAAGAATTGTTGCTCATGAGATGTCACTCAAGGATAAGGAGGAACTTCACAACAAGTCAAGTGGTGCTTACAAAGCCTCAAGTGAAGCCCCACATCATCAAATGAGAAACCAATCTTCAATGCAGAATTGAGCTTAATGGTGAAGAACTTCAACAAATTCTACAAGAGTAGAAGCAAAGAAAGAAGATCCAAATCAAGGTCTTACAATGACAAAAGATCTTCTAGTCGAGAGCGCAATTGCTACAATTGTGGGAGACCCAGACACTACTCCAATGAGTGTACGGCACCCTACAAAAGTAGAGAAGATTCTCCAAGAAGAAGGAGCAAAAGAGAAGAATCACCACCAAGAGAGAGGAGGAGTAGAGATGATCGTTATGAACAAAGACCCTCATGGAGAAGCAAGGATTCGGAAAGGAAGGACAAGTCATCGAGGAGCTACACAAAACGAAGACATCAAGCTCATGTTGGTGAATGGGTTTCCGGTTTCGACTCCGACAATCACTCCGAGAGAAGCTATCACTCCGACTCCGAATATACTCAAGATGAAGGTGTTGCCGGTCTAGAACTTGTGTCAACCAACTCCTACGACATATTTGACTCACCAAATGAAGGTGTTGGAAGATGCTTCATGGCCAAAGGTCCAAAGGTAACACATCCTGAGTATGTTGATTTCAATAGTGATGAAGATGACTTGCTTGTGGATGATGATTTACTTGTTGACAACTCTAGTGATGAATACTATGATGAAACATCAATTAATCATGCTAATCAAGATAAAACGAATGACAATGATAAGGAGAAGATTGAGCTTCTAACTAAAGAACTAAACTCTCTTAAGTTAGCTCATGAAACTATCTACGAAGATCATCAAGAACTTTTAAGGGCTCATGAGAAGTTACGCTTTGAAAAGCTCAATCTTGAGCAAGAGCATGAGTTCTTAAAAGCAATCAATGATGATCTCCGCAAGAAAAGTTCTTCTTACATTGCCAAGCGTTTACTCTTATCTACTTACATGCCTCAAGTCCAGTCTTGTAACAAGTACAAGAAAGATACTTCCTCTAGTAGTAACAATAATAATGTCAAATCCAATATTGTTGCTTCTAGTAGTTCTCTTGGTTCCACTAATGATTCTCTTAGCCAAGTTACACTTGAGCAAGAAAATAGCTTATTGAAGGGAATTATAGAGAAAGGTGTTTACAAGAGCCTTGCCGGGAGTAAGCAATTTGAGGAAATTGTACACAAGCAAGGAAGGCACCAGAAGGATCAAGGTGTTGGTTTTGAACGAAAGTTCAATGCCAATGGAGTTGAGTGGGAAGAAGATCAATACCCCAAGACGAAGTTTGTTCCTCAACAAGAGAAGTATGATCCTACTTCCTTCAAGGGAACACAAGCTCAAGATGATCTTCCACCACAAGACCACAAGAACAAAGGCAAGGACAAGCTTCAAGAAGAGATTGATGCATTTGAAGAAGCACCTAAAGCCTCGTTCAAGTGGGTTCCCAAGACTACGTCAAGTTCTACTTCATCAAGTACAACTACAACTCGAAGGATTCCCATCAAGATGATGTGGATCCCGAAGAAGAAGAACTAGAGAGTTCTTGAGGGTGACTCCGCCAACATTCTTCACTCATATCATTTTGGCAAGAACAAGTGCAATCAACTTCCACATCTTGCACTAGTTCAAGGAGTCACAAACCCTCATGTTGGTAAGGCAAGGGACAAGGTAACCTAATGATTTCATGGACATCATCTTGTGTGTGCATCACTCTATGTCTATGGATATTCTTGTTTGTTCCTTGTGGGACTAACCCATGTAGGTAAGTTGAAAGTGCAACTCACTCCAAAGGATTACTCCAAATGATCTACATCAACATTGAGCATCTACATCTTCAACACCTACATGAAGTCATCATCAACAAAACCCAAGGTTAGTTCATCCCTCTAAGGGGGGATCTCACATATAGGGGGAGCTTAACTCTAAGAATTGAGTCAAAGCAACTCTAATGGTGTGAACACATTAATGCATTATGTAAAAGTGGTAACCCCACTTGAGCTTAAACGATGAGTATGACCTATGATCAAATGTCTTCATTTGACTCCTAAGTCAATATACTCATATATAGATGACCTAGTCATCGCCAATTGTTTGATAGATGCTAGAATTGGTTGTGCATGCTTTGCCACATATTTCATTTGCTATCTTATTGTGTGAGCATGCTGGTGCATATTTTACTCATTCAAGGACATCCACTTGTTGTTTTGATTGTTTGGTTTCTATTCTTTTTGCCAAGTGGATGGACAAGAATGCCTAAGAACCTTCTTTAGCTATCTATGCTTTTCTCATCTCAAACTCTATTCATGCTACATCACAAAATTTGATCAAGTCAGATTCGAACCACTCTATGTGAGGAGCACTCAGAGTCCCCGATTCGTCATAGACTTGAACTTCCAAAACCTCTTTGTGATTCTCGGTCAGACCGATTTTTCCATTTCGGTCCTACCGAGATCACCAAGTTGATCTGAGTTTTCAATCTCGGTGCAACTGATTTGAACTTTTCGGTCTCATCGATTTGCAGTAACTGAACACAGTTATGCATCTCGGTGCCACCGAGTTGTTCCACTCGGTCACACCAACAGGGTCGGGCTATATATAGCCACGGGCAAAAGTTTGGAAATTTCTCCGAAACCCTTCGCCCGCGCAACAGCTCGCTCTGCCATCGGTGGTCTCCAGATCGTCTCCTCGTCGCCAGCAGCCTCATGTCGCTGGTCTTTGCTGCCGTCAACGAAATTCGTCCCCGCCGTTGCCGCCATAGCAAGTCCACCGCCAAGTTAGGGTATGGACTTGATCTTTGTGCTATCCACGTCTGATTCCTAGAACATTGCTTTCATATTGATTCTTGCCATGATTGAGATTCTTCTATCCAGCCAAAATAGTCCATAGATTCAATGCGAATTAAATTTTTAGGGTTACGTTTCCGCCGAAACCATCTCGGACCCACCGAGTTGAAAAACTCGGTCTCACCGATTTGTCTTATGCCATTGCACTAGTGACTCTCGGTCTGACCGAGAATTACTAATCGGTGCGACCGATTTGAGGATTCTATGAAACCCTAGCAGTCTCGGTGCCACCGAACTGTGACTCAGTCCAACCGAGATCATCAGTTTAGGTTCCAAAACTGCTTCGGTATCACCGAGTTTGAAAATCGGTTGATCCGAAATGCTTTCTGTGGAAAACTAAAGCTGAACTTTTGAATCATTCTTTTGGAAAAATCTCTGCATTTTGTGATGCTCATCTTTTCTATCTCATCCATAACTCTTCACGAGGTCGTGATCAGCTTTTGCGGTATGTCCGATCGAGTGACAGCGAACAGTCAAGAGCGGATGGACTTGAGTGAGGCACTAGTCCCTTAACTTCAGATGATGGGAGCAGAAGTACTCCTAGCAATTTGCCTAATGCTGCTACTAGGCAAAGGAGGAAAAGAACTTCAGATTCTGAGGATGAAGATTACAAAGCTGAGGAAGATGAGGCCACTTCCAAGAAAGTGGTGCTCAAGAAAGAATATGGCTTTGCTCAGAGCACAAAGCCAGGTCTGAAGAAGAAAGCTCCTGCCAAGAGGACACCAATGCCAAAGGCCAGAAAGTCCACTCAAGTGCCAGCTCAAGCTCAACCCAAAGAGGCACCTGCAAGGAAAGAAGCACCATCAAAACCTCAGAAAGTCCCCACTGGTGCAACTATGAAGTTCACAATTGAATCAGAGGATGATGGTGATCAGGACAAGAAAAAGAAGAGAGCAAGAACTCAACTGCCAAGGTCCTTGGAAAGCCCTCAATGAGAAGGGATTCTGAAGAAGAGGAAGAGGATGTCGCACCAAAGACACCAAGGCAGCTAAGCTTATGGGAGATGCAATCGATCGGGGCTGCAACACCCAAGCCCAAAGATGCACCCAAAGCTGCCTCCAAGGCCAAGCAAGTTCCAAAGAGGAATACTAGGAGTATTCCAGCTGCTGAAAAGAACAAGGCCCCAGTGCCCAATGTTGTAGAAGATGAAGATGAAGAAGGACAAGTCCTTAGAAAGCTCAAGCCCAAGATACCAGACCACAATGATGCCCATCCTGTGGCTGAGGACATGAGAATCAAGAAGGATTCAGGGCTGAGACTATGGAGGATGGAAGATCCATATGCTTCTAGAAGAAGAACTGTTGTTGACTACAGGTTCCACACAAAGGAACATCAGAACTTCTATGAAACAATTCTGTTGGACAAGAAGCCCATAGTCTGTGACATGAGGTGGGTTGACTGGAAATTCATCAGGGAAAATGAGAAGCACTACCCTGGAGTGCAAGAGAGCTTTGTTGCTTGTGGAGTTGCTGATTTAGTTGGACAGAAGTTTACCAACTGGAATGATGAGCTTATCATGCAGTTCTACTCCACATCACACTTTTAACCAGATGGTAGAATTGTTTGGATGTATGAAGGTACAAGGTACCAATCCACTGTTGAAGAATGGGCAAGTCTGATAAATGCCCCCAAGGAAGAAGAGGATGACCTGGACATTTATGCAAAGAAGAAGTTGGGTCACAATTCAATGGCTCACATGTACAAGGAAATTCCTGACAAGGCGGTTGAGACTCACAAGTTTGGATCAGTTCACTTTCTGCATCGGGATTGGCAACCATCAATTGGATTACGAGGCACACTCTGTTGCCCAAGTCACCGACCATAACATGTTCAGAGGGCATGCCATCAACATGCTGCATGTGTTTGATGTGCCACGAAGTTCAAAGTCATGAGCCCGATCATTGAAACAATCAAGAGGATCATCGATCGAAGAGGAGCTGTGGATATGCACCTCAGATTCAAGAATTGATCAACTCCAAGATGGGCATAGGGAAATATCAGTTGGATAAGGAACATTTTCCAATTTATCCAGACTTTGAGGACAATGAGGTTGTCATGAATGAAGATGATCCACAATCAGTTCAAGCTCAGGAGAAGAAGGAGAAGGCAAAGAAGGAGAAGGCTGCCAAGATGCCAACTCAAGAGGAGGCATCTGAATATTTCTTGAAAACCAAACAAGAGCAGCTTGGTTACTTGATTGCATCAACTCTGAGGATTGAGAAGGGGTTGGCCACCCTAACTCAAAACCAGGAGAGCCTGGAAAGAATCATGGAACAAAAACTCTATGATCTAGATGTCAAGGTAATCGAGATTGATCGGTTGTAGAGCAGCATTGCAGGATGACATGCAGAGAGAGGAAGGGCAAGACAACCACCAATGTGTTTGCTAGAGTGCCCAGAGCCCAGAGGTCGATTCAGCAGTGCAATGTGATGACACTAGAGCGACAACTTCAAAGACCAGCCACAAAGACCTCAGTTCCCAAAGCAACCAGCTCCAAAGATCCACTCCAAAGACCTCTACTTCAAGCTGAAGCCTTCGTCCAAAGAGCTATCGGACACCACCACCAGAAGATCAAGCCTGAGAGTCGATCTAGCACTATGCATTTTCTATGAACTTTTTGGTAACTTGTTGCCAAAGGGGGAGAAAAATGTATAGATCATAGGCTTCGAGAGAGAGAGAGTGTGTGTGTTGCTTTTGTTCTCTCTTGCTTTATTTGGTGGTTTTTCAAACTTTGTTTGCTTTTGGTTGAGATACTATGCTTGTGAGACATTGATGATCATGTGTTTGATCATAAGCCACACTTATGCATGCTTGATATTATCCTATCTATCTTATGTGATCATTCACTATGCTTGGTGATGAGTGCATGTATTCATTGTTTATTATTTTGAGCGCTCCACCAAGATGTATGTGACATGGAAGAGTAACCCATGAGCCTAATTCATTGTGCATTTGCAGTCCAAAGCAAATCTTAAACTATGCACAAATTTAGGGGGAGCTCTTGCTTATCACATACTTCTCAAAGCGATTTATGTTATTCAATCTTATTATCATTTGTCGAAGCTTTGATCTATATGTTGTCATCAATTACCAAAAAGGGGGAGATTGAAAGTGCAACTATCCCTAGGTGGTTTTGGTAATTCATAACAACATATAGCTCATTGAGCTAATGCTATTCCAAGACTATTATTTCAGGAAAGCTCAATGAATGGCATGGCATGGATGATGAAAGTGGATCCCTCAAAATATTAAGGACAAAGGATTGTCTCAAGCTCAAAAGCTCAAGACTCTTCATTTTATATTTTAGTGATCCAAGATCACATTGAGTCTATAGGAAAAGCCAATACTATCAAGGAGGGATGAGGTGTTGCTTAATGAGCCTCTTGCTTCATGTGCTTAGTGATATGCTCCAAAACCCTCAACTACTTTCCCACATCCACAAATGACCTAAACCCAAAGCCAAAATCGGTCACACCGAAACTTCCTATCCGGTGCCACCGATTCCAAAAGTCATAGCCACTGCCACAAACCCTAAGCAAATCGGTCTTATCGATAGGGATCTCGGTCTCACCGAGATGGGGTTGCAATCTCTCTGTTTCCCTTCATAACGTTTCGGTCTAACCGAAGTGAGCGATCGGTCCCACCGAGATTGCAATGTAAACTCTCTGTTTCCTTTTTGTAACATTTCGGTCTCACCGAAAAGAGCAAATCGGTCCCACCGAGTTTACCTGACCATCTCTCTGGAAAGCTCATTACCAAATCGGTCTCACCGAGTTTGTGTAATTGGTCTTACCGAGCTTACGTTATGCCCTAACCCTAACCGAATCGGTCTCACCGAGATGCATGTCAGTCCCACCGAAAATCACTAACGGTCACTAGGTTTACTAAATCGGTCCGACCGAGTTTAACGATTCGGTCCCACCGAGTTTGGTAAATTGTGTGTAACGGTTAGATTTTGTGTGGAGGCTATAAATACCCCTCCACCTCCTCTTCATTCGTGGAGAGAGCCATCAGAACGAACCTACACTTCCAACTTACCATTTCTGAGAGAGAACCACCTACTCATGTGTTGAGGCCAAGATATTCCATTCCTACCATATGAATCTTGATCTCTAGCCTTCCCCAAGTTGCTTTCCACTCAAATCTTCTTTCCACCAGATCCAAAACCTATGAGAGAGAGTTGAGTGTTGGGGAGACTATCATTTGAAGCACAAGAGCAAGGAGTTCATCATCAACGCACCATTTGTTACTTCTTGGAGAGTGGTGTCTCCTAGATTGGCTAGGTGTCACTTGGGAGCCTCCGACAAGATTGTGGAGTTGAACCAAGGAGTTTGTAAGGGCAAGGAGATCGCCTACTTTGTGAAGATCTACCGCTAGTGAGGCAAGTCCTTCGTGGGCGACGGCCATGGTGGGATAGACAAGGTTGCTTCTTCGTGGACCCTTCGTGGGTGGAGCCCTCCGTGGACTCGCAAAGCCGTTACCCTTCGTGGGTTGAAGTCTCCAACGTGGATGTACGATAGCACCACCTATCGGAACCACGCCAAAAACATCCGTGTCTCCAATTGCGTTTGAATCCTCCAAACCCTTCCCTTTACTTTCTTGCAAGTTGCATGCTTTAATTTCCGCTGCCTATATACTCTTTGCATGCTTGCTTGAATTGTGTGATGATTGCTTGACTTGTCCTAAAGTAGCTAAAATCTGCCAAACTCTAAAATTGGGAAAAGGTTAAGTTTTTATTGGTCAAGTAGTCTAATAACCCCCCCCCCCCTCTAGACATACTTCAAGGTCCTACACAAAGGGACCTTCAAACCACGTCCATAGTCAAGTTCCCATATCTCCTCTATGTAACAATAATATGTGTCCTTTCCCCTCTTGGTTGCTGCTGAAGGAAATATGCCCTAGAGGCAATAATAAAGTTATTATTTATTTCCTTATTTCATGATAAATGTTTATTATTCATGCTAGAATTGTATTAACCGGAAACATAATACATGTGTGAATACATAGACAAACATAGTGTCACTAGTATGCCTCTACTTGACCAGCTCGTTTATCAGAGATGGTTATGTTTCCTAGCCATGGACAAAAGAGTTGTCATTTGATTAACGGGATCACATCATTAGGAGAATGATGTGATTGACTTGACCCATTCTGTTAGCTTAGCACTTGATCGTTTAGTATGTTGCTATTGCTTTCTTCATGACTTATACATGTTCCTGTAACTATGAGATTATGCAACTCCCGTTTACCGGAGGAACACTTTGGGTACTACCAAACGTCACAACGAATCGGGTGATTATAAAGGAGTACTACAGGTGTCTCGAAGGTACATGTTGAGTTGGCGTATTTCAAGATTAGGTTTTGCCACTCCGATTGTCGGAGAGGTATCTCTGGGCCCTCTCGGTAATGCACATCATTATAAGCCTTGCAAGCAATGTGACCAATGAGTTGGTTACGGGATGATGCATTACAGAACGAGTAAAGAGACTTGCCGGTGACGAGATTGAACTAGGTATTGGATACCGACGATCGAATCTCGGGCAAGTAACATACCGATGACAAAGGGAACAATGTATGTTGTTATGCGGTTTGACCGATAAAGATCTTCGTAGAATATGTAGGAGCCAATATGGGCATCCAGGTCCCACTATTGGTTATTGACCAAGAATAGTTCTAGGTCATGTCTACATAGTTCTCGAACCCGTAGGGTCCGCACGCTTAAGGTTTCGATGACAGTTATATTATGAGTTTATGAGTTTTAATGTACCGAAGGAGTTCGGAGTCCCGGATGAGATCGGGGACATGACGAGGAGTCTCCAATGGTCGAGACGTAAAGATCGATATATTGGACGACTATACTCGGAGTTCGGAAAGGTTCCGAGTGATTCGGTATTTTTCGAGTACCGAGAGTTTCGGAATTCGCCGGGAGAAGTATTGGGCCTTATTGGGCCCTACGGAAAGAGAGAGGGCTGCCTAGGGCAGGCCGCGCCCCCATGGCCTAGTCCGAATTGGACTAGGGGAGGGCCGCACTTCCTCCTTCCTTCCTTCTCTCTTCCCTTCCTTGTCTCCTACTCCTAATACATGGAAGGACTCCTAGTTGGACTAGGAAGGGGGAATCCTACTCCGGTGGGAGTAGGACTCCCCATGGCGCCATAGTAGAGGGCCGCCTCCTCCTCCCTCCCTCCCTTATATATGGGGGCAGGGGCACCCATAGACACACAAGTTGATCTACGGATCGTTCCTTAGCCGTGTCGGTGCCCCTTCCACCATATTCCACCTCGGTCATATCGTCATGGAGTTTAGGCGAAGTCCTGTGCAGTAGAACATCAACATCGTCACCACACCGTCGTCTTGTGGAACTCATCTCCGAGCCTTTGCTGGATCGGAGGGCCGAGATCGCCATCGAGCTAAACGTGTCTGAACTCGGAGGCCCCGTGACGTTCGGTGCTTGGATCGGTCTCGATCGTGAAGACGACGACTACATCAACCGTTGTGCTAACGCTTCGCTTACGGTCTCACGAGGGTACGTGGACTAACACTCTCCCTCTCGTTGCTATATCATCACCATGATCTTGCATGTGCGTAGGAAATTTTTGAAATTACTACGTTCCCCAACAATGGGCATCCGAGCCTAGGTTTTATGCGTTGATGTTATATGCACGAGTAGAACACAAGTGAGTTGTGGACGATATAAGTCATACCGCCTACCAAATGTCATAATTTGGTTCGGCGGTATTGTTGGATGAAGCAGCCGGACCGACATTACGCGTGACGCTTACGCGAGACTGGTTCTACCGATGTGCTTTGCACACGTGGCTGGCGGTGTCGGTTTCTCCAACTTTAGTTGAACCGAGTGTGACTACGCCCGGTCCTTGCGAAGGTTAAAACGGAGTCTATTTGACAAACTATCGTTGTGGTTTTGATGCGTAGGTGAGAACGGTTCTTGCTAAGCCCGTAGCAGCCACGTAAAACTTGCAACAACAAAGTAGAGGACGTCTAACTTGTTTTTGCAGGGCATGTTGTGATGTGACATGGTCAAGACGTGATGAGATATAAGTTTTTGTATGAGATGATCATGTTTTGTTGAAGTTATCGGCAACTGGCAGAAGCCCGATGGTTGTCTCTTTGTTGCATAAGATGCAAGTGCCAAATAATTGCTTTACTTTATTGCTATGCGATAGCAATAGTTGCAAGAGCAACAGTTGGCGAGACGACCATGTGACGACACATTGATATAGATCAAGATGATGAAGATCATGGTGTCGTGCGGTGACGATAAAGATCATGACAAGATTTTTTGGAGATGGAGATCAAAGGCGCGATGATCATGGCCATATCATGTCACATATTTTGATTACATATGATGTTTATCTGTTATACATCTTATTCTTGCTTTGAATGACGATAGCATTTTAAGATGATCTCTCACTAATTATCAAGAAGTGTTCTCCTGAATATGCACCGCTATGAAAGTTCTTCGTCTTTGAGACACCACGTGATGATCGGGTGTGATAGGCTCTACGTTCAAATACAACGGGTGCAAAACAGTTGCACACGCGAATACTCGAGTTAAACTTGACGAGCCTAGCATATACAGATATGGCCTCGGAACACGGAGACCGAAAGGTCGAGCGTGAATCATATAGTAGATATGATCAACATAGTGATGTTCACCATTCAAAACTACTCCATCTCACGTGATGATCGGACATGGTTTAGTTGATTTGGATCACGTGATCACTTAGATGACTAGAGAGATGTCTGTCTAAGTGGGAGTTCTTAAGTAATATGATTAATTGAACTTACATTTATCATGAACTTAGTCCTGGTAGTATTTTGCAAATTATGTTGTAGATCAATAGCTCGCGTTGTTGCTTTCATATGTTTATTTTGATATGTTCCTAGAGAAAGCTGTGTTGAAAGATGTTAGTAGCAATGATGCGGATTGGATCCGTGATCTGAAGTTTATCCTCATTGTTTGCACGTAAGAATTATGTCCTTGATGCACCGCTAGGTGATGACCTATTGCAGGAGCGGATCGCACGTTATGAGCGTTTGGCTAGCTCAATATGATGACTACTTGATAGTTTAGTGCACCATGCTTAACGGCTTAGAATCGGGACTTCAAAGACGTTTTGAACGTCATGGACCATAGGAGATGTTCCAAGACTTGAAGTTAATATTTCAAGCAAATACCCGAGTTGAGAGATATGAAGTCTCCAACAAGTTCTATAGCTAAAAGATGGAGGAGAATCGCTCAACTAGTGAGCATGTGCTTAGATTGTCTGGGTACATCAATCGCTTGAATCAAGTGGGAGTTAATCTTCCAGATAAGATAGTGATTGATAGAGTTCTCTAGTCACCATCACTGAGTTACTAGAACTTCGTGATGAACTATAGTATGCAAAGGATGACGAAAACGATTCCCGAGCTCTTCGTGATGTTGAAATCGACGAAGGTAGAAATCAAGAAAGAGCATCAAGTGTTGATGATTGACAAGACCACTAGTTTCAAGAAAAGGGCAAAGGGAAAGAAAGGGAAACTTCAAGTAGAATGGCAAACAAGTTGTCACTCCCGTGAAGAAGACCAAAGCTGGACCAAAGCCTGAAAGTTAGTGCTTACACTGCAAAGAAAGTGGTCACTGGAAGCGGAAATGCCCTAAATATTTGGTGGATAAGAAGGATGGTAAAGTGAACAAGGGTATATTTGATATACAGGTTATTGATGTGTGCCTTACTAGTGTTTATAGTAGCCCTTGAGTATTTGATACTTGTTCGGTTGCTAAGATTAGTAACTCAAAGCAGAGTTACGAATAAAACAGAGACTAGTTGAAGGGTGAAGTGACGATGAGTATTGAAAGTAGTTTCAAGATTGATATGATCATCATCGCAAGACTCCCTATACTTTCGGGATTAGTGTTAAACCTAAATAAATGTTATTTGGCGTTTATGTTGAGCATGAATATGATTTGATCATGTTTATTGCAATACGGTTATTCATTTAAAGTTAAAGAATAATTGTTATTCTGTTTACGTGAATAAGACCTTCGATGGTTATACACCCAATGAAAATAGTTTGTTGGATCTCGATCATGGTGATACACATATTCATAATATTGATGCCAAAAGATGCAAAGTTAATAATGATAGTGCAACTTATTTGTGGCACTGCCGTTTGGGTCATATCGGTGTAAAGCCCATGAAGAAACTCCATAAAGATGGATTTTTGGAATCACTTGGTTATGAATCATTTGATGCTTGCGAACCGTGCCTTTTGGGCAAGATGACTAAAACTCCGTTCTCCGGAACAATGGAGTGAGCAACTGACTTATTGGAAATAATACATACTGATGTATGCGATCCGATGAGTGTTGAGGCTCATGGCGGTATCGTTATTTTCGACCTTCACAGATAATTTGAGCGAGATATTGGTATATCTACTTGATGAAACATAAGTCCGAAATAGTTGAAAGGTTCAAAGAATTTCAGAGTGAAGTGGAAAATCATCGTAACAAGAAAATAAAGTTTCGCGATCGATCATGGAGATGAATATTTGAGTTACGAGTTTGGTCTTCAATTAAAACAATGTGGAATAGTTTCACACTCACGCCACCGAACACCACAACGTTATGGTGTGTCCGAACGTCAGAATCAAGACTTTATTTGATATGGTGCGATCTATGATGTCTCTTACCGATTTACCACTATCATTTTGGGGTTATGCATTAGAGACAGCTGCATTCACTTTAAATAGGGCACCATCAAAATCCGTTGAGACGACGCCTTATGAACTGTGGTTTGGCGAGAAACCAAAAGTTGTCGTTTCTTAAAGTTTGGGGCTGCGATGCTTATGTGAAAAAGTTTCAACCTGATAAGCTCGAACCCAAATCGGAGAAGTGCATCTTCATAGAATACCCAAAGGTAACTATTGGGTACACCTTCTATCACAGATCCGAAGGCAAGTTATTCGTTGCTAAGATGGATCCTTTCTAGAGAAGAAGTTTCTCTCGAAAGAAGTGAGTGGGAGGAAAGTAGAGCTTGATAAGGTAATTGTACCTTCTCCCGAATTGGAAAGTAGTTCATCACGTAAATGAGTTCCATGATTGCTACACCAATTAGTGAGGAAGCTAATGATGATGATCATGAAACTTCGATCAAGTTACTACAGAACCTCGTGGGTCTTCCAGAGTAAGATCCGCACTGAGTGGTGTAGTAATCATGTTCGGAAGTCATGTTACTAGACCATGATGAACCTCGAACTATGAGGAAGCAATGATGAGCCCAGATTCGCGAAATGGCTCGAGGCCATAAAATCGAGATATGATCCATGTATGAGAACAAAGTATGGACTTTGATTGACTTGCTCGATGATCGAGAAGCCATGTTAAAATAATGGATCTTCAAGAGGAAGACGGACACCGATAGTAGTATTACTATCTACCAAGCTCGACTTGTTGCGAAAGGTTTTCAACAAGTTCAAGGTGTTGAATACGATGAGATTTTCTCACTCGTACGATGCTTAAGTATGTCTCGAATCATGTTAGCAATTGCCACATTTTATGAAATCGGCAAATGGATGTCAAAACGGCATTCCTTAATGGATTTATTAAAGAAGAGTTGTATATGATGCAACCGTAAGGTTTTGTCAATCCTAAAGGTGCTACTAAAATGTGCAAACTCCAAATGATCCATCTATGGACCGTGCAAGCATCTCGGAGTTGGAATATACGCTTTGATAAGTTGATCAAAGCATATAGTTTTATATGGACTTACGATGAAGCCTGTATTTACAATAAAGTGAGTGGGAGCACTACAGACCTTTACGATTAGTATATGTAAGTGACATATTGTTGATCAGAAATGATGTAGAATTTTTCCACAAAGCATAAAGGAGTGTTTTAAAGGAGTTCTTTAAAAAGAAAAAGACCTCAGTAAAAGCTACTTACATATTGAGTATCAAGATCTATTGAGATAGATCAAGACGCTAGATAAGATTTTCAATGAGTACATACCTTGATAAATTTTTGAATAGTTCAAAATGAAACAGTCAAAGAAGGAGTTCTTGCCTGTGATGCAAAGGTGTGAACTTGAGTAAGACTCAAGACCCGACCATGGCAGAAAATAGAAAGAGAATGAAAAGTCATTCCCTGTGCCTCAGTCATAGGTTCTATAAAGTATGCCATGCTGTAAACCAGACCTATTGTATACCTTGATCTGAGTTTGACAAAGGAATACAATTTTGATCTAAGAGTAGATCATCGACAATGGTCAAGAATATCCTTAGTGAGAACTAAGGAGATGTTTCTCGATTATGGAGGTGATAAAAGAGCCCGTCGTAAAAAGTTACAACGATGCAAGCTTTTACACCAATCCAGATGACTCTAAGTCTCAACTGGATACATATTGAAAGTGGGAGCAATTAGCTAGAGTAGCTCCGCAAGAGCATTGTGGACATAGAATATTTGCAAAATACATACGGCTCAATGTGACAGACCCGTTGACTAAGCTTCTCTCACGAGCAAAACATGATCACACCTTATTACTCTTTGGGTGTTAATCACATAGCGATGTGAACTAGATTATCGACTCTAGTAAACCCTTTGGATGTTGGTCACATGATGATGTGAACTATGGGTGTTAATCATATACGATATGAATATTGGTGTTAAATCACATGACGATGTGAACTAGATTATTGACTCTAGTGCAAGTGGGAGATCAAGGAAATATGCCCTAGAGGCAATAATAAATTATTATTTATTTCCTTATTTCATGATAAATGTTTATTATTCATGCTAGAATTGTATTAACCGTAAACATAATACATGTGTGAATACATAGACAAACATAGTGTCGCTAGTATGCCTCTACTTGACTAGCTCGTTTATCGAGATGGTTATGTTTCCTAGCCATGGACAAAAGAGTTGTCATTTGATTAACGGGATCACATCATTAGGAGAATGATGTGATTGACTTGACCCATTCTCGTTAGCTTAGCACTTGATCGCTTAGTATGTTGCTATTGCTTTCTTCATGACTTATACATGTTCCTGTAACTATGAGATTATGCAACTCCGTTTACGGAGAAACACTTTGGTACTACCAAACGTCACAACGAATCGGGTGATTATAAAGGAGTACTACAGTGTCTCCGAAGGTACATGTTGAGTTGGCGTATTTCGAGATTAGGTTTTGTCACTCCGATTGTCGGAGAGGTATCTCTGGGCCCTCTCGGTAATGCACATCATTATAAGCCTTGCAAGCAATGTGACCAATGAGTTGGTTACGGGATGATGCATTCTGAGCGAGTAAAGAGACTTGCGGTGACGAGATTGAACTAGGTATTGGATACCGACGATCGAATCTCGGGCAAGTAACATACCGATGACAAAGGGAACAATGTATGTTGTTATGCGGTTTGACCGATAAAAATCTTCATAGAATATGTAGGAGCCAATATGGGCATCCAGGTCCCGCTATTGGTTATTGACCAAGAATAGTTCTAGGTCATGTCTACATAGTTCTCGAACCCGTAGGGTCCGTACGCTTAAGGTTTCGATGACAGTTATATTATGAGTTTATGAGTTTTAATGTACCGAAGGAGTTCGGAGTCCCGGATGAGATCGGGGACATGACGAGGAGTCTCGAAGTGGTCGAGACGTAAAGATCGATATATTGGACGACTATATTCGAGTTCGGAAAGGTTCCGAGTGATTCGGTATTTTTGAGTACCGGAGAGTTACGGAATTCGCCGGGGAGAAGTATTGGGCCTTATTGGGCCTCTGGGAAAGAGAGAGGGCTGCCTAGGGCAGGCCGCGCCCATGGCCTAGTCCGAATTGACTAGGGAGGCCGCACCCTCCTTCCTTCCCTTCTCTCTTCCCCTTCCTTGTCTCCTACTCCTAATACATGGAAGGACTCCTAGTTGGACTAGGAAAGGGGGAATCCTACTCCCGGTGGGAGTAGGACTCCCCATGGCGCGCCATAGTAGAGGGCCGGCCTCCTCCTCCCTCCCTCCTTTATATACGGGGGCAGGGGCACCCCATAGACACACAAGTTGATCTACGGATCGTTCCTTAGCCGTGTGCGGTGCCCCCTTCCACCATATTCCACCTCGGTCATATCGTCATGAGTTTAGGCGAAGCCTGCGCGTAGAATATCAACATCGTCACCACGCCGTCGTGCTGACGGAACTCATCTCCGGAGCCTTTGCTGGATCGGAGGGCCGGAGATCGTCATCGAGCTGAACGTGTGCTGAACTCGGAGGCCCCGTACGTTCGGTGCTTGGATCGGTCGGATCGTGAAGACGTACGACTACATCAACCTCGTTGTGCTAACGCTTCCGCTTACGGTCTACGAGGGTACATGGACGAACACTCTCCCCTCTCGTTGCTATATCATCACCATGATCTTGCATGTGTGTAGGAAATTTTTGAAATTACTACGTTCCCCAACAGCTGCATCAAAGCGGACACCACTCTTTTGGTTGGTGCTCTTTTTATCTTGGGCAATCGTGTAAAATGTATTCCCATTTATCTCGTACCCTTTGAAAGTCATTATATTCGATGATGGTAACTGTGACATGAAGTACAGGTCATCTTCAACAGCATCGCCATGCATGACACGTGTCTGCAACCAACCGGCGAAAGTCCCCGTTTGTTCACATGTAATCCAGTCGTCAGACTGCTCCAGGTGTTTGGAGCATAGAATATTCTTGTGTTCCTCGATATACGGAGCCACCAAGGCGGAATTTTGTAGAACTATGTAGTGTGCTTGAGTGAGAGAATGCCCGTCCATACATATTATTTGTTTCGGTCCTAGCGTGCCATTTCCACCCAGTCTGCCCTTATGCCGCGATTCAGGAACACCAAACGGCTTAAGGTCAGGAATAAAGTCAACACAAAACTCAATGACCTCCTCATTTTCATGGTCCTTGGAGATGCTTCCTTCTGGCCTAGCATGGTTATGAACATATTTATTGGACGTGCGTCATGATATTGAAGAAGGATGGTGGGAACACCAACTCGAAACTAATAAGACATTGCACCAAATCATTCTCTAACCTAGGTATGATTTATAGATCAATTATCTTCTGAGAGATTGCATTGAGGAATGCACATAGCTTCACAATGGCTAATCGAACATTTTCCTGTAAAAGCCCCCTCAATGCAACGGGAAGCAATTGCGTCATAATCACATGGCAGTCATGAGACTTTAGGTTCTGAAATTTTTCTCTGTCATATTTATTATTCCTTTTATATTCGACGAGAAGCCAGACGGGACCTTCATACTGAGCACGCATTCAAAGAAGATTTCCTTCTCTTCTTTGGTAAGAGCGTAGCTGGCATGACCCTACCGCATGTCGTCTTTTCCATGCATACGTTGCTGGTCCTCCCATGCCTCCGGTGTATCTTTTGTCTTCCCATACACGCCTAAGAAGCCAAGTAGCGTCACGCAAAGATTCTTCGTCACGTGCATCACGTTGATTGCAGAGCGGACCTCTAGGTCTTTCCAATAGGGTAGGTCCCAAAATATAGATTTCTTCTTCCACATGGGTGTGTGTCTGTCAGTGTCATTTGGAATAGATTGTCCACCAGGACCCTTTCCAAAGATTACCTTTAAATCCTTGACCATATCATGTACATCATCACCAGTACGGTGGCGAGGCTTCGTCTGGTGATTTGCCTCACCTTTGAAATGCTTGCCTTTCTTTCTTATGGGATGCCTGCTCGGAAGAAATCGAAGATGTCCCAGGTACACATTCTTCTTACAATTATCCAAATATATAATGTCTATATCATCCAAATAGTGCATGCATGCGTGGTATCCCGTGTTTGTCTGTCCTGAAAGGTTACTGAGAGTATGCCAATCATTGATGGTCACAAACAGCAATGCATGTAGGTCAAATTCTTCTTGATTGTCCTCATCCCACGCACATACACCTTTTTCATTCCACAGTTGTAAGAGTTCTTCAACTACCGGCCTTAGGTACACATCAATGTCGTTGCCGGGTTGCTCAGGGCCTTGGATGAGCACTGGCATCATAATGTACTTCCGCTTCATGCACAACCAAGGAGGAAGGTTATACATACATAGAGTCACATGCCAGGTGCTATGATTGCTGCTTTGCTCCCCGACATGATTAATGCCACCTGCGCTTAGACCAAACCATACGTTCCTTGCGTCATCTGCAAAGTCCCTCCACTTCCTCCCGATTTTTCTCCACTGCGACCCGTCAGCAGGTACTCTCAACTTCCTGTCTTTCTTACAGTCTTCTCTGTGCCATCACATCAACTTGGCATGCTCTTTGTGTTGGAACAAATGTTCCAACCGTGGTATTATAGGAGCATACCACATCACCTTGGCAGGAATCTTCTTCCTGGGGCGCTCGCCCTCGACATCACCAGGGTCATCGCAGCTGATCTTATAGCGCAATGCACCGCATACCGGGCATGCATTAAAATTCTCGTACTCACCACGGTAGAGGATGCAGTCATTAGGGCATGCATGTATCTTCTGCACCTCTAATCCTAGAGGGCAGACATCCTTCTTTGCTTCGTGCGTACTCTCAGGCGATTCGTTATCCTTTGGAAGCATCTTCTTTAACATTATCAACAACTTTCCAAATCCCTTGTCAGATACTCATTCTCTGTCTTCCATTGCAGCAATTCGAGTGTGGTGCCCAACTTTTGCTTGTCAGCTTTGCAATTTGGGTACGACAATTTCTTGTGACCCTATAACATGCACTGCAACTTTTTCTTCTCCTTTTCACTTGTGCAGTTTTTCTTTGCATTGGCAATGGCCCGACCAAGATCATCAGCGGGCTCATCTGATGCCTCTTCTTCAGCTTATTCCCGCATTACTGGCTAAGCTTCTTTCCCCATTGTTGTACCATCGTATTCAAGGAACCCATGGCCAGGACAGCTGTCGTCATCCTCTTCTTATTCATTCTCTTCCATCATAACCCCTCTTTCTCTGTGCTTGGTCCAAACATTATAGTGGGGCATGAAATCAGACTCAAACAAGTGGATGTGACTGGTTTTTGACTTAGAGTAATTCCGATCATTCTTACAGCCAGCACATGGACAACACACAAAACCATGTGCCTGGTTGTTTGCCTCAGCCGCAAGCAGAAAAGTATGCACGCCATTAACGAACTGGGGAGAGCATCGGTCATCGTACATCCATTGCCAACTCATCTTCATTACACAATACCAAAAAGACCAAATTAATACAAGTTCATACATAAAGTTCATACACACTTATTCTCATACGACAACATACAAACTCTCTAGCTAAAGCATTTAAATGCAACAACAAATGCGATCAAGATCGCAACTAAGGTAACAATTGATTCAGCAGCATAATGATACCAAGCCTCACTATCAATGGCATATTTTCTAATCTTTCTAATCTTCAAGGACATTTTCTCCATCTTGATCTTGTGATCATCGACGACATCGGCAACATGCAACTCCAATTCCATCTTCTCCTCCTCATTCTTTTCAATTTTTTCTTCAAGTAATCATTTTCTTTTTCAACTAAATTTAACCTCTCAACGAGAGGGTCGGTTGGAATTTCCGGTTCACATACTTCCTAGATAAAAATATCTATGTCAACGTGATGGGCATAATTTGTCATAAACACGAAATGCAACAAATAGTTATAAAAGAGAATATACCACATCCGAATTATAACCCGGATGAGGGCCGACGGGGACGGATATCAGAACCATGCCACTGTGTATAACAAACAACATACAGGTAAGAAAATTATACAAGTAACTATATATCTAAATCACACAAACATGATTTTTTTATATGAAAAAGATAAGACCAAGAGGCTCACCAAGGTGGTGCCGGCGACGGGATGGTGCGAGTGATCGATGGTGGTTAGTACGGGGACGGGAAGACACTAAGTAAACCACACCTACATATGCAAAGTAAGAGTTAATTTGAGCTCAAATTTCATATAAATCAAATAAAATACCACATATAATTACTCCCAAACTAAAACCCACAAATCATTATACTTATAGAGCATTGCAAGAACTAATCTAGCAATGAGAGATGAAAGGACAAAGTTTCTAATCTTTGTGATCACTTGGATGGATTAGGGCCTTCAAATCTTCACAATTTTTGGCAAAATTGAAGGTTGAGCTCGAGCAATGGGGAAGAACAGAGGAGAGGAAGGAATGAAAGGGGAAAACAGAGAGAAATGGGCTCAGGCTCGACGAAGGGTTTATATAGAGGCATCTTTAGTCCCGGTTGGGTATACGAAGCGGTACTAAAGGTGCATCTCTAGTACCGGTTCATGGCACAAACTGGGACTAAAGGTGTTGGTGGGGCCCCATCCTGACACCAGACTGCCACCACCACCCCAGTCCCGGTTCGTGCCACGAACCGGGACTAATGAGTGCCGCCCGCCTAGCCATTGGAACCGGCACTAATGTTCACATTAGTGCCGGTTCATTTACAAACCGGGACTAATGAGGTGAACATTAGGTCGTTTTTCTACTAGCGCTTGCACACAACGCGAAAAAGGGGTTGTCAATCCCTTCACGGTCACTAGCAAGAGTGAGATATGATAGAGATAGATATAAAAGATAAGTAAAAGGCAAAATAAAGTAAATATAAATAAATTATAGCAATGTATTTTTTGGGTTTTTGGTTTTATAGATCTGAAAATATATGATGAGAAATAGACCCGGGGACCATGGTTTTCACTAGAGGCTTCTCTCTTGAAAGAATACATACGGTGGGTGAACAAATTACTGTTGAGCGATTGATAGAAAAGCGCAAAGTTATAACGATATCTAAGGCAATGATCATGAGTATAGGCATCACGTCCATGACAAGTACACCGACTCCTTCCTGCATCTACTACTATTACTCCACACATCGACCATTATCCCGGATGCATCTAATGTATTAAGTTAATGAGAACGGAGTAACGCCTTAAGCAAGATGACATGATGTAGAGGGATAGATCCAATCAATATGGTAAAACCCCATCTTTTTATCCTTAACGGAAACAATACAAGAACGTGCCTCGCTACCGCTATTGTCACTGGGTGAGGACACCGCAAGATTGAACCCATCACAAAGCACCTCTCCCATTGCAAGAAAAACCAATCTAATTGGCCAAACCAAATCAATAGATCAGAGAGAAATACAAAGCTATCTTAATCATGCAGAAAAGAGTTCGGAGAAGACTCAAATAATATTCATAGATAATCTCATATAAATCCACAACGCATTGGATCTCAACAAATGCACCGCAAAAGAAGATTACATCGAATAGATCTCCAAGAACATCAAGGAGAATATTGTATTAAAGATCAAAGAGAGAGAGAAGAAGCCATCTAGCTACTAGCTATGGACCCGTAGGTCTGTGATAAACTACTCGCACATCATCGAAGGGCAGCAAGGTTGGTGTAGAGGCCCTCCGTGATCGAATCTCCTCCGATAGAGTGTTGGAAAAGGCCCCAAAATGCGATATCACGAGAACAGAAGCTTGCGGCGGTGGAAAAGTATTTTTGGTGTGCCCCTTGACGTGAGGGCAATATTTGGGTATTTATAGAGCTGACATTAGGGTTAGGAGGTCTAAGAGCGGCCCACAAGCCTAGGAGGCGCCCCCCTGGGGTGCGCCTAGGGCTTGTGACTCCCTCGCGGGTATTCTAGCCTCTTCCCGAAGCTTCGTTGTTGTCTTCTGGTCCAAGAAAATCCTCAAAAAAATTCGTTCCATTTGGACTTCGTTTGGTATTGATTTTTTGTAAAAGACAAAAACAAGGGGGAAAATAGCAATTGGCACTGGGCACTAGGTTAATAGGTTAGTCCCAAAAATGGTATAAAATAGCATACCAATGCATATAAAACATCCAAGATAGATAATATAATAGCATGGAACAATAAAACATTATAGATATGTTGGAGACGTATTAATAAGGTGGTCGGGTGTTCCTTTCTACCCTTGGTTCTTCAGCTCTTTTAGCCTCCGGAGTTTCTTCTTCTTCATTATTGTCACCACCGACTGTTTCAGCATCAGGGTCAACTTCTTTGTCAGCGTCTGCTTCATTTTCTTGAGCATCCTAATGGACCTCTTCTTCCCGTTCTTCCTCGCCAAAGAGAAGTTGTCTATCTTGAGTTTGGCTTTGACTCTCTCTTCTTATCTATTCTTGCTCCTTCTCGTACCACTCTGGACCTTTAGGACCTTGTGTTACCACTACAAGTCGAAATTTCATTAGTAGAAACATGATTATCTTTATCTAATTGAGCAAGAATCAAAGATTGAGTTTCGGAAATTTGCGAAGATTGATTTTGTATCATGCAAGAGTGTTTATCAAGATTCTTTACCACTTGACTTAACCCTTCTACCTCTAAAGAAAGGTAGGTTATAACCTTCTCATTGAGGTAGATGCACCCTCGGAAGTCTCTGTTGAAGTTGTCTTGATGCAATTTGAACTTATTCGTTGTCTCTTGAAGTTCATCCTCCCGATGATAGATACTGAATATATCCACTTTTTCATTAGTAACTTGTTTAACATGCTTACCTTTCTCTTAAGTAACCTTTTTAAATTCTTCCATGTCTTCAATATGATATATTTTTCCAGTAGGCTCGATTGGCTCCTCGGTATTCCACTGTTCTTGTGCGGACACAAATTTCTCTATAAGTTCTCCCCCTTCTTCAAGAGTTAAAGACATAAATCGTCCTCCTGCACTTAAACCAAGAATGAATTTTGATTTATCATTAATTCCATGATAAAACCTATGAAGTATAACATATTCAACATAACCATGGTTAGGGCATAAGTTCAAGAATTTAGAATATCTCTCCCAAGCTTTATATAAACTTTCACCGTCTTCCTGGATGAATAAGGTGAGGTTTCTTATAATTTAGTAATCTTCGAGCTTGGAAGAAATTTAGCCATAAACTTTTCAGCACACATAAGCCACTTGGTTATACTTCCTTGAGGCAATCGATTATACCATTTCTCATCATCATCCTTTAAAGAAAACCTGAAGAGTTTTAATAATACGAATTCTTGTGACACATCCTTCAGTTTAAAAGTTCCACATAAAGTATAAAAAAACATGAGATGTGCTTGAGGGTCTTCTTCTTCAGTTCCTACAAAGGCATGCTTTCTAACTTCTACAATAAGATCACAATCAATCATATATTCTTTGGCATAATTGGTAGGATACACTATAGGAGATCTAGAAGTTAATATTGGGGCACAATGATCCCTAATAGTCTTCTTTGCCTTCAAAGTAATCGACATTCCTGCAAACAAAGTGTTAAGCTCAACTATTTCACTATTTTTGTATTTTTCTATTAATGAAGATTGTTTCTCACGAGGAAAACGAGCAATATAATCTAGCAAATACGTTTTCCCCGAACGAGTAGACCCCCTGTGACTTGCAAAAAGCATCTACAATAACAACACCTGCAAAAATAGTTACAAACCAAATACTCTACGCTTAGCTCCCCGGCAACGATGCCAGAAAAATGCTTTGATTCATGTAGGCCAAACAGGGTAGTGTAGCACTTACGCAGAACTATCCCGATGAGTAGTCATCCCAACGAAGAGCGTAGGAGAGTATTTATAGTGGCGCTTCTGTCACACACAAGGTGTCACAGTTCTTGTGTGAAGTGTTACTGTCCTGAATCATGAATAAACCAAATTGACAAATATAAAGAGAGTTTAAAGTAACACCTATAAGAAATATTAAATCAAATAACATAAGTAAGGCTAAAAGTTGTGTTTCCTTCAATGAAGAGATTAGGCGCGGAGAGATTTCATTTCATGGTAAGAATGTATCAAGTGTACCAGTGCGATGGTAATACCAGTTACCTTATATTGTACTCATAGCATTTGATATATGTATTCTATAGGCGGCCCTAAAGTTATGATACTCCTCCACATGGTATTATATTTCATTCTATGGTCCTGCTTCACTGTTGCCGCCGAGTGGTTGTTTCCACATTTAAGGTCCTTGGACCGGAACCAAGCATTAAGTTTAATGGATCACCGTTATCTCATATTGTCTTTGGTCCTCGTAGATATCTCCACCTGTCACATTAGAGGTCACAAGATTTCCTAAACAATATGTGTTACCTGTGTAGGTATTGAGATCATGTTGCCTGGGCCCTTAAATTGGACAACACGCATAGAGTTCACCACAGTAACAACATACTAGGTAGATCATACTACTGTGAATGCAAATGACGACATATAGGATGGGCACAGATGAATCTTACCACCCATACATCTCCCACACCTAGGAAGAATTACTCAGGCATAATAAGAGGGAAATCAATCACAACTGAGATACAACCCATGAAAACCGTATCGATAATACCGGGGAGATCCACAATAACATGAAATGGATAATTCAAATAGTCTTGATCTTCAGATGAGATGGAGCAGAGTTACAATTGTTCTCCCAAATTGTAATTACTCTTACAGTAGTGAAGCGGGGTGGTGATGATGATGGAGATGAAAGGACCAAAACTAAGAAGATCTTCGATGGTTCCTCAGATCCTCTCTTCTCCTGTTCTGGGTGGTGTGGCGACAGCTAGGGTTCTCTCCCCCCGAGTCCCTTCACGAAAGTGGCTTGTATAGACGCGGTTGAGCTGATGGCATTCCATACAACCGCTCATACAAGCGCTTGCGGTCATATGGAACCTGTCTTTTGCTATGTTGCGCCTATTGACTTGGGTCTCTTCATGGAAGTTGCTCCATCTGGCTTAATTTGTAGCAATCCCTCTTAGTTTCTTTACATAATTGAATTTCTTGCCAAAGATTGGGAAAATGGATTTTCTTCTCTATTGAGGGATTAACGTTAGATTATCCGAAGAGTAATAAAAATCTGATGAAAACCAAGCAAGAATCAATAGGAAAACATCACAAATTCTCGAGCCTAAGGCATAGCCTAGTGGTAGGAAGGGGCTGATGTCTTCCCACCCACCTAGGTTCAAGGCATGGTACTTGCAATTTGGGTTTGTTGCATCAATTATACTGTAGGGAGTTCCCTTACAGTCTTTCTGTCAAAAAAATTCTCGAGCCATTAGCGGATTGCCGGACATGGGGAAGACAAGGGATCTGCCGCTACCGGCCGTAGACTAGTATAGTGTATGCATGTCGTGGGAGTGTGGCTTCGCATGACCATAGGTGCACATAGTTTTGCCTTTTTAGTATAAATCTGTCCAAAATGTAACTGTTTTCATTTGGTTTGTATAAAATCCGTCATGTTCATATGATATCCAACCGTGTTTGCATGAATTTCATCCGATTAATTCATAAAGTGTTTGGAATGTATGCGAGCAGTGTTGGATGACGTACTCCCGCATCCGTGTCCGCAGACAGACGTGGGAGGAAATTTATGGTTAGCTGTTTGAGATGCCCTTAGAGCATCTCTAGCAGATCCTGCAACCCGCTGATGCGCAAAACTCATTTACCGTATACCAGAAACGATTTTTGCAGGACTCCCGACGCACAACTAGAACAAATCCTGCTATTGATACTGCATATTCAAACTTCTAGTTTGCTCTTAAACATAGATCACCAGAGTTCAAACATAGCATAGGGGAGTTCATCTACTACATACCACACGGGAGTTCAATACAAACCGAAATTAAACATCATACCGAAATTAAACGGGAAACATACTAGCTTACTACATCTACCCATTGCAAGAGTCGCCCGAGCCGTTGTCTTCGTCGATGGGAAGGGGCGGGTTGCCATGGAGGATGTGGTACATCAGCGTGCTGGAGAGGGTCTGCGCGAGTTGGTACTCCTCAAAGAGCGACGGGACGCGCGCGGCCGCAACTTCATCTCCGCCGGCGACCTCCTTGGGCTCCCCCCACGCCAGCTCCGCCTCCCGGCGGCACTTGAGCGCCAGGGAGAAGATGCGGTCGAGGCGATGGAAGTTTGTCCACGCTCGAGTGCCAGCGCCGCGGGAGTGGGCGTCGCGGTCGCGTGCCTGTTGCCTTCGCCGTTTGTCCACCAGCGGGCGAAAGGAAGAGCTCCCGACCTCCGCGTCTTGCCGCTTGCGGGGCGGGTCGCACCGGGCCCGCCGCGGCCACCGAAACCCCCATGACCCCCAAAACTCCCCCGACCACCATGGCCGGCACCCGCTGACGCCATCTTCGGCAACTTCCGGTGGTTAAACGCGGCGAAATCGAAGCTGTAGGCCGCGAGATTTCTCACCGGCGGAGAGGAATTGCCGCGGAGGCAGATGGGGGATCTGTGGCATATGAACCCTAAATCGTCCCGGATCCAGCATATATACCGAAATCGCGGGCGGTTTGCGGGCCGCCCTAAAAAAATACGGGCCGGGCCTTTTTTAGCAAAACGGCTGAAAAAAGAACTTCACCGGAGTTATATGGTATCCAGTAGAGATGCTCTTACTAGTCACTATGACCAGCTTTAGAGCATCTCCACTCGTTTGTCCCCCCTAGGGGCTTGAAATAGCGCCGACTGGGGGCACGGCGGCGAAAATATAGGTGTGTGTGTGGGGGGGGGGGGGTCGGGTACCCAGCCGCCCCCAAGGTCGCACCTAGGCGCCGATTTTGGCCCACTTTCGGCCCGCTTTCAGCGCAAATTGGCCCACTTTCAACGCAAATTGGCTCTTCCTGCTCGCTCTCAATGATCATGTTGTGCAAGATGACACATCAAGTCATGGCCTCCCACATTTGATCTTTCGACCAGGTCGAATCGGGGTACCAGACAACAGCAAATCGAGATTGGAGCACACCAAATGCCTACTCGACATCCTTCCTGCAAGCCTCCTGACACTTGGCAAAGTAGGAGTTCTTGCCTCCTCGCACAGGGTTTGAGATAGTCTTCACAAATATGGACCATCTTGGATAGATGCCATCTGCTAGGTAGTATCCTTGTTGTAGTGGCGCCCATTGACCTCGAAGTTCACCGGAGGAGCATGACCTTCAACAAGCTTGGCAAAGATATTCGAGCACTACATTATGTTGATGTCATTGTGAAAGTGCAACTATCCCTAGGTGGTTTTGGTAATTCCTAACAACATATAGCTCATTGAGCTAACATTATTCCAAGATAAATATTTCAGGAAAAGCTCAATGGATGGCATGGCATGGATGAGAAAAGTGGATCCCTCAAATGCTAAGGACAAAAGGATTGGCTCAAGCTCAAAAGCTCAAGACTCTACATTTCATATTTTAGTGATCCAAGATCACATTGAGTCTATAGTGCTTAGTGATATGCTCCAAAACCCTCAACTACTTTCTCACATCCACATATGACCTAAACCAAAAGTCAAACTCGGCCCTACCGATTCTTTTTATCCGGCACCGAGTTCAAATGTCATAGCCACTGCCACAAACCCTAAGCAAATCGGTCTCACCGATAGGGATCTCGGTCTCACCGAGATGGGACTGTAATCTCTCTGTTTCCCTTCGTAATGTTTTGGTACCACCGAGATGAGCGATCGGTCCCACCGAGATTGCAATGTAAACTCCCTGTTTCCTTTTCGCAACATTTCGATCTCACCGAAATGAGAGAATCGGTCCCACCGAGTTACCTGACCAACTCTCTGGTTAGCTTATTACCAAAATCGGTCTCACCGAGTTTGTGTAATCGGTCTCACCGAGATTACGTTATGCCCTAACCCTAACCATATCGGTCCTACCGAGTTGCATGTTGGTCCCATCGAAAATCCTAACGGACACTAGATTTGCTGAATTGGTCCGACCGAGTTTACCAATTCGGTCCCACCGAGTTTGGCAAGTTGTGTGTAACGGTTAGATTTTGTGTGGAGGCTATAAATACCCCTCCACCTCCTCTTCATTCGTGGAGAGAGCCATCAGAACAAACCTAAACTTCCAGCATACATTTTCTGAGAGAGAACAACCTACTCATGTGTTGAGACCAAGATATTCCATTCCTACCATATGAATCTTGATCTCTAGCCTTCCCTAAGTTGCTTTCCACTCAAATCTTCTTTCCACCAAATCCAAATCCTATGAGAGAGAGTTGAGTGTTGGGGAGACTATCATTTGAAGCACAAGAGCAAGGAGTTCATCATCAACACACCATTTGTTACTTCTTGGAGAGTGGTGTCTCCTAGATTGGTTAGGTGTCACTTGGGAGCCTCTGACAAGATTGTGGAGTTGAACCAAGGAGTTTGTAAGGTCAAGGAGATCACCTACTTCGTGAAGATCTACCGCCAGTGAGGTAAGTCCTTCGTGGGCGACGGCCATGGTGGGATAGACAAGGTTGCTTCTTCGTGGACCCTTTGTGGGTGGAGCCCTCCGTGGACTCGCGCAACCGTTACCCTTCATGGGTTGAAGACTCCATCAACGTGGATGTACGATAGCACCACCTATCGGAACCACGACAAAAACATCCATGTCTCCAATTGCGTTTGAATCCTCCAAACCCTTCCCTTTACATTGTTGCAAGTGGCATGCTTTACTTTTCGCCGCTCATATACTCTTTGCATGCTTGCTTGAATTGTGTTAAGATTGCTTGACTTGCGCTAAGATAGCTAAAATCTGCCAAAGACTAAAATTGGGAAAAGGACAAGTTTTTATTTGGTCAAGTAGTCTAATCACCCCCCCTCTAGACATACTTTCGATCCTACAAGTGGTATCATAGCTTTGGTCTCCATTTGCTTTGATTTCCATAGCTTTTGGTGGTCATAGCCTTGGTTTCACAACCTAGGAGAGTATGGCGTCTAGCGAGGGAAATTATCACCGTAGAGGTCCTTACTTTGATGGTACTAATTTTGCTAGTTGGAAGCATAAGATGAAAATGCATATTCTTGGACATAACCCCGCCGTTTGGGCTATTGTGTGTATTGGCTTGCAAGGTGAATTCTTTGATGGGAGAGAACCGAACCGTGAAGCTAGCACGGAGGAGTTGAAGATGTTGCAATACAACGCTCAAGCTTGTGATATCCTCTTCAACGGATTGTGCCTGAAAGAATTCAACAAAATCAGCCGTCTTGAGAACGCAAAGGAAATTTGGGATTCTTTGATTGATATTCATGAAGGTACCGACTCCGTCAAGGAATCCAAGTTGGATGTGCTCCAAAGTCAACTTGACAAGTTCAAAATGAAGGATGGTGAAGGTGTCGCTGAAATGTACTCTAGGCTTGCTCTTATCACAAATGAGATTGCCGGCTTAGGAAGTGAAGAGATGACCGACAAATTCATCATCAAGAAGATCCTAAGAGCTTTGGACGGAAAATATGACACCGTGTGCACATTGATCCAAATGATGCCCAATTACAAAGATCTCAAGCCAACGGAAGTCACTGGAAGAATTGTTGCTCATGAGATGTCACTCAAGGATAAGGAGGAACTTCACAACAAGTCAAGTGGTGCTTACAAAGCCTCATGTGAAGCCCCCACATCATCAAGTGAGAAACAAACCTTCAATGAAGAATTGATCTTAATGGTGAAGAACTTCAACAAGTTCTACAAGAATAGAAGCAAAGAAAGAAGCTCCAAGTCAAGGTCCTACAATGACAAAAGATCTTCTAGTCGAGAGCGCAATTGCTACAATTGTGGGAGACCCGGACACTATTCCAATGAGTATACGGCACCCTACAAAAGAAGAGAAGAATCACCCAAGAGGAGAAGTAGAAGAGAAGAATCACCACCAAGAGAGAGGAGGAGTAGAGATGATCGTTATGAACGAAGAACATCCCGGAGAAGCAAGGATTCAGAAAAGGAAGGACAAGTCATCAAGGAGCTACACAAAACGAAGACATCAAGCTCATGTTGGTGAATGGGTACCCGGCTCCGACTACGACAATCACTCCGAGAGAATCTATCAGTCCGACTCCGAATATACTCAAGATGAAGGTGTTGCCGGTCTAGCACTTGTGTCAACCAACTCCTACGACATATTTGACTCACCAAATGAAGGACTTGGAAGATGCTTCATGGCTAAAGGCCCAAAGGTAACACACCGCGAGTATGTTGATTTCAATAGTGATGAAGATGACTTGTTAGGTGATGATGATTTACTTGTTGACAACTCTAGTGATGAATACTATGATGAAACGTCAATTAATCATGCTAATCAAGATAAAACGAATGACGATGACAAGGAGCAGATTGAGCTTCTAACTAAAGAACTAAACACTCTTAAGTTAGCTCATGAAACTATCTTAGAAGATCATCGAGAACTTTTAAGGACTCATGAGAAGTTACGCTTTTAAAAGCTCAACCTTGAGCAAGAGCATGAGTTCTTAAAGGCAATCAATGATGATCTCCGTAAGAAAAGTTCTTCTTACATTGCCAAGTGTTTACTCTTATCTACTTACATGCCTCAAGTCAAGTCCATTAACAAGAACAAGAAGGATTCTTCCTCTAGTAGTAATAATAATCATGCTAAATCCAATGTTGTTGCTTCTAGTAGTTCTCTTGATTCCACTAATGATTCTCTTAGCCAAGTTACACTTGAGCAAGAAAATAGCTTATTGAAGGGAAGTATAGAGAAAGGTGTTTACAAGAGCCTTGCCGGGAGTAAGCAATTTGAGGAAATTGTACGCAAGCAAGGAAGACACCGGAAGAACCAAGGTGTTGGTTTTGAACGAAAGTTCAATGCCAATGGAGTTGAGTGTGAAGAAGATCAATACCCCAAGATGAAGTTTGTTCCTCAACAAGAGATGTATGATCCTACTTCCTTCAACGGGACACGAGCTCAAGATGATCTTCCACCACAAGACCACAAGCAAAAAGGCAAGGACAAGCTTCAAGAGGAGATTGATGCATTTGAAAAAGCTCCTAAGGCCTTGGTCAAGTGGGTTCCCAAGACTACGTCAAGTTCTACTTCATCAAGTACGACTACAACTCCAAGGATTCCCATCAAGATGATGTGGATCCCGAATAATAAGAACTAGAGAGTTCTTGAGGGTGACTCCGCCAACATACTTCACTCATATCATTTTGGCAACAACAAGTGCAATCAACTTTCACATCTTGCACTAGTTCAAGGAGTCACAAACCCTCTTGTTGGTAAGACAAGGGACAAGGTAACCTAATGCTTTCATAAACATCATCTTATGTGTGCATCACTCTATGTCTATGGATATCCTTGTTTGTTCCTTGTGGGACTAACCCGTGTAGGTATTGAAAGCGCAACTCACTCTAAAGGATTGCTCCAAATGATCTACCTCAACATTGAGCATCCACATCTTCAACACCTACATGAAGTCATCATCGACAAAACCCAAGGTTAGTTCATCCCTCTAAGGGGGGATCTCACATCTAGGGCGAGCTTAACTCTAAGAATTGAGTCAAAGCAACTCTAATGGCGTGAACACATCAATGCATTATGTAAAAGTGGTAACCCAACTTGAGCTTAAACGATGAGTATGACCTATGATCAAATGTTCTCATTTGACTCCTAAGTCAATATACTCATATATAGATGACCTAGTCATCGCCAATTGTTTGATAGATGCTAGAATTGGTTGTTCATGCTTTGCCACATATTTCATTTGCCATTTTATTGTGTGAGCATGTTGGTTGCATATTTCACTCATTCGAGGACATCCACTTGTTGCTTTGATTGATTAGTTTATTTTTCTTTTGCCAAGTGGATGGACAAGAATGCCTAAGAATCTTCTCTAGCTATCTATGCTTTTCTTGTCTCAAACTCTATTCATGCTACATCACAAAATTTGATCAAGTCAGATTCGAACCACTCTGTGTGAGGAGCACTCGGAGTCCCCGATTCGTCATAGACTTAAACTTCCAAAACTTCTTTGTGCGTTTCGGTCTGACCGATCCTTCCATTTCGGTCACCGAGATCACTAAGTTGATCTAGGTTTTCAATCTCGGTGCAACTGATTTGAACTTTTTGGTCACACCGAGTTGATGTAACTGTCAACAGTTATGCATCTCGGTGCCACCAAGTTGTTCCACTCGGTCACACCGATAGGGTCGGGCTATATATACCCACGGGCAAAAATTTGGAAACTTTCTCCGAACTCTTTCGCCCGCGCATAGCTCGCTCTACCTCCAGGGTCTCCGGATTGTTCTCCTCGTCGCCAGCCGCCTCCAGTCGCTGGTCACCACCACCGTCAACGGAAATCATCCCCGCCGTTGCCGCCGTAGCGAGTTCATCGCTGAACTAGGGTATGGACTCGATCATTGTGCTTTCTCGGTCCGATTCCTAGCACATTGTGTTTGTCATTAATCTTGCCACGATTGAAACTATTCTATCCAGTCAAAACACTGCATAGATTAGAGGTGAATTGAAAATTTAGGGTTAGGTTTCTGCCAAAACCATCTCGGACCCACCGAGTTGTAGAACTCGGTTCCACCGATTCTGCTAAGGCCATTGCACAAGTGATTCTCGGTCTGACCGAGAATTGCAAATCGGTGTGACCGAGTTCAGGACTTTGTGAAACCCTAGCAGTCTCGGTGCCACCGAACCGTGACTCGGTCTGACCGAGTTCACTAGTTTAGGTTCCAAAAGCTGCTTCGGTATCACCAAGTTTGCAAATCGGTTGATCTGAAATGCTTTCTGTGGAAAACTAAAACTAAGTTTTTGAATCATTCTTTTGCAAAAAGCTCTGTATTTTGTGATGCTCATCCACTCTATCTCATCTATATCTATTCACAGGGTCTACAGTCAGTGTTTGCAACATGTCTGATCAAAGTGACAGCCAGAACAGGGAAGAGGAGCAAATTCAGATGAGTAAGGGCACTAGTCTCTCTAGCACCTCTGATGAGGGTAGCAGGAGCACCCCAAGCAACCTGCCCAAAGCTGCCACCAGGGCCAGAAAGAAGAAAACCTCAGAATCTGAGGATGAAGACTATGTGGCAGTTGAGGATGAGGCCACTTCCAAGAAGAAAGTGCTCAAAAAGGAGTATGGCACAACTGCTGCCATTAAGCCTGGTATGAAGACCAAAGTACCTGCAAAGAGAACTCCCATGTCTAAAGCTAGAGCCTCTACTCAAGTACCTTTGGAATCTCAACCCAAAGAGGCTGCTACAGAAGGGAAGAAGAGGAAGGAAAGGGTCAATAAGACCATGGCCAGAGTTGTTGGAAAGCCTTCCATGATGGAAGCGGAACAGGAAGAAGAGGTTGCTGCACCAGCACCCAAGGCTCAGAAGCTTATGGGTGATGCCATCAGGTCAGGGGCTGCTTCATCAAAGCCCAAAGAAGCACCCAAAGCTGCCTCCAAGCCCAAGATTGCACCAATGAGGAGTACCAGAAACATATCTGCTGCTGAGAAGAACAAGGCCCCAGTGCCTGAGACTGTTGCTAAAGAGGAAGATTATGAAGAGCATGTCTTGAGAAAGTTGAAGCCAAAGATTCCAGATCATAATGATGCTCATCCTGTGGCTGAGAACATGAAGCTGAGAAAGGATGCAGGCCTCAGACAGTGGAGGTTGTCTGATCCTTATGCAATCAGGAGAAGGACTGCTGTCGACTACAGGTTCCATACAAAGGAACATCAGGATTTCTATGAGACAACGTTGTTGGACAAGAAGCCTATAATGTGTGACATGAGGTGGGTGGACTGGACCTACATGAAGGAGAATGAGGAACACTACCCTGGTGTGTATGACAGTTTCAATGCTTGTGGAGTTGCAGACTTTGTTGGGCAGAAGCTCACAAAGTGGAATGATGAGCTCATAATGCAATTCTACTCCACAACACACTTCTATCCAGATGGCAGGATAGTATGGATGTCTGAAGGTACTAGGTACCAATCTACAATTGAAGAATGGGCAAATCTGATCAATGCACCTAAGGAGAAAGAAGATGACTTGGATGTCTATGCCAAGAAGAAGATGGATCACAACACTATGGCACATATGTACAAGGAGATCCCAGATGCTGCAGTTGAGACACATAAGTTTGGATCAGTACATTACCTTCTGTCAGGACTGCCAACCATCAACTGGATCCTCAGGCATACTCTCTTTCCCAAGTCAGGTGATCACAACATGATCAGAGGCCATGCAATAAACTTGCTACACTTATTTCATGTGCCACAAAAGTTCAAGGTCATGAGCCTCATAGTTGAGACTATCAAGAGGACAGCAGCTGACCAGAAGAGAAGCTGTGGGTATGCCCCACAGATCCAGGAGCTGATTAACTCCAAGATGGGCACAAGCACATACTTGTTGGACAAGGATCACATGCCTATCTACCCAGACTTTGAGGACAACCAAGTGGTTATGGATGAAGATGAACCATCTTCTGTGCATGCTCAAGCAAAGAAGGAGAAGGCAAGGACAGAGAAGGCTACCAAGATGCCAACAATGGAAGAGGCATCTTAGTACTTTCTGAAGAGCAAACAAGATCAGCTAGGCTACTTGATTGCATCCACTCTGAGGATTGAGAAGGGGCTGACCACCTTGACTCAAAACCAGGAGAGCCTGGAGAGGATCATGGAGCAGAAGTTCTATGACTTGGATGTGAAGGTAACTGAGATCCAGTCTGTTGTTGAGCAGCTTCAGGATGATATGTAGGAGAGGAAGGGCAAGACAACCACTTATGCATTTGCCAGAGTGCCTAGAGCTCAGAGATCAGCTGCAGTGCCAGTAACAGACACCAGAGCCACTTCATCTGCACCAACTACAACTCCTACAGCTCCAGTGCAACCAGCTCCAGCTCCATCCACATCTACTAAAGTCTTCGTCCAAGGAGCCATCTCTACACCACCACCTGAAGATCAAGCCTGGGAGACGATTTAGTGCTATGCATTTTCTATGAACTTTTTGGTAACTTGTTGCCAAAGGGGGAGAAAAATGTATAGATCATAGGCTTCGAGAGAGAGTGTTGCTTTTTATTTTCTCTTGCTTTGTTGGTTGAACTTTATTTGCTTGTTTGAGATACTTTATGTCTGTGTGATGCTTGATGATCATGTGTTTGATCATATGCTACATTTATGCTTGTTGGATGACATTATCCCATTTATCTCTATATGGTCATTCACTTTGCTTGGTGATGAGTGCATGCATTCAATCATTATCATTTTGAGCGCTCCACCAAGATGTATGTGACATGGAAGAGTAACCCATGAGCCTAACTCTTTGTGCATTTGTAGTCCAAAGCAAATCTTAAACTATGCACAAATTTAGGGGGAGCTCTTGCTTATCACATACTTCTCAAAGCGACAATGTTTTTCACTCTTATTATCATTTGTCAAAGCTTTGATCTATATGTTGTCATCAATTACCAAAAAGGGGGAGATTGAAAGTGCAACTATCCCTAGGTGGTTTTGGTAATTCCTAACAACATATAGCTCATTGAGCTAACATTATTCCAAGATAAATATTTTAGGAAAAGCTCAATGGATGGCATAGCATGGATGAGAAAAGTGGATCCCTCAAAATGCTAAGGACAAAAGGATTGGCTCAAGCTCAAAAGCTCAAGACTCTACATTTCATATTTTAGTGATCCAAGATCACATTGAGTCTATAGGAAAAGCCAATACTATCAAGGAGGGATGAGGTGTTGCTTAATGAGTTTCTTGCTCCACAGTGCTTAGTGGTATGCTCCAAAACCCTCAACTACTTTCTCACATCCACATATGACCTAAACCAAAAGTCAAACTCGGCCCTACCGATTCTTTCTATTCGGCGCCACCGAGTTCAGATGTCATAGCCACTGCCACAAACCCTAAGCAAATCGGTCTCACCGATAGGGATCTCGGTCTCACCGAGATGGGATTGTAATCTCTCTGTTTCCCTTCGTAATGTTTCGGTACCACCGAGATGAGCGATCGGTCCCACTGAGATTGCAATGTAAACTCCCTGTTTCCTTTTCGCAACATTTTGGTCTCACCGAAATGAGAGAATCGGTCCCACCGAGTTTACCTGACCAACTCTCTGGTTAGCTTATTACCAAAATCGGTCTCACCGCGTTTGTGTAATCGGTCTCACCGAGATTACGTTATGCCCTAACCCTAACCATATCGGTCCTACCGAGTTGCATGTTGGTCCCACCAAAAATCCTAACGGTCACTAGATTTGCTGAATCGGTCCGACCGAGTTTACCAATTCGGTTCCACCGAGTTTGGCAAGTTGTGTGTAACGGTTAGATTTTGTGTGGAGGCTATAAATACCCCTCCACCTCCTCTTCATTCATGAGAGAGCCATCGAATCTAACCTACACTTCCAAAGATACATTTTCTGAGAGAGAACCACCTACTCATGTGTTGAGACCAAGATATTCCATTCCTACCATATGAATCTTGATTTCTAGCTTTCCCCAAGTTGCTTTCTACTCAAATCTTCTTTTCACCAAATCCAAATCCCGTGAGAGAGAGTTGAGTGTTGGGGAGACTATCATTTGAAGCACAAGAGCAAGGAGTTCATCATCAACACACCATTTGTTACTTCTTGGAGAGTGGTGTCTCCTAGATTGGTTAGGTGTCACTTGGGAGCCTCCGACAAGATTGTGGAGTTGAACCAAGGAGTTTGTAAGGACAAGGAGATCGCCTACTTCGTGAAGATCTACCGCTAGTGAGGCAAGTCCTTCGTGGGCAACGGCCATGGTGAGATATACAAGGTTGCTTCTTCGTGGACCCTTCGTGGGTGGAGCCCTCCGTGGACTCGCGCAACCGTTACCCTTCATGGGTTGAAGTCTCCATCAACGTGGATGTACGATAACACCACCTATCGGAACTACGACAAAAACATCAGAGTCTCCAATTGTGTTTGAATCCTCCAAACCATTCCCTTACATTGTTGCAAGTTGCATGCTTTACTTTCCGCTGCTCATATACTCTTTGCATGCTTGCTTGAACTGTGTTAAGATTGCTTGACTTGTGCTAAGATAGCTAAAATCTGCCAAAGACTAAAATTGGGAAAAGGACAAGTTTTTATTTGGTCAAGTAGTCTAATCACCCCCCTCTAGACATACTTTCGATCCTACACATTGTGAGTTCCCGGCATACCAAAGGAGTGCCAAATCCAGAGGTCCTGCGTGGCCACTGCCTCAAGTACCGCACTGCAACCGCCTTTGGCGCCTTTATACATCCCTTGCCAAGCAAATGGATAGGTTTTTCCATTTCCAATGCATGTAGTCGATGCTTCCAAGCATCATAGGAAATCCTCTTGCTGCATTCTGTGCTAGGATCCGAGCAGTGTCTTCAGCATTGGGTGATCGCAAGTATTGTGGCGCAAACGTTGCCACCACTGCCCTGCAGAACTTGCACAAACACTCAATGATCGTGGACTCGGCCATGCGTCCATAGTCTTCCAGAGAATCACCAGGAGCTCCGTATGCAAGCATCCTCATAGCCGTCGTGCACTTCTGGAGTGAGGTGAATCAAAGTGTGCCGGTGCAATCCTTCTTGCACTTGAAGTAGCTGTCGGACTCACGAATGGACTTCACAATCCTGAGGAAGAGCTTTGAGCTCATCCGATAACGACACCGAAATACTTTCTCGCTGTGCGGCGGCAAAGTAATCGACGTAGAGCAAGCAATAGCCTTCCAGTCGATGCCTCTGCTTTGCCTTCAGCTGGCCCGTCGCCGAGCCACCTCGTCGTGGCTTTGCATTGCTCGCGAACTGGCCGGCCAGGCGGCGAGGACCATGAGGTGCTCTTCGTCCTCAACGTTGGCATCGGCTTCCTCCTCCAGCAGCGCCGCGAATGCCTCCTCGTCGTCCGAGTCCATCGCCGAGCAGACAAATCGCCGAGCACCTGGCGGGCATGGTAGGCGCGCAGCCGCTGGTACCCCCGCCCTGCATGGCCGGAGCGCCGGAAAGCTCGCCCAGGAACGGGGTGGAGGCTGCCGCGACGAACCCTCTCTTTTTCGGCGGGGGAATGACCTTTCTACCAGCGGTGGGTAGGTAGGCGGCGTCGGGATCGACACGGCGACGGAAGGCGTGCAAGATGGAGTCGGGCGAATTTGGACGTGCAAGATGCCTTTTCGCGTGACACTGGTGGCCCTGGCGTGGTTTTTCCTTCCACCAGAACCACCGAGCGCCCCCCAGTGCGCTGGGTTCGGCTTGGGATCGCCGGGGCAAAATATGAGCCGAGCCGGCGGATTTCGACGTCCTGGGGACGCGACTATTTTTTTCCGGCGCCGACGTAAAAAAACTCGCCCTAGAGGGCCTGTTGGGGCCGCGTGTGGAGATGCTCTTAACCTTATAGTGCTCATTTCTGCCGAGTCCACCCTGCTCACATGTGGCAAAACACCACGTCGCACAAGAAAAAAAGTAAAAAAATGATGCAGCCTACCAGAAACGCCCTATATGACGTACTGCTCCCCAGTCCACACTGGTTGCTCGCTCCAGTCACTACCAGCTAGGCCCCATGCCTTTCCCCGCGCACTGGTAGCTGCCCTCTCCCCCGCCTCCCACCGCCTAGTTCTCCTCGTCTCCATCCCCATCCCCCAAAAAGCAACACTCCACGCGACCTCACCTAGGGTTTGCTCTCCTTTCCTCCCCCGTCCTGCTCTTCCCCAATCCGCCTTCCACCCCCTCGATCTCCTCCCCCAGCCGCCGTAGGCGGAGGCGGGGGCGGGGGCGAGCAGCGACGACAAGCTCGTCCAGCGCCTGCCCGCCTCGGCGAAAGTAAGTGCCCACTTTCTTCTCCCTAGTCTCAGATCTAGACGTCTGGGGTGCCATTTTCTACTCGATTGCTTGGTGCGATAGCGGCGGGGGTAGGCAGCCCTTGATTGTTTGGCCCAACGAGGCATCCATGCTCCGCCGGCCGAGGGAAGACGGTTCCCGCTTCCTTGTTCTCTTTTCTTGTATGAGTAGAGCACTAGAAGCCGAATTGATGCCTATTTATGTTTTGCTGCCCTTGCTAACAAAATTGTGTGTAAGATAATTGATTCAATTCGAGAGAAACATGTGCAATTTAAGCTTTTGCCATTCTGCTGCTTCGATTTGTGTGCTGTTTGGATGTGTTAACTGATTGTGTTGTTGGCCCTTATGCAGAGTCTGTCGCCATGTCTGACATGGAGTCCGTGGCTACCCTTATGGAGTCGACAAGCTTGAAGATACAGCAGCTTCAGCGAGCATTTGCTGAGCTTGAGAGCCAGAGCGCTGTTACCATGAACTTTAAATGGAAGCAGCTCGAGGACCATTTCCGTGGCCTTGAGCAGTCCCTCAAGAAAAAGTTTGATGAGCTGAAAAAACAGGAGAAGGAGTTCCAGGAGACAGTCGCAAAATCGGAGAAGATGCTGGAGCAGCAGGAGGCTGTTGTGGTGGCTAAGGAGCTGACTTCTCTGGAAAGGCTGCAGGAGAAAAGAGATGCTGCATTAGCTATGATCTTTGGCAAGTCCAAGCTGTCACTAAACACTAATTATATCACCCCAATGAATAAGCCACAGAGTAATTATACCGTGGGTACTCTTGATGTGAAGTGGCCGAAGCATTCTCCCAAAAGAAATGCACGAATGCAAGATGGCAATGCTGCTGTGAAGCCTCGTTCTGAACTTGCCACTCTCTGCGAGGAGATGAATGTTAAAGGGCTTCATAAGTTCATATCAGACAACAGAAAGAACTTGACGTCTATCCGTGAGGAAATCCCGAGTGCACTCAAGGGAGCATCGCAACCATATGTCCTTGTGTTGGATTCCTTGGAGGACTTCTATTCTGGAGATAATCTGGTGTTGGATGGGAAAAAGGATGGAGACCTTCTGGGTGTAAGAAGGACGTGCCTTATGTTGATGGAGTCTCTTGTACAGCTGCAAGCTGATGATATAACTGGCTTGTTGTCTGAGGGGCAAATGTTTGCAACAAATGTGAAAGATCGGGCAAAAAAGATTGCATTTGAGTGGAAGTCCAAGTTGGACAGTCTTGACATTGATGCAAGCAATGGAAACTGCTTGGAAGCACATGCATTTCTTCAACTGCTTGCTACCTTTGGTATTTTTTCTGAATTTAATGAAGATGAACTTTGCAAACTTCTTCCTTCTGTCAGTCGACGTCGTCAAACACCTGAGCTTTGCCGACTGCTTGGGTTATCACAGAAGATGCCAGGTCAGTGTAATGATGAACTAATCATGCATCTATCTCCAGTAAACATTGTTTATGATGATGAGTTAATGATAATATTTTGTCATGCCAGTTCAAATGCTAATTGAATGTTGTTTTCACTTGGATAAATCCTAGTTTTCCAGCTTGTGGGTAACATATTTGCTGGTCATTGAGTCCACCGAACATATGTGCAAACTCAAAAGCATAATGGTTTCTTTGTACTACCACCTCCAGAAGTTCTTCCATATTCCCAGAATTGATAGTTTTGCTGTTACAACTTACAGGCAATGCACATCAGCTACATCTTAACCCATTAGGCCTCCTTTGGTTCATAGGATAGGATTATCATAGGAATACAAAACTTGTAGGAAATGAGATGACATGTATCTCAAATCCTATGATTAGGAATAGAAAAGAGATGTCATTTGGTTCACATCATAGGAATTTTTTCATCGAGTCTAGGATCATGTTTATTTTCCTTTGAAATGTGGAGGATAGGAACCAATCCTATGCAGGAATAGGAATCTATTCCTATAAACCAAAGGGCTCTATAGGAAAAATTCCTATAAGAATACTATCCTATAGAATTCCTATGAAATTCCGCCAAACTGAACAGGAATAGGAATCCATTCCTACAAACCTAAGGGCTCCAAGGCCTTAGTCTTTTCGTTGCTTGCACTATTGCTTGTAAAGCATGTCCATTGTTGTCTAGGCAGCGGTTATTGTGTTCTACTTATTCTTGAATATTTGGATCTGAAAAATTACTCTCTGTAATTTCTGTTCTATTTAGTCTGATGTGTGGTTGTGGTGTATATGCTGCGTAGTACCACACTATGTTGCATCTGTTTGATAGGATCAGCATTTGTTTGTCTTTCCCTCTGAGCCCTTGTCTTAATTGTTCATTTTCTTAGGGATTTTGTATGTCTCTTATGCTATTTGCCTTTTCTCATCCATGATGATTATTTTCTTGACAATAATTGATTCACTTATGGTATTTCTTGAGGACAGGTGTCATTGGAGTTCTGGTGGATAGTGCAAGACCAATTGATGCAATTAACTTGGCCTATGCGTTTGGGCTCACTGAACAGTTTGAGCCAGTGCAATTGCTGAAAGCATATCTGAGGGAGGTCAAGAAGGTGTCACATGCCAAGAATGGAAAAATGTCTCCTGGAGCACAGGTGTGCTTCCTAGCTATTTCAGCAAAAGCAAATGATGTTTATCATGCATTTTTTTTGCTGCAAGAATACAATAAACTGTACCTGTACTTCCACCAAATCACCAATTACTGAAGTGGACACCAGTTGTTTCTTTGTGTTACCTTCCTTTTGAAGTTTGATTAACCATTCTGCTATCTAACCAAAGTTGCTCACCCATCATGCTATGTTACTCAGGATATTTTTAAATAGCTATGCTATGCAGATACCGTCAGTTAATTTGTAACGGAAGGGCTTTGTTAATATCTTGCTTAATTGTTCTATGATGAGACTAAGCCACTTGCACTTTTGGCTTTATTAGAGATCTACTCCCTCCGTCCCATAATGCAAGACGTTTTACACTACACTAGTATCAAAAAGCGTCTTACATTATGGGACGGAGGGAGTAATTACTATTACCAGACATCTGTTACGAACTACCTTGTATGATTCAGTGTTGACTGTTTGCATCCAGTGATTTCAAGTTATTAGTGGTGTAGTGTTCAAAATTCTATTATTGTTTACTTATAGTAGCCCTTAGATAGATCAGTATTGGATTTGATGACGCACAGAGGTGAAAATTGCCCGTTCACCGATGTCAGGAGCTTGAGGTAGGTTGTGGAGAAGTAGAATAATAGAGGGATATCTTAGCTTGCAAGCAATATTAAGTTAGTTGCCTCTTGCTTTTCGCTGTTTGGCGCTGAATAATATACAAACTTTTCGCTGTTAGGCTTCTATGGTTCAGATTGTCAGGGAGCTCCTCGACTGTTTGCATCCTGTGATTTTAAGTTATCAGTGGTGTAGTGGTTCAAAATTCAATTAGTACTTTACTTAAAGTAATCCTTAAATAGATCAATATTGGATTTGATGATGCACAGAGGTGAAAATTATCCATTCACCTGATGTCAGGAGCTTGAGGTAGGTTGCGGAGAAGTAGAATAATAGGAGGGATATCTTAAGCAATATAAAGTTAGTTGCCTGTTGCTTTTCGCTGTTTGGCGCTGAATATTATATATAAACTTTCTAGAGTAGTTGGGTTGCCTTGCCCATTGGCTTTTTCATGTCGGCATATGTGTGTAAGCATGTTATCTGCATCTATCTAGTACACTTGATACATATCTGTTAGATAACAGCCATTCCCTTTTCAGAATGAGATGAATGAGCGTGAGCTGTCTGCACTGAAAGCTGTCATCAAGTGCATCGAGGAGCACAAACTGGAGGAGCAATATCCTGTGGATCCACTTCAGAAAAGGGTGATTCAGCTGGAGAAGGCCAAGGCAGACAAGCGGAGGGCTGTCGAAGCCGCCAAGCCACAGTCGAAGAGGCCACGTGCCAACGGATCGCTCTATGCACCCCGTGTCACCAGCTTCCCTGAGAAGAGCTTCTACCAGGCAACACCAGAGAGGCACCCATACCCTTACGAAAGGCAGTTTGTGTACGGCGCCGAGGCCCACCACCACCCTACGATGATGAACGCGGCTCCCTACACCATCTCACCCGCCCACACGCCGTACTACGGTAATGGCTACCCGGTGCAGTACCAGGTACCTTATATCCACTAATGGGGGAGAGCTACAATGGCTCTCTCCTAACTATCCCTAGCTTTTAACCTTCCGCTGTTGTTGTAGTTGTACCAAGTCATCTAGCTAGTTTGCCTAGCTGAAAATAGTTGGACCACTCGCTTGTGTGTGTGCTATGAGTGGCTATTGTGAGAATCTGTTAATTTTATGTCACGACTTATGACATAATTTACTTCTAATGTCTAGTTGTTTTAATCCACGTATCTTCTACGTACGCTGATATATGCTTTGTCTATACGACGATGAGTCTGCCTCTTGGTTGTGGTTGCACCCAACGTGGAGCTCATCTTTACTGTTCTTTCGTCATCGCGGTGCTTCATCCATGGAGCTCAGGAACTGCAGGTAACCGAACCTAAGTCGTCGCGATATGTGATCAGTTCTGGAGAGGCAGGTAACTAAGCATAGCGGTGGGCTTGCTGTCAATGAATTGCAATGTTTACACGGTACCAGCTGAAAGCCCAGCCTACGACTGTACTTGCTACAAACGCCACGTAAGAGAAGTGATTTCTGTTTAAATTTCGAGCCCTTCTGCTTACTCGCTCCGTTGAGGGACATTACAAATAGTCTTCCAAGACAAGGACACGGCAGTGCTCTTGGTGACGGTGTCCCCGGTCAGGGCCCTGCGCGAAGCCACCGTCGAAGATGCACAACATGCTCGCTCGAAAGACAAGCGCCAAGGACGCGTGGGCTGCAATCTAGACCCATCACCTTGCCAGTGACCACGTGCGTGTGGCGAACGCGCAATGTCTTCGGGCAGAATTTGAGACGCTTTCCTTGGATAAATAGGGTTCACTAGATATGCAACTAGGTTAACACAACCTATATGACAAGCAAGCTAAGAGCCAAATATGTTAGGCAATAATCTAATTAGCAAGCCAACAAGCATACAAGACAAAGTAAAGCGCGGGAAGGAATTAACCACAAGTGAGGCGAGGACGCGGATTTTATCCCGAAGTTCACTCTTCCTTGGGGAAGAGCTACTCTCCTTTTAGAGCAGTGCTGGAGCCAAGGCTTGCGGAGTGCCACGAAGGCTCACTGTATTCTCTTTCGAGTCACCCCCAACAGATGAGCCTCGAATCACTCGGGGTTGGTCTTGAAGGCGACCTGTCTTTACAAACTTCTCCAGAGCACACCACAAACAAGGAAGCTTCCGGAGGATTCTCTAAATAACCCCAAGATAAACCAGGGCGCACCCAGGGGCCAGGCACGCGGTGGTGGGTTGTGCTCACCTTGTACGTCGGTTGGAGCTCTACTTCGGGCGCAATGAAGCTTATATCCAAAAAAAATTGTGTTAAAATCTCAGCAGAATCGGAGTTACGGATCTCCGAGAATATAAGAAACGGTTTTCGGCCAGAAAACAGGTACAAGAAACAGAAGAGAATGGAGAGGGAGATCCAACCTCAGAGGGGCTCCCACCCCTCTGCCGCCATGGAGGCCATGGACCAGAGGAGGAACTCTCCACCCATCTAGGGGGAGGCCAAGGAAGAAGAAGAGGAGGGAGGCTCTCTCCCCTCCCTCCCGGTGGCGCCGGAGCACCGTCGGGGCAATCATCGTGACGACGATCTACATCAACAACCTCGCCGCCGTCAACACCAACTCTCTCCCCCTCTATTGAGCAGTGTTACACCCCTTCTCCCCGCTGTAATCTCTACTTAAACATGGTGCTCAACAGTATATATTATTTTCCAATGATATGTGGTTATCCTATGATGTTTGAGTAGATTCTTTTTGTCCTATGGGCTAATCGTGATCTTGGTTGGTTTGATTGTATATTTTATTTATCGTCCTGTCCTACGGTGCCCTCCGTGTCGCACAAACGTTAGGGGTCCCCGTTGTAGGGTGTTGCAATATGTTCATAATTTGCTTATTGTTGGTTGCCAGAGTGACACAAGCCTGAGCAAGGATAAGTGGGTTATTGCATCTGGGAGTAAAAGGACTTGATACCTAATGCTATGGTTGGGTTTTATGACCTTAATGATCTTTTGGTAGTTGCAGATGCTTGCTAGAGTTCCAATTATAAGTGCATATGATCCAAGTAGAGAAAATATGTTAGCTCATGCCTCTCCCTTGTATAAAATTGCAAGAATGATTACCGGTCTAGTTATCGATTGCCTAGGGACAAATGACTTTCTTGTTGACAAAAGCTATCCACTTTTATTATCTCACAATTTATTCATAGCTTTATTCTCGCAAAGTACTCGTAGGTTTATTCTTGACATATTTTTATACTTGTTCTAGGTAAAGCAAACGTCAAGTGTGCGTAAAGTTGTATCGGTGGTCGATAGAACTTGAGGGAATATTTGTTCTACCTTTAGCTTCTCATTGGGTTTGACACTCTTATTTATCAAAAAAGGCTACAAATGATCCCCTACACTTGTGGGTTATCAAGACCTTTTTCTGTCGCCGTAGCCGGGGAACAATAGCTCTCGTGTGTGCTTGTTTGCTTTATCACTAAGTAGTTTTCTTTTTGTTCTAAGTTGTTCTCTATCTTTAGTTATGGATATTTGATACGTCTCCAACGTATCTACTTTTTCAAATACTTTTGCCCTTGTTTTGGACTCTAACTTGCATGATTTGAATGAAACTAACCCGGACTGACGCTGTTTTCAGCAGAACTGCCATGATGTTGTTTTATGTGTAGAAAACAAAAGTTCTCGAAATGACCTGAAAATCCACGGAGATAAGTTTTGGAAAATATAAAAAATACTGGCGAAAGAATCAAGACTAGGGAGCCCACACCCTGTCCACGAGGGTGGGGGGCGCGCCCCCTGTCTCGTGGGCCCCCTAACGCTCCACCGACCTCAACTCCAACTCCATATATTCCGTTTCACGGAGGAAAAAATCAAAGAGAAAGTTTCATCGCGTTTTACGAAACGGAGCCGCCGCCAAGCCCTAATCTCTCTCGGGAGGGCTGATCTGGAGTCCGTTCGGGGCTCCGGAGAGGGGGATTCGTCTTCGTCGTCATCATCAACCATCCTCCACCACCAATTTCATGATGCTCACCGCCGTGCGTGAGTAATTCCATCGTAGGCTTGCTGGACGGTGATGGGTTGGATGAGATTTACCATGTAATCAAGTTAGTTTTGTTAGGGTTTGATCCCTAGTATCCACTATGTTCTGAGATTGATGTTGCTATGACTTTGCTATGCTTAATGCTTGCACTAGGGCCCGAGTGCCATGATTTCAGATCTGAACCTATTATGTTTTCATGAATATATGTGAGTTCTTGATCCTATCTTGCAAGTCTATAGTCACCTATTATGTGTTATGATCCGACAACCCCGAAGTGACAATAATCGGGATACTTCTCGGTGATGACCATAGTTTGAGGAGTTCATGTATTCACTATGTGCTAATGCTTTGTTCCGGTAGTCTATTAAAAGGAGGCCTTAATATCCCTTAGTTTTCACTAGGACCCCGCTGCCACGGGATGGTAGGACAAAAGATGTCATGCAAGTTCTTTTCCATAAGCACGTATGACTATATTCGGAATACATGCCTACATTACATTGATGAATTGGAGCTAGTTCTGTGTCACCCTATGTTATAGCTATTACATGAGGAATCACATCCGACATAATTATCCATCACTGATCCAATGCCTACAAGCTTTTCACATATTGTGCTTTGCTTATTTTTACTTTTCCGTTGCTACTGTTACAACTACTATAAAACTGTTATCTTTACTTTTGCCACTGTTACCATTACTATCATACTACTTTGCTACTAAATACTTTGCTGCAGATACTAAGTTATCCAGGTGTGGTTGAATTGACAACTCAACTGCTAATACTTAAGAATATTCTTTGGCTCCCCTTATGTTGAATCAATAAATTTGGGTTGAATACTTTACCCTCGAAAGCTGTTGCGATCCCCTACACTTGTGGGTTATCAAGACTAATTTCTGGCGCCGTTGCCGGGGAGCATAGCTCTATTCATTGAGTCACTTGGGATTTATATCTGTTGATCACTATGAGGAACTTGGAAGACGAAAGAACCAAGATTTTTCCCTCAACTACGAGGGGAGGTAAGGAACTGCCATCTAGCTCTGCACTAGATTCTCCTTCTGTTTTGAGTAAACTTGAAACACCTAAACCTTCTACTGCTATGAATTCTGATATGTCGCATGTTATTGATGATGCCACTTCTGCTATGCATGATACTTATGATGAAACTATTTTGTGCGTGATACTACTTTGCCATTAGGTGAATTTCTTGATGAACAACTTGCTAGGGTTAGAGAGAATTAAATTATTGAAGATGCTATTATTGAGATAGTGATGATGAAAGTTCTCCCCCTGATTATGAATTACCTGTTGTTCCTAAGGGTTATGTTATGGAGGAGGAAACTGCTAGAGCTATCTTTGCTTGCAAAAATAGATATGATCTTAAAAAATTTATTAGCTAAATGGAAGCAGCAATCTCTTAATGCTAGAATGAGACCTGACCCTGCTTTTGCTACTTCGCCTATCTGTGTTACTGATAAGGATTATGAATTCTCTGTTGATCCTGAAATTATTACTTTAGTAGAATCCGATCATTTTTATGGCCTTGAATCTGAAACTGTTGTGGCACATCTGATATAGCCACCCTGTTTACTAATGATGAGATGTCTCGCTATTATTATATCCTTAAGATATTTCCGTTCTCTTTAAAGGGTGATGCTAAGACTTGGTTTAATTCTCTTGTCCCCAGGATATGATTTATTACTTCTCTGCTAAATATTTCCCTGCTCATAAGAAACAAGCTGCCTTGCGGGAAATATATAATTTTGTGTGAATCGAAGAAGAGAGTCTCCCACAAGCTTGGGGGAGGCTTCTCCGATTACTTAATGCTTTGCGTGATCATCCTCTTAAGAAAAATGAAATACTTGATATCTTTTATAATGGACTAACCGATGCTTCTAAGGACTACTTGGATAGTTGTGCTGGTTGTGTTTTCAGGGAAAGAACAGTCGACGAAGCTGAATTACTATTGAATAATATGTTGACTAGTGAAAATAATTGTACTCTTCCTGAGCCAACTCCCGAGTCTATTCCTAAACCTACTCCAAAGAAGAGGGGTGTTCTATTTCTCAATCCTGAAGATATGCAAGAGGCAAAGAAATCAGTGAAAGAAAAAGGTATTAAAGCTGAAGATGTTAAGAATCTACCATCTATTGAAGAAATACATGGTCTTAATATACCGCCTGTTAAAGAAACACATTGTCTTGATAACCCGACACAGGTAGTAAAGGTAAATTCTCTCTATAGATATGATAAAGTTGAAATTCCCTCTACTAAATTTCATAGCCCATGCTTAGATGAATTTGATGACTTTCTGGCTAGACAAGAAAGTTTTAATGCTTATGTTGGTAGAGAATTAAAGAATAATGCTTTCAAGATAGGACGCTTGAGTGATTATATGGCTAGAGTTAAAGGTGAACTTAAACTCATTAGCAAATATGCTTCTATGGTTACCACTCAAGCTGAGCAAGTACTTAAAGCTCAAAGTGATTTGCTCGATGAATTAAATAATAAATATGACTTTGCTGTTAGAGTGGCTACTAGAACTGGTAGAATGACTCAAGAACCTTTGTATCCTGAAGGCCACCCTAAGAGAATCGAGCAAGATTCTCAGAGAAATAATTTAGAGGCACCTAGTTCTTCAAAAAAGAAGAAAAAGAAAAAGATAGAACTTTGCATGCTTATAATGAACCTGTTGTAAACACACCTGAGAATCCCAATGATATTTCTATTTTTGATGCTGAAACACAATCAGGTGATGAACATGAACCTAGTGATAATGTTAATGATAATGTTCATGTTGATGCTCAACCTAGCAAAAATAATGAAGTAGAGGTTGAACCTGCTGTTGATCTTGATAATCCACAATCAAAGAATCAACATTATGATAAGAGAGATTTTGTTGCTAGGAAGCACGGTAGAGAAAGAGAACCATGGGTTCAGAAACCCATGCCCTTTCCTCCTAAACCATCCAAGACAAAGGATGATGAGGATTTTGAGCACTTTGCTGAAATGATTAGACCTATCTTCTTACGTATGCGCTTAACTGATAAGCTTAAAGTAAATCCCTATGCTAAGTATATGAAGGATATCATCACAAATAAAAGAAAGATACCGAAAGCTGAAATTTCCACCATGCTTGCTAATTACACTTTTAAGGGTGGAATACCAAAGAAACTTGGAGATCCAGGGGTACCAACTATACCATGCTCCATTAAAAGAAACTATGTTAGAATTGCTTTATGTGATCTTGGAGCCGGTGTTAGTGTTATGCCTCTCTCTTTATATCGTAGACTTGAATTGAGTAAGCTGACACCTACTGAAATATCTTTGCAAATGGCTGATAAATCAACTGCTATACCTGTCGGCATTTGTGAGGATGTGCCTGTTGTGGTTGCAAATGTCACTATCTTAATGGATTTGTTATTCTTGATATTCCCGAGGACGATAGTATGTCGATTATCCTTGGTAGACCCTTTTTGAATACTGCACGGGCTGTTATTGATTGCAACAAAGGCAATGTCACTTTTCATGTTAATGGTAATGAGCATATGATACACTTTCCGAGGAAACAACCTCAAGTTCATAGCATCAATTCTATTGGAAAAGTTCCAACTATCATTATTGGAGGTTTTGAATTTCCTCTTCCTAGTGTCAAGAAAAAGTATGATATTCTTATTATTGGGGATGTTCATATCCCCGTCGAGGTAACCTGTGTTATTCGAAATTTCTCCGGTTCCGTGTTATTCGGAATGAGTTTGTTAACAAGACTTGATCAACCTTGTTAGTGGATTCATTTTGATGATCATGAGATGGATGAAACTAGAATGCACAACCTTCTGTACCCTCTTTTTATTTTGTGTTATTTAGAATAAATAAAGCAAAAATAGTATTATCTGTCTATTTTCTGAATTATCCGTGCAATAAAAAATATCCTGAAAATAAAAGTGCTCCAAATACCCTGCAGATTTAGTATGATTTTTTATGGAATAGTTGAGGATTTTAGGCACTAAAAACACTGCAGGAGGGACAAGCACCAAGCCACGAGGGTGGAGGGCGCGCCCACACCCCTGGGCGCGCCCCCTATCTCATGGGCCCATGGTGGCCCCCTCCACTTATGCCAGCAGCCACACACTCCATCTTCTTCCCAAAAAGATCCCCATCCAGCTCAAGCACGAGTTCTAGCTCATTTTGCTGCGATTTTCGATCTCCTTGCTCAAAGCTCCATTCACAAAACTGCTTTGGAAGATTGTTGCTTGGTATGTGACTCCTCCATTGGTCCAATTAGTTTTTGCTCTAGTGCTTTATTCATTGCAAATTTTTGCTGCATAGGTGATCCTGTTCTTGAGCTTGCATGTCAAATTTATGAGGTCCCAAATAATTCTAATGCATGATATAGGCTCTAGGCACTTGTAGGAGTAGTTGCTACCAATCTTGTTTAGTTTTATTCACTTTTATTTTGAAGTTACTAAAATTTCAGAAATTTTTCAGAAAAAGAAATATGTCTAGGAGAATGCACCAAGGTGGTTCCTCAATAAAGAAAGGACCCAGGATTGCTATACGTGAGCAAGACGATGAACTACCGAGGGATGCAGAAGCGAGCTTGTGAGTGGCCATCAGACGATTTTATGGTCAATGCAGGCTTTAAACATGAATTTGACGCATATGTGCATAATGCCGATCTGGAGGACTTCTTACAAGATAAGTGTCCTCAGTACTATCAATTGACTGATTCATTCTGCGAAGATTTATGTATAAATGTTCACGTAATTCTCCAAGTGTCCTGTTTGATATCTATGATACATACTATACCATGGACTTAGAGGATTTTACAACTGCTTGCAAATTCCCACAGTGGGGCAATATCAATGATCCCCACAAATCTGAATTTAGAGACTTTCTTGCTAGTATTACTGTGGGAGAATCTAGGGATATAGCACAAGCTACCATAGGTATCATTCATTTTCCTGCTATACATTATTTTGCTCTCTTCATTGGTACATGCATTAATGGTAAAGATGAAGCATGTCATATGTGTGTCCCTGATCTTAGTGTCCTCAAAAGTGCCGTGTTGGGCAATAAAGATTACAACTTGGGGGCAATAGTTGCACGTAGGTTGCATAACAATGGTAGGGCTGGAGATTTATTTGGAGGAATTTATGTGACTCGTGTGGCTAATTATCTTGGTATAGCCCCACGAGAGGGGGATATGGTGTTGCCTCCTGCTTATTTAGATTATGACGCTATGGTCAAACATCATTTTCTTAAGAGGAATGAACAATTCCTCCAGTATCGACTAATCTTTGACAGACATAGCGTGTCCATGTTACTCTTCCTGCTCCTTTCCTTTTTGATTACCAGGTAAAAGGAAGATATGTTGTTACCAGGGAGGAAGCAGCTGAACACGTGGAGAGAGCGGAGGCGGCTCGCCAACATGCCGCAGCTCAGGAGGCATTTGCTGCTGCATCTCGGTACGACCCCAGTTACATAACTACGGATGTCAGCCAGGCTATCCTTGGCATTAAACCAACTTAGGCCAAAAGCCTAAGCTTGGGGGAGTACGTATTTCTCACCAACTTTACATTCATGTTCACACACTATTCTAGTCGTCGGTGCTCATACTCTTTCATTGTATTATCCATGCTAGTTTAATTTTCTTTTTCGCACTTTCTTCTTGTGTGTTTCATAAACCTTAAGAAAAACCAAAAAATTAGTTCGTTTAATTTCCATGCTTGTAGTAGAAATTAAAATGAAAACCCAAAAAGATTTCTCGTTCTTCTTCTTACTTGTTGGGAGCTTTCCCGTGTAAATAGTTTTATTTTCTTTTCTTTCCTTTGGGGGTCGAGAGTAGAAGACCATATTGAAAATGTTTAGTGGCTCTCATATGCATGATTGTTTATTTAACCTAGAGCCCATATTACTTGTCTTCTCTCTTTAGTTGAATGCTTGCCGATTCCAGCTTAGTCCAATGCACGTGCACCATTATTATTATACACATCGTTCGGTCGTACAAGTGAAAGGCAATAATGATGATATATGATGGACTGGTTGAGATGAGAGAAGCTGGTATGAACTCGACCTCTTTTGTTTTTGTAAATATGATGAGTTCATCGTTCCTGATTGAACTTATTATGAAGTAAACATATTTGCAATTACATTTAGAGATTATAGTTGCTTGTGCCATGCTTGATTAGCTATGAGTTATAGTGGTTTACCTTACGTGCCAACTTGCTATTAAAATGATTGTGATGTGGTATGATGGGATGGTATCCTCCTTTGAATGAATTGAGTGACTCGACTTGGCACATGTTCACGCATGTAGTTGAAACAAATCAACATAGCCTTCATGATATTTATGTTCATGGTGGATTATATCCTACTCATGCTTGTACTCGGTGTGAATTAATTTTAATGCATGTTCATGACTGTTGTCGCTCTCTTAGTTGGCCGCTTCCCAGTCTTTTGCTAGCCTTCACCTGTACTAAGCGGGAATACTGCTTGTGCATGCAAAATCCTTAAACCCCAAAGTTATTCCATATGAGTCCACCATACCTTCCTATATGCAGTATCTACCTGCCGTTGCAAGTAAATTTGTATGTGCCAAACTCCAAACCTTCAAATGAAATTCTATTTTGTATGCTCGAGCAGCTCATGTTTCAACTAGGGCTGCCTGTATCTTCCATGCTAGGTGTGTTATTCTCAAGAGGAGTGGACTCTGCTCCTCATTCACGAGAAAGGGCCGGTAACCGGGATGCCCAGTCCCATGATCCAAAAAGATCAAATCAAATCAATATAATTAAACAAAACTCCCCCATGACTTTTGTTAGTTGGAGGCACTCGTTGTTTCGAGCAAGCCATGGATTGATGCTTGTTGGTGGTGGGGGAGTATAAACTTTTACCATTCTGTTCGGGAACTGCCTATAATGCATGTAGTATGGAAGATATAGCCATCTCATAGTTGTTGCATTGATAGTGAAAGTATGCCGCTCAAAATGTTATTCATCTCTATTTTAAAATCGAGCTCTGGCACCTCTACAAATCCCTGCTTCCCTCTGTGAAGGGCCTATCTATTTACTTTTATGTTGAGTCATCACCTTCTTATTAAAAAGCACCCGCTGGAGAGCACACTGTCATTTGCATTCATTATTATTGATTTATATTGGGTATGACTTGACTGGATCTCTTTTACCATGAATTACAATGTTTAGTCAGTCCTTGATCTTTAAAGGTGCTCTGCATTTATGTTTTGCGGTCTTAGAAAGGGCTAGCAAGATACCATTTTGTTATATCATGTTATGATTGTTTTGAGAAAGTGTTGTCATCCGAGTTTTATTATTATGGCTCGCTAGCTGATTATGCCATTGATATGAGTGATTGTGAGACCTAAGTGTTATTGTGAGTATGGTTAGTTTATAATACTTGCTAAAAACCTGAATGCTGGCTTTACATGTATACAACAACAAGAGCAAATAGAGTTTGTAAAAGTTTTTCTTTATCACTTTCAATTTATCAACTGAATTGCTTGAGGACAAGCAAAGGTTTAAGCTTGGGGGAGTTGATACGTCTCCAATGTATCTACTTTTCCAAACAATTTTGCCCTTGTTTTGGACTCTAACTTCCATGATTTGAATGAAAGTAACCCGGACTGACAATGTTTTCAGCAGAACTGCCATGATGTTGTTTTATGTGTAGAAAACAAAAGTTCTCGAAATGACCTGAAAATCCACGGAGATAAGTTTTGGAAAATATAAAAAATAATGGCGAAATAATCAAGACCAGGGGGCCCACACCCTGTCCACGAGGGTGGGGGGCGCGCCCAACCCCCTGGGCGCCCCCCTGTCTCGTGGGCCCCCTGACGCTCCACCGACCTCAACTCCAACTCCATATATTCCGTTTCGTAGAGGAAAAAATTAGAGAGAAAGTTTCATCGCGTTTTACAATACGGAGCCGCCGCCAAGCCCTAATCTCTCTCAGGAGGGCTGATCTGGAGTCCGTTCAGGGCTTCGGAGAGGGGGATTCGTCGTCGCCGTCATCATCAACCATCCTCCATCACCAACTTCTTGATGCTCACCGCCGTGCGTGAGTAGTTCCATCGTAGGCTTGCTAGACGGTGATGGGTTGGATGATATTTACCATGTAATCAAGTTAGTTTTGTTAGGGTTTGATCCCTAGTATCCACTATGTTCTGAGATTGATGTTGCTATGACTTTGCTATGCTTAATGCTTGTCACTAGGGCCCGAGTGCCATGATTTCAGATCTGAACCTATTATGTTTTCATGAATATATGTAAGTTCTTGATCCTATCTTGCAAGTCTATAGTCGCCTATTACGTGTTATGATCCGACAACCCCGAAGTGACAATAATCAGGATACTTCTCGGTGATTACCATAGTTTAAGGAGTTCATGTATTCACTATGTGCTAATGCTTTGTTTCGGTAGTCTATTAAAAGGAGGCCTTAATATCCCTTAGTTTCCACTAGGACCCCGCTGCCATGGGAGGGTAGGACAAAGATGTCATGCAAGTTCTTTTCCATAAGCACGTATGCTATATTCGGAATACATGCCTACATTACATTGATGAATTGGAGCTAGTTCTGTGTCACCCTATGTTATAGCTATTACATGAGGAATCGCATCCGACATAATTATCCATCACTGATCCAATGCCTACGAGCTTTTCACATATTGTGCTTTGCTTATTTACTTTTCCGTTGCTACTGTTACAACTACTACAAAACTATTACCTTTACTTTTGCCACTGTTACCATTACTATCACACTACTTTGCTACTAAATACTTTGCTGCAGATACTAAGTTATCCAGGTGTGGTTGAATTGACAACTCAACTGCTAATACTTCAGAATATTCTTTGGCTCCCCCTTGTGTCGAATCAATAAATTTGGGTTGAATACTTTACCCTCGAAAGCTATTGCGATCCCCTACACTTGTGGTATATCAATATTGAACACGAAATACCAAAAAAATAGTTGTACTTACTACTCATGGAGATGGGGAACCTCCTAAAACCCTCGGTGCTCGTTATGTGGAAACTATTAAACACTACTTTGATAATCCTGAGAAAACCCCATTCAACATATAATGGGAGACACATTGGATTAACATGAATACTTTAGGGATTATTGCTTGATTCAAAAGGGGAAACTTCTATGGGATCAAATTCATATGTTGCATTCGTATGCTCGGGATTTATGCTCTAGATATGATTATACTTGTTGCTTTAGCATGAAGGCTCCACACCGTCCCTTTTCATGTGAATTTAGTGATAATGAAACCTTGGCTTCTTATGCTAATGGTAGATATGATTACTATGATGTGGAAGGAATAGAAGAATTTGTTGCTTTTAAGGGTGCTTATGAAATTGAATCTTTGTTTGAAAAGTATGAAGATTTTGATGATTCAGTTTATAGACCTAGAAATTTTGCTATCCTTAAATATTGCTATGAGAATTATAAATAAAATTATGATATTGATGTATTTCTTGAGAAACTCTCTGCTGTCCAAGAAGCGATAGATATTTTGCAGGAAACTATGGAAGAAGAAATTGATGAAACCGTGAGCTCATTGGATGAAAAAGATGATGATAAGAGCGAAGGACAAGAGGAGGAAGAGCGGATTAGCTACGTGTGCACAGCTTCTAATGAGAGTAATTCTTCAACTCATACATTATTTAATTTCCCTTCATACTTACCGAAGGATGAATGCTATGATAATTGCTATGACCCTGTTGATTCTTTTGAAATATCCCTTTTGATGAACTTGATGCTTGCTATGCTTGTGGCCACCAATATGAATTATGCTTATGGAGATGAACTTGCTATTGTTCCTTATGTTAAGAATGAAATTGTTGCTATTGCACCCACACATGATAGTCCTATTATTTTCTTGAATTCTCCAAATTACACTATATCGGAGAAGTTTGCTCTTGTTAAGGATTACATTCACGGGTTGCCTTTTGCCATTGCACATGATGATTTTGATGAATATAATATGCATGTGCTTGCTGCTCCTACTTGCAATTATTATGAGGAACTACATCTCAACCTCTCTATGTTTCCAACACGATAAAATTGCAAGAAACTACTTATGCTATGTATTGGCCTTTACTTGATGTGCATGAATTGTTCTTTTATGACATGCCGATGCATATGAAGAGAGTTAGACTTCATCATTGCATGATATATATTTCTTTGTGCTCAGTACTAAATGCCAAATCATTGTTAATTAAAAATGGCTTTGATATACCTTGGGATCTGGGTGGATTCATTACTTGAGCACTTTATGCCTAGCTTAATGGCTTTAAAGAAAGCGCTGCCAGGGAGACAACCCGGAAGTTTTAGTGAGTCATTTATTTCTGTTGAGTGCTTTTATAAAGTTTTAAAACAAAAAAATATATAGAGGGGAACCTAAAAACTTTTTCAAAAAGAGAAGCGATTGGAAGTTATGCATTAGAGAAGTGAGTGTCGAAATTGAATAATTATCCCCTTGTACAAATCCGTTGTATTATAAAAATAATATGCCAAGGTTTGCCTTTAGGATGATTAGATTGCTCGTTGGTATGTGCAGTGCAAAACCAGAAACTTTGGCTGTAGTGCGTGATTTTACATTTTTTACTGGAATGTCAAAAGTTTCTAAAACTCTTTGCACAATATTTCTATTAAAAAATTATTTTGTCCTAATTTTTCAATTTTTTTGGAATTACACAAGTATGGTGAATGTTTAGATTACTACAGAGTGTCATGTTTTTGACAGATTCTGTTTTTATGCATTGTTTTGCTCGTTTTGATGAAACTATCGATTGTATCGGTGGTATAAGACATGGAAAATTTATATTACAATAGCTACAATGCAAAAACAAAATATGAATTCGTTTGCAACAATACTTAAAGTAGTGATTTGCATTATTATACTAACAAATCTCATGAGGTTTCGGTTGAGTTTTGTGTGGATGAAGTGATCAAAGATCGAGGAGGTCTCGATATGAGAAGAAGGAGGAGAGGCAAGAGCTCAAGATTGGGTATGCCAAGGCACCCAAAGTAAATATTCAAGGAGACTCAAGCGTCTAAGCTTGGGGATGCCCCGGAAGGCATCCCATCTTTCTTCAACAAGTATCTGTATGTTTTTGTCTTCGCTTCGTTCATGTGATATGTGTAAATCTTGGAGCGTCTTTTGTGTTTAGTTTTCACTTTTATTTTATGCACCATGCTGATATGAGATAGTCCATGGTTGATCTATAGAATGCTTATTGCACTTCACTTATATCTTTTGGGTATGGCTTTATACAAAGGTTCATGTGCTTCACTTATATCATTTGAAGTTTGGATTGCCTGCTTCTCTTCACATAGAAAACCTTTATTTGAAGAATGCTCTGTTGCTTCACTTATAGTTGTTAGAGCTTGGTCTTTTTTAGAAAGAATTAAACTCTTATGCTTCACTTATATCTATTTAGAGAGTTAACATGAATTGGTCATTTGCAAGGTTAGTCATAAAATCCTACATAAAACTTATGGATCATTGAATATGATATATTTGATTCCTCTCAATAGTTTTGCGATATAGAGATGATAATATGTGGGAGGTACTAGTAAATGGTTGTTGTTAGTAAGAATATTGGTGTTAAGGTTTTTGATTCCTGAAGCATGCACGTACAGTCTCCTGTTATGCTATGAAGTTGGAGCTTGATTTATTATTGATTGTCTTCCTTATGAGTGGCGGTCGGGGATGAACGATGGTCTTTTCCTACCAATCTATTCCCCTAGGGCATGCGTAGTAGTACTGTACTTCGAGGGCTAATAAACTTTTGCAATAAGTATATGAGTTCTTTATGACCAACGTGAGTCCATGGATTATACGCACTCTTACCTTTCCACAATTTGCCAGCCTCTACGGTACCGTGCATTGCCCTTTCTCACCTCGAGAGTCGGTGCAAACTTCGCCGGTGCATCCAAACCCCGTGATATTATACACTCTATCACACATAAGCCTTGTTATATCTTCCTCAAAAGATCCACCATACCTAGCTATTATGGCCCTTTCATAGCCATTCCGAGATATATTGCCATGCAACTTCCACCGCTTCCGTTTTGATTACTTGAGCATTCATTGTCATATTGCTTTGCATGATCTTAAGATAGCTAGCATGATATTTCCATGTCTTGTCCGTTTTTTGATATCGTTGTTACGCTAGATCATTGCACATTCTGGTACACTGCCAGAGGCATTCATATAGAGTCATATTTTGTTATAGGTATCGAGTTGTAATATTGAGTTGTAAGTAAATAGAAGTGTGATGATCATCAATTTTCATTATTAAAGCATTGTCCCAGTAAGGAATGGATGATGGAGACTATGATTCCCCCACAAGTCGGGATGAGACTCCGGACCAAAAGAAAAAAAAGAAAAAGAAAAAAGAAAAAAAGAAAAAAATGAAAGAAAGAAGGAAGAGAAGGGGTATGCTAGTTCCACACTTGTGCTTCAAAGTAGCACCTTGTTTTTCATATAGAGAGTCTCATATGTTATCACTTTCATATACTAGTGGGGATTTTTCATTATAGAGTTAGATGCACACCCACTTAGTTTTCATATTGAGCTTTCATACACTTATAGCTCTTAGTGCATCCATTGCATGACAATCCCTACTCCTTGCATTGATACCAATTAATGGGCATCTCCATAGCCTGTTGGTTAGCCGCATCGATGTGAGACTTTCTTACTTTTTGTCTTCCCTATATTTACCCCTACCATTATACTCTATTCCACCCATAGTGCTATATCCATGGCTTGCGCTCATGTATTGCGTGAGGGTTGAAAAAGCTGAAGTGCGTTAAAAAGTATGAACCAATTGCTCGGCTTGTCATCGGGGTTGTGCATGATAAATACTTTGTGTCAAGAAGACAGAGTATGAGAAGACTATATGATTTTGTAGGGATAGCTTTCTTTAGCATTGATATTTTGAAAGACATGATTGTTTGTTGGGATGCCTGAGTATTGATGTCTTTATGTCAAATTATAGACTATTGCTTTGAATCACTTGTGTCTTAATATTCATGCCATGATTAGACATATGATCAAGATTTTGCTAGGTAGCATTCCACATCAAAAATTACCTTTTTTTATCATTTACCTACTCGAGGACGAGCAGGAATTAAGCTTGGGGATGCTGATACATCTCCATTGTATCTATAATTTTTGATTGTTTCATACCTATATTACACAACTTTTACATACTTTTGACAACATTTCATTTTTTTGGGACTAACATATTGATCTAGTGCCCAGTGCCAGTTCCTGTTTTCTGCATGTTTTTTATTTCGCGGAATATCCATATCAAAGGAAGTCCAAACACGATAAAAATTTACGGAGAATTATTTTTTAATATATGTGATTTTTGGGACTTGGAATCAACGCAAACGAGGGCCCACAGCTCCCAAGATACACCAGGGCGCACCCCAGAGGCCAGGCGTGCGGTGGTGGGTTGTACTCACCTCGTACATCGGTTGGAGATCTACTTTAGGTGCAAGGAAGCTTATATCTAGAAAAAATCGTGTTAAAATATCAGCGCAATTGGAGTTACGGATCTCCAGGAATATAAGAAAAGGTTTTCGGCCAGAAAACAGGTACGCGAAACAGAAGAGAACAAAGAGAAAGGTCCAATCTCGGAGGGGCTTCCGCACCTCCATCACCATGGAGGCTATGGACCAGAGGGGGAACTCCCCTCCCACGTAGGGGGGATTTCCATTTCCAGGTCCCATCCTTTTTTTCGGGAACCTGTCCTAATAGAAGTTCATGTTGATCCAGCCAAGCCAGTGCCATCATTAGAAAGTCCGGCCATTTACCGCCTTCACCCTTCGGAAAAAACATGGTGGCCGGAGACAAGGTATGTAGATTAATAGAGTAGCTCTTACTTTTTAAATATATCACTGATCAAAACTTGGTTCTCATGGATGAAGTGTTTGAGTAGACAAAAGAAGAAGAAGCTGTTACACAAAAGAAATATACTGTACTCCGCATCTTTACACAGAATCCTTAAAATCCATTTAATGCCTTGTTGCTTGCCTTCATTTCATGCCTTCAGGCCGACCTGCTCTTGCCTATGAATGATATGTCTACTTCCCATTAAGTCAAAGCCTCCCGTATGTAAGATCACCAACCAAGTTCCTTTCTTCTTTTGTTTGTGCCACCTTTACCAACTTCTACTTCTTGGCTGGCTTGATGCTTACAGGTCTTGCCTCAGCTGATACTGGCCAAGGAAGAATAAGGAGGGGGCTCTCTCCCCCTCTCTCCCGGTGGTGCTGGAGCGCCACCGGGGCAATCATCGTGATGGCGATCTACATCAACAACCTCGCCGCCGTCAACACCAACTTTCTCCCCCTCTATGCAGCAGTGTAACACCCCTTCTCCCCGTTGTAATCTCTACTTAAACATGGTGCTCAACACTATATATTATTTCCCAATGATATGTGGTTATCCTATAATGTTTGATTAGATTCGTTTTGTCCTGTGGGCTAATCATAATCTTGGTTGGTATGATTATATATTTTATTTATGGTGCTGTCCTACAATGCTCTCCGTGTCGCGCAAACGTGAGCCCCCCCCCCGCCGTAGGGTGTTGCAATATGTTCATAATTTGCTTATTGTCGGTTGCCGGAGTGACAGAAGCCTGAACACGGATACGTGGGTTATTGCGTATGGGAGTAAAGAGGACTTGATACTTAATGCTATGGTTGGGTTTTACGACCTTAGTGATCTTTGGTAGTTGCGGATGCTTGCTAGAGTTCCAATCATAAGTGCATATGATCCAAGTAGAGAAAGTATGCTAGCTCATGCCTCTCCCTTATATAAAATTGTAAGAATGATTACCAGTCTAGTGATGGATTGCCTAGGGATAAATGACTTTCTTGTTGACAAAAGCTATCCACTTTTATTATCTCGCAATTTATTCGTAGTTTAATTCTCGCAAAGTACACCTAGTTTTATTCTTGCCAAATAGTTTTATACTTGTTCTAGGTAAATAAAACGTCAAGTCTGCGTAGAGTTGTATCGGTGGTCGATAGAACTTGAGGGAATATCTGTTCTACCTTTAGCTCCTCGTTGGATTCGACACTCTTATTTATCAAAAAAAAGGCTACAAACGATCCCATACACTTGTGGGTTATCAATCTTGCTCTCCTAATCCCCAAAGTTTCAACAAGTTTGAGTGGATGGATTGAGAGTATTGAGCAAAATGGAGTGTAGTAGCAATGGTGGAGCTCAACAAGACATTAGGGTTAGGGATGGAGGAGGAAGAACAGTGGGGGTTATTTATAGTGTTCTTGCCCAGCTGGCCGTTTCTGCCCGTTGGACCCCGCGTGCACGGGGTACTCAGAGACATACACACCACCCTGTGCGCACGGGGGTCAAAAGACCCCGTGCGCATGGGGTAGTCAGAGAGTTTACCAGGCACACCCCATGCGCATGGGGTACCCAGAGAGTTCCCGAGTACCCAACCCCGTGCGCACGAGGAATCCAGAAACACTCTGTAGCAAAATTTCTGGGTACCCTGATGAAAGCACAAGTGCTCTCTAGGTGATTTTGGTAATCAATGACAACATATCTTGTGTTGGACTAATACTTTTATCAAGTGCATTTCAGATTGGCAAATGCTCAAGACTCTTCATTTTCATTTTAGTGTTCCAAGATAACATTGAGTCCATAGGAAAGCCAATACTATTAAAAGGGGTTGAGGTGTTGCTTAATGGTCTACTTGCTCAAAGTGCTTAGTGATATTGGCCCAAAACCCTCAACCACTTTACACATTTGTCCAAACCTAAAGTTAAACTCGGCCCCACCGATTTGATCTATCCGGCGCCACTGAGTTCATTTGACATAGCCACTGCCAGAAACCCTAATCAATTTGGTCACACCCATACGGATCTCGGTCTCACCTAGATGGCCTTGCAAACTCTCTGTTACCTATTGCAATTATTTCGTCTCACCGAAATGTGCAATCGGTCACACCGAGTTTGCCTGACCAACTCTCTGTTTGATCAATTGCTAAAATCGGTCTCACCGAGTTTATGCGATCGGTCTCACCGAGATGAGGTTTTGCCCTAGCCCTAGCACATCTGTCCCACCGAGTTGGTCATGTAGGTCCCACCGATATTCCTAACGTTCACATTTTAAACTAAATCGGTCTCACCGAGTTCTTCTATTTGGTCTGACCGAGTTGGGTCAAATAAGTGTAACGGTTGGATTTTGTGTGGAGGCTATATATACCCCTGCACCCCCTTCTCCCTTTGTGAGAGAGCCATCAGAACGAGCCTACGCTTCCACTACTCATTTTCTGAGAGAGAACCACCTACTCACGTGTTGAGACCAAGACATGCCAATCCAACCACAAGAATCTTGATATCTAGCCTTCCCAAAGTTGCTTTCACTCAAATCATCTTTCGACCAGAGCCAAATCTGTTGGGGAATGTAGTAATTTCAAAAAATTTCCTACGAACACGCAAGATCATGGTGATGCATAGCAACGAGCGGGGAGAGTGAGTCCACGTACCCTCGTAGACCGAAAGCAGAAGCGTTAGAACAACACGGTTGATGTAGTCGTACGTCTTCACGATCCGACCAATCCAAGTACCGAACGTACGGCACCTCCGAGTTCAGCACACGTTCAGCTCGATGACATCCCGCGAACTCCAATCCAGCAGAGCTTCATGGGAGAGTTTCGTCAGCACGCGGTGTGATGACGGTGATGATGTTGCTACCGACGTAGGGCTTCACCTAAGCACCGCTACGATATGACCGAGGTGGAATATGGTGGAGGGGGGCACCGCACACGTCTAGGAGAGATCAACAGATCAACTTGTGTGTCCATGGGGTGCCCCCTCCCCCGTATATAAAGGAGTAGAGGAGGGGGAGGGCCGGCCCTCTCTTGGGCGTGCCATAGGGGAGTGCTACTCCCACCGGGAGTAGGATCCCCCCTTCCAAGTTGGAGTAGGAGAGGTACGAAAGAGAAGGGAGAGAAGAAGGAAAGGGGGGCCGGCCCCCTCACCCAATTTAGATTGGGCTTGGGGGGGCGCCCCCTCCTAGGCTTCCTTCTCCTCTATTCCACTAAGGCCCAATAAGGCCGATACACTCCCCGGCGAATTCCTGTAACTCTCCGGTACTCCGATAAATACCCGAATCACTCGGAACCTTTCCGATGTCCGAATATAGTCGTCCAATATATCGATCTTTACGTCTTGACCATTTCGAGACTCCTTTTCATATCCCCGATCTCATCCGGGACTCCAAACTACCTTCGGTACATCAAAACACATAACTCATAATATAAATCGTCACCGAACGTTAAGCGTGAGGACCCTACGGGTTCGAGAACTATGTAGACATGACCGAGACACGTCTCCGGTCAATAACAATAGCGGAACCTGGATGCTCATTTTGGCTCCTACATATTCTACGAAGATCTTTATCGGTCAAACCGCATAACAACATACGTTGTTCCCTTTGTCATGGGTATGTTACTTGCCCGAGATTCGATCGTCGGTATCTCAATACCTAGTTCTATCTCGTTACCGGCAAGTCTCTTTACTCGTTATGTAATGCATCATCCCGCAACTAACTCATTAGTCACATTGCTTGCTAGGCTTATAGTGATGTGCAGTACCGAGAGGGCCCAAAGATACCTCTCCGACAATCGGAGTGAAAAATCCTAATCTCGATCTATGCCAACTCAACAAGTACCATTGGAGACACCTGTAGAGCACCTTTATAATCACCCAGTTATTTTGTGACATTTGGTAGCACACAAAGTGTTCCTCCGGTGTTCGGGAGTTGCATAATCTCATAGTCATAGGAACATGTATAAGTCATGAAGAAAGCAATAGCAATATATTAAACGATCAAGTGCTAAGCTAACGGAATGGGTCAAGTCAATCACATCATTCTCCAATTGTGATCCCATTAATCAAATGACAACTCGTGTCTATGTCTAGGAAACTTAACCATCTTTGATTCAACGAGCTAGTCAAGTAGAGGCATACTAGTGACATTATGTTTGTCTATGTATTCACACATGTACTAAGTTTCCTGTTAATACAATTCTAGCATGAATAATAAACATTTATCATGAAATAAGGAAATAAATAATAACTTTATTATTGCCTCTAGGGCATATTTCCTTCAAAATCTGTGTGAGAGAGTTGAGTGTTGGGGAGACTATCATTTGAAGCACAAGAGCAAGGAGTTCATCATCAACAGACCATCTATTACCTTTTGGAGAGTGGTGTCTCCTAATTGGTTAGGTGTCATTTGGGAGCCTCCGTCAAGATTGTGGAGTTGAACCAAGGAGTTTGTAATGGCAAGGAGATCGCCTACTTCGTGAAGATCTACCCAAGTGAGGCAAGTCCTTCAAGGGCGATGGACATGGTGGGATAGACAATGTTGCTTCTTCATGGACCCTTCATGGGTGGAGCCCTCCATGGACTCGCGCAATCTTTACCCTTCTTGGATTGAAGTATCCACCAACGTGGATGTACGATAGCACCACCTATCGGAACCACGCTAAAAATCTCTGTGTCTTCATTGCGTTTGCACACTCCAATACCATCCCTTTACTTTATTGCAATTAGCATGCTTTACTATTTCTGCTGCCTATACTCTTGCTGTGCTTGCTTGAATTGTGTTGGGAATGTTTAAAATTGTGCTAACCTTCAACTTGAAAATCATAAAAACTGCTACCTTTACTTGTTGAGGGTCTAATCACCCCCTCTAGACACCTCTTCTTGATCCTTTCAATTGGTATCAGAGCATTGGTCTCCATTGCTTTTGTTTAATCACCATTGGAGGAAGATGGATGAGTCTACGATTGGGAGTATTAGACGTAGAGTGCCTATGCTTGACAGAGAGTTCTTTAATGCTTGGAAAAATGAGATGCTTGAGATTTTCAATAAATATGATTTGAACAAGTACAGTACTAGCCCTTGTGTGCCTCCTATTGATCCATTGCATCCTACCCCTGATGAGTATCTTAACATGACCCACAGTCTTAGAGCTATCAATCTTATCATAATAGGATTGCCTAGAAATTTGCTTGCATGCTTGCCTACTTTTGAATGTGCTTATACTATGTGGAGATATCTTGAGGAACACTTTCCAAACTACTCTTTGAAAAATCTAGATGAGATTCTTCGAAAGTCCATAGCTTTTCATAAGATGAACCTAGTGATCCTAAATTTGATGATTGCCTATTTGAGCTTCGTGATCTCATGCGTGCCAAGGAGACATTGGAGTCATTAGTAGCATCATCTCTCAAGTCATTAGAATTCATAAAGATGCACATTGTCATGAACATAAATCTAATGAATCACTCTCTCTAGGTGATGATCAATTACAAGACGATGTTGAACATGGATACTATGATGATAGTGACTTTCATCTCGATGAGTCTATGAGACACTTTAGTCTTATGGCTAACCTTCGTGGTTACATGGCCGGAGGAAAGGAATGGGTTCTTGATAGTGGATGTACCGATCACATGACCGGTGAAAAGGATATGTTCCGAGAGCTTGCTGAAAATAATGGTCCCCGAAAGTATGTCACTTTTGGTGATAACTCAAAGGGTAAGGTGGTTGGCCTTGGTAAGGTGGCCATCTCACATGACAGCTCTATTCAAAATGTTATGCTCGTTGAATCTCTTGGCTACAATTTACTTTCCGTATCTAGACTAGCCGATTTCGGTTTCAATGTCCTATTTACTGAAGTAGATTGGTCTTTACCGGTATTCGTAGAGGTGATCTATACATTGTTGACTTCACTAAAAAGGATCAACCTAGAACATTGTTTAATTGCTAAATCTTCTAAAGGTTGGTTGTGGCATAGAAGGTTAGGTCACGTGGGCATGCGAAATCTTGATAAGCTTATTAAGGGTGATCATATCCTTGGTGTTAAATATGTTGTATTTGACAAGGATAGACTTGGCAGTGCTTGTCAAGCAGGAAAACAAGTTGGAGGAAGTCATCCCTCGAAGAACATCATGACCACGAGAAGACCACTGGAGCTGCTTCATATGGATCTCTTTGGTCCCAACGCCTACAAGAGTCTCGGTGGTAACTCGTTCGGTTTTGTCATTGTTGATAATTTTTCCAAATTTACGTGTGTGTTCTTTCTTGATGATAAATCGCAGGTCCAAAAGATCTTCAAAAACTTTGCTAGGAAGGCCCAAAATCAATTTGAAGTAAAGATCAAGAAGGTTCAGAGCGACAACGGAATAGAGTTCAAGAATGCCAATGTGGATACCTTTCTTGACGAAGAAGGTATTTCACACGAGTTCTAGGGTACATACATGCCTCAACAAAATTGAGTTGTTTAGAGGAAGAACCAGACGCTCATTGAGATGGCAAGAACGATGCTTAATGAACACAAGACGCCAAGACATTTTTGGGCGGAAGCGGTTGAGACAACTTGTCAGGCAACAAATCGTCTATATCTTCACAAGCTTATCGAGAAGACGGCATATGAGCTTATCACCGGTAAGAAACCCCAAGTTGGATACTTTAGAGTATTTGGCTCAAAATGTTACATTCTTGATAAGCATCGTTGTTCGAAATTTGCCCCAAATCTCATGAAGGTTTTCTACTCGGTTACGGCTCAAACACTCACACTTACCGTGTCTACAACAATTTCACCCGAAAGGTTGAAGAGACAGTAGATGTGAAGTTTGATGAATCTAACGGCTCGCAAGTAGAGAAATTGTCAATTGATGTAGGAGATAAAGATCCCTCGGAAGCAATTCAAGACTTGTCTATTGGCAAAATTCTCCCAACGGAGGTGAAGGAGAGTACCTCGTCCGTTCAAATGGAAGCCTCAACTTCACACCAAGGTGAACCACAAGTTGACTTGGAGGCATCCACAAGTGGATCACATCAAGATGATGGAAACGAGGATGAACAGCAATATGAACCTCATCGACCTCCCTTTCCACCTCCTAAAGACAACAACAACGCCAACGACAACGAAGAAAGACAAGAGGAAGAACAAGACAATGAAGAGGATGTTCCACCCCGACCCAAACAAAAGCTCTCATGAGTTCGAGCAAGAGTCTCAAGAGATCATCCCGTCGAACAAATCTTCGATGATATTCAAACCGGGAGAATTACTCGCTCTAAAACTTGTTTGGCTAACTTTTGTGAACATTACTCATTCAGTACTAATATTGAACCTATGAATGTTGAAGAGGCTCTTGATGATCTGGATTGGGTGAATGCTATGCATGAAGACCTACACAATTTCGAGAGGAACCAAGTATGGACGTTAGTTGAAAAGCCCGATGAGAAGCATAATGTCATTGCAAGCAAATGGGTGTTTCGGAATAAGCAATATGAAGATGAACAAGTTGTGCGCAACAAGGCTCGTCTCATTGCTCAAGGCTACACTTAAGTCGAAGGTATGGACTATGGTGAGACATATGCCCCCATTGCTAGACTTGAGTCCATACGCATCTTACTTGCTTATGCCAATCATCATGACATTACTTTATATCAAATGGACATAAAAAGTACTTTTCTAAATGGTGAAATTGAAGAGGAAGTGTATGTTAAACAACCTCCCGTCTTTTTTAATTCTAAGAAATCTGATCATGTTTACAAACTTCACAAAGCTCTTTATGGTCTTAAACAAGCTCCTAGAGCATGGTATGAATACTTGACTAAGTTTCTTATTGAAAAAGGCTTTGAAATTGGAAAAATTGATACTACACTTTTTACTAAAAGGGTCAATGGTGAATTATTTGTGTGCCAAATTTATGTGGATGATATCATATTTGGTTCTACTAACCCTCATTTTAGTGAAAAGTTTGGAAGGCTAATGTCGGAGAAATTTGAGATGTCTGTGATGTGTGAACTCAAATTCTTTCTTGGTTTGCAAATCAAACAAACTAATTAAGGTACCCTTGTTTCCCAAACAAATATACCAAGGACTTATTCAAGAAGTTCAACATGCAAGAAAGCAAAGGTATGAAAACACCCATGCCTACTAGTGGACATCTTGACTTGACTAAGGATGGCAAACCGGTTGACCAAAAGGTTTACCGCTCTATGATTGGTTCATTGTTATATCTATGTGCCTCCCGTCCCGATATTATGCTAAGTGTGTGCATGTGTGCACGATATCAAGCGGCCCCTAAATAATGTCATCTTAAGGCTGTGAAAAGGATAGTGAGATACTTAATTCATACACCAAACTTTGGCATTTGGTATCCTAAGAGGTCTTCTTTTGATCTTGTTGGCTACTCTGACTCGGACTATGCTAGAGACAAGGTTGATAGAAAGTCCACTTTAGGTACTTGTCAATTTCTTGGTAGATCTCTTGTATCTTGGTCCTCCAAGAAACAAAACTGAGTACCCTTATCCATCGCCGAAGCGGAATACATTGCCGCTGGATCATGTTGTGCTCAATTACTTTGGATGACCTAAACTCTTAAAGATTATGGAATACATGTGAAACATGTTCCATTGCTTTGCGACAATGAAAGTTCTATTAAGATTGCTCATAATCCTGTGCAACATTCTTGTACTAAGCATATTGAAGTTCATCATCATTTCATTCGAGATCATGTTGCTAAAGGTGACATCAATCTTAAGCATGTTCGTACCGATAAGCAATTGGCGGATTTTTCACCAAACCGCTTGATGAAAAAGTGTTCTATCGTTTGAGAGGTGAACTGAACATCATTGATGCCTCAAACTTGTAGTAGGAACTCCATCTAGACGCATGCAAGGCATGAGCCTTTCTATGACTAATCCTTGACATTTCTCTTAAGATGATGATCATATGTCTTGGATCTACACTTGTACCCTTGCATGTTATCTAATCCTTGTAGGTACTTGGATGAGCTAAAATCCATGAGATTTCAAGTCACTCACAACTTAAGCAATATCTACATCACCAAGTTTATACTATATGGTGGAATGCAAGGAAGGATGACCTCACTCAACATATCCTTTGCCAATTTCTATGTATCAAATTTCATTTGGTATCAATTTACATGTTTGTCATTTTTGGATACACAAGTGCTCTTCCTTGCAAGACTAACCCATGTAGGAAGATGAACTCAAACTTCAAGTGATGATCTCAACTCCTGATGGACTACATCAACCTTGAGCATCCAACACAAGTTCAACTACATGATCAAGATCTACACAACCCAAGGTATGCTATTCCATCTTAGAGAAGCTTTGACCCAAGTCATGAGTTAAAGCAACTCAACGAGATGGGAATGCATCAAAGTACTTAAACGAAAAAGGGTAACCCCATTTTGAGCTTAAACGATGAGTATGACCTATGATCAAGTGACTTCACTTGACTCCTAAGTCAATATACTCAAACATAGGTGACTTTGTCGCCGACCCCTTCTAGATGAAGTTCTCTAGTGTTTCTATGTTTTTCTCTTTCTAGATCTCTTCTCTTTTATGTCTTTTCTAATTCATTGCAAATCTTTTAGTAAATTCCTTGCAAATCCTTAAGTGATTTTATTTGCCAAGTGAGCTGAGTTGACAAAATGTTTACTCTGTGTTGAACTCGGTCTCTCCGATTCAAACCTATCGGCCTAACCGAAGCACAAGGTATCCTTGTGAATAGATCATCGGTTCAACCGACACGGTCTAACTCAGTTGCACCGATCAGGATCTTCTGTGACTCCACCAACTCGGTGTCACCGATGAAAACGGATCGGCGTTACCAATTTCATTGCAGAAGAAAACCTTTTGCCATTGATTCTTGCACATCTTTTCCAGCTCCACTCAATGATTCTTATCCTCTACCCACATCATAATCTACATGTTGCTTTGTAATGTGTCTCAAGGACCAAACCTAATTGACTCATACTCTAGAAGATCCCTTCTTGGAAATTGATGTCAAAGGGGGGGGGAGAGAGCACATCAAAGCTTATCACATGGGAGGGAAAGACATATTAGCCTTCCCAGATGCTTGTTGTCATTAGAGGAGAGAAGCCACATGTCTTCAAGAGGGGAAAGACATGTTAATACTTGTTTGATTGAACCATTTCTTGCTTTAATGGTTCTTGCTCTAATTTTGTTTTCTTTCTTTGCTCTGATTTTCTCTTACCCTAACTTCTCCCGTTATCCAATATCAGATTCAGGGGGAGAAAGAGTTCAAATCCAAGGGAAGAAAATCTTTGGAATTCATTTCATATCTTTAATCTTTGGGGACATGTCCACATCCAAATGGAGTACTAAGTACTCACTCATTACATGTCATCCCAGTCTTGGTACTCTTGTGGTTTCCTGAACTTGCTTTATTTAGAGTGTTCTTGTGTTATCTAACTTTGTTTTCTCATGCCCATCTCTTCCAAAGCCAGCTCAAGACCACAAGGTAAGTACATGCATCACACTCATGTGCATGATGATCTCTTGCTGCTGCACATATTGTTTGCAAGAAGGATTCATGAACATGTAGGTATAACTATTCTATCTACATCATTTGCTCTGATGCATATAGCCAAGATACATGTAACTCATTGCTTGCTCTGACATGCTTATGCATTCACATGTTCCTACATTCCATCACTACATGTTTGCATACATGTAGGGGGAGCCTATGCATGTTACATGTCCTTACAAAGCTTTACCTGTTGCTATTCATATCTTTATCTAAAGCTTTGATGTATGTTGTCATCAATTACCAAAAAGGGGGAAGTGCTCCCTGGGTGATTTTGGTAATCAATGACAACATATCTCTTGTTGGACTAATACTTTTATCAAATGCATTACAGATGAGTTCAACAATGGAGTGGCAAGGACAAGAGGATGTGGAACCCCTTCAAAATGCCAAGGACAAAGATTGGCAAAGGCTCAAGACTCTTCATTTTCATTTTAGTGATCCAAGATCACATTGAGTCCATAGGAAAGCCAATACTATTAAAAGGGGATGAGGTGTTGCTTAATGGTCTACTTGCTCAAAGTGCTTAGTGATATTGCTCCAAAACCCTTAGCGACATTCTCATTTCCACATTTGTCCAAACCTAAAGTCAAACTCGTCCCCACCAATTTGATCTATCCGACACCACCGAGTTCATTTGACATAGCCACTGCCAGAAACCCTAATCAATTCGGTCACACCGATATGGATCTTGGTCTCACCGAGATGGCCTTGCAAACTCTTTGTTGCCTATTGCAATTATTTCTGTCTCACCAAAATGTGCAATCGGTCACACCGAGTTGGCGTGACCAACTCTCTTTTTGATCAATTGTTGAAATCGGTCTCACCGAGTTTATGCGATCGGTCTCACCGAGATGAGATTTTGCCCTAGCCCTAGCACATCGGCCCCACCGAGTTGGTCTTGTAGGTCCCACTGAGATTCCTAACGTTCACATTTTGAACTAAATCGGTCTCGCCGAGTTCTTCTATTCGGTCTGACCGAGTTGGGTCAAATATGTGTAATGGTTGGATTTTGTGTGGAGGCTATATATACCCCTCCACCCCCTTCTCCATTTGTGAGAGAGCCATCAGAACAAGCCTACACTTCCATTACTCATTTCTGAGAGAGAACCACCTACTCATGTGTTGAGACCAAGACATGCCAATCCAACCACAAGAATCTTGATCTCTAGCCTTCACCAAGTTGCTTTCCACTCAAATCATGTTTCCACCATAGCCAAATCTATGAGAGAGAGTTGAGTGTTGGGGAGACTATCATTTGAAGCACAAGAGCAAGAAGTTCATCATCAACACCCCATCTATTACCTTTTGGAGAGTGGTGTCTCCTAGATTTGTTAGGTGTCACTTGGGAGCCTCCATCAAGGTTGTGGAGTTGAACCAAGGAGTTTGTAAGGGCAAGGAGATCGCCCACTTCGTGAAGATCTACCCAAGTGAGGCAAGTCCTTCGTGGGCGATGGCCATGGTGGGATAGACAAGGTTGCTTCTTCATGGACCCTTCATGGGTGGAGCCCTCCATGGACTCGCACAACCATTACCCTTCATGGGTTGAAGTCTCCACCAACGTGAATGTACGATAGCACCACCTATCGGAACCACGCCAAAAATCTTTGTGTCTTCACTGCATTTGCACACTCCAATCCCATCCCTTTACTTTCTTGCAACTAGCATGCTTTACTATTTCCGCTGCCTATACTCCTGCCATGCTTGCTTGAATTGTGTTGGGAATGTTTAAAATTGTGTTAACCTTCAACCTCAACTTGAAAATCATAAAAACTGCTACCTTTACTTGTTGAGGGTCTAATCACCACCCCCTCTAGACACCTCTTCTCGATCCTTTCACCTGAGTAGCACACTATGGAAAATAAAGTGGTAGGATTAGGAAGGCTAGGTTTATATGTTTCGGTAAAGGCATTCCCACACAACATACATCCCCAAAGACCCCTCTTAATAGAGCGGTCTTTCTTACGACTCGAATCGAACCTCGAATCACCGGTAGACCATGCCTTTGATCTTTTTGAATTGGGAGGGGGGGTCGCAAACCTCCATCAAGAACAACTTGGAACCAATATCCCGAGATAAACTTTAGCACCCGATATTTGTTCCACTAACCACATTGTCATCACACCAAAATATAGTTTAAGTGACAAATGCACTTTCAGTCTCCCCCTTTTTGGTGCATTGATGAGAACATGGCTAGAACATGGCATCAAAGATGTGAAAATTTTAAATAGCCATGCAACAAACGGTTGATCATGGGAGCTCCCCCCTATACGTGTGCAAGGAAAAGCATATGCTTGAATGCACAAAGCACACATATATGAGGCTCCCCCTAGATCAATACATACAAGGCATGTGATCAACAATGTAAACCTATACTGGTGCCTAGGTCACATGCCAAGGTGTGGTGAGCAAGAAATGTGAGACAACATAATAAGCACAATATGATATTAGCATGCAAGGTTCAAGATAAATACTAGAGTCTCATGAGCTTGCATAAGTAGCTCAAAAACACACAAAGGAAAGCAAATAAGAGTATCTCAAGCCAACTAACACAAAGCAAAATAAACCACTAGGCTTGAGATCTCAACACACTTTAAAAAGGAGCCAACACACTTCTCCCCCTTTGTCATCAAGACAACAAAAAGGGAAAAGGCAACACAAAGACCCACTAGACAAGAGGAGGGGCGCTCGACATCATCATCATCAAACCGCCATCCTGCCATCGAAAAGGAGCGAGCCGTGGCCTCACTGTCGTTGTCCTCGGACCCTGGGCCAATCTCCTCACCAGCTGCAGCCCTCTCTGCCTTATGCTGACATCTCACAAGCTTATCCTTGTTGATCTCCTTAACCTGATGGCGTTGAATAGACTGGCACATCTTGAACAAGTTGCTCATAGTCTTGAACAAAGTCTTCTTCTCTCCTCTGGCAAAAACAGCCTCAGAATCTACCTTCTTGCCCTTACCACAAGGGATCTGTGCAGTCGAGGACATACCAGGAGTGTATGTGGCACGATCTTCAGGCCTAGGATTGCGCCCCTTCTTGGGAGCCACATATGGAGCGGGAGCAGCAGGGGTCTAGTTGGAGTTGCGCTTGGGAATGGAAGCCTTGTACTGAGAAATGTACTTAGCTGGGCAGAGGAACTCAATCAACGGCTGGATGAAAGGAGCATATATCAAAGACTTGTTCTCTTGCACACACTGATGAAGCTCATAGAACATGAAGTCCAGAACATCCACTCTCTTCTTCTTATGCAGGCACACAAAGACATCCAACATGGAACTCCGTATGTTGTGAGAATCACCGGCCTTTGGTGTGAGAGTATACCTCAGGATATGGCGCATTCTATCATAGAGAGACACAAGGTCTTTGATGGAACCGGTGACAAAAGACTTCTCTTGCTTGTAGGCGAACGTAATCTCATCCTTACTGCGCTGTCCACTCTCACGAACCTTGCCAAACTCATAAGTTGCCTCTTCTTCATCAATGGACGGGTAAGGAATGATCTAAGAAAACTTGCCATAGGGGCAGAGCACCGATGCGTCCCGGACATCCATGTGAGGGTGTGGGCAGAGTCATTGGAAAAGAACAATGTTGGAAAGAACTGCATCACCAGATCCTCATTGTACGGATGTTTGAATGTGACAAAAGGAAGATGCCCCAACCTCCCAAGAGCTGAATATACACCCAGATAGAGATGATTATTGTCTCAGAGACTCTCAACATTAACCTGCTTGTGCAGAGCAAACTTCTTCTCCTTGGTCATGAGAAACTCATGGTACAATCTTTGGTGAAACTCATTCTTGAACCGGGGATCCACTCCCAAACCTGTGGCAGCAGCATAAGGATGATTCTGTATTTCATCCCAAAGCTCTGGCTTGGACCATTTGATAAGAGGAAGCCCCCTGAGATCCCATTCAGTGGGAATGGCCTGCTCGGGACTAGACATCTCTTCTTCTTCATCATCTTCATCACCTCCATCAACAAGATCATCCTTAGCCTCTATCTTTGCATCGTCGGGATTGACATAGTTAGCATTGTCCTGTGAGTCATACTCTTCCTCTGAATCATCGGAGGCCTCAACAACGGGCTGCTTGGTGGCTACACGACAAACACGGTCCTGCCCTAAACCCTGCCCAATGCCTTCAGATGGTTGGAGACAAGCAACAGTGAACTCCTTGGAACTTTCCTTTGGGCGCTTGCGACGGAGCTTGGCCCTCTTGTCAGTGGAGTCTGAAACACACAAACACCAACACACAACATGCAAGAGACACAAATGAGTGCAAGTGCTTGAGATTAATGGCAGACGAGTAAGACAGAACTGGGCAGAACACTCCTGTGTACCCCGTGCGCATGGTACACGACCGTGGGCATGGGGCCCCGTGCACACGGGGGTCAAACACCCCGTGGACACGAGGGTTCCCCAGTGGAAGCCACTTATCAAAATCTGGGAGTGGGTGTGGTAGAGGAACCGCAGGAAGGATATGCACAAGATCTGTCCTATACAAGGGGAACAACTACCCTAATCTAGAGATCACCTAGGAACCCTAAAGGCTTAGAAGACATCCATGGAGGAACAAGATGAAGAGTGGGATGGGACCTACCAAAGGAGGAGCCCATCCCAATAGATCTCCAAGGAGCAAGAATCCCCGATTGTGCCTGGAGGAGCGCCAACAAGAGGAGGTAACGACGGCGGCCCTAAAGGCGTCCTGGGGATCAAAGGGGGCGACGGGTGGGAATGAACCCAAACGCCCCCCCACGCCCCGCCTCTTCAGGGCTTGGAACCGCAGACCCCGCGCGCACAGGCTAAGTGAACCCCTCTTGTGCGGACGGTACAGAGCCCGTGGACACGGGGTACTCAAAGACTTTTGACAGAAATATCTCTTGAAGGCATGGCTGAGTGACAACTCTTACCAAGCCTTTAAGGAGTATTTTGGTCTAAGTTTCGCACATGAAATCTTATTATTACTAGAAGGATATATGTGAAGCACTTGCACTAAAATAGAGGATCAACAAGCAACACAACACAAGAGAACTAAAAACATGAAAACACCACACACAAGAAAAGTGATAAAACCTCCACGGAGGGCGGTGGCCGAAGCCACCATGTTTGAGTTTGTTTGGTATGGCACTGCGAAGATATGAACCTTGGGCCCAAGACCAACACTCATCTTTGAAGCACAAGAGCCACCTAAAAGTGGCTAAAGTGAAAGATGGTGTTCAATTTATGCATTCTAGGATGAGGTAACTCATGAGTTGAGCTAGCTCCCCCTAGACACGTGCCTACATCCAAGTAAGATATTATATGCATATGTGTGCATGAGCAAGAATCTCAACCCAAGTTACTTATATCCATGATATTTAGCGCATGCCTTAACTCACGGAATCTTGCTTCATCAAGTAGCTTGATGAAAATATCGGCTAGTTGATTCTCGATGTTGACATGGAGTAGATCAATGTTTCCCTTGGCCACATAATTCCGAATGAAATGATGATGAATCTCAATATGCTTGGTCTTGCTGTGTTGCACTGGATTCTCGGCAATCTTGATTGCACTTTGATTGTCGCACCAAAGAGGCACTTTGTCACATTTGATACCAGTCGGTGAGATGTTGAAGATGCTTTAACTTGGCGGCCACTTTTTGCTCTTTGATTGCAAGCTCTTCTTCACTTGGTTTTAAAATTGATGAAGAAGCTTGTCCTTGAGATTGTTTTAGCCTTGGAGACACCCTTCTCTTTGCAACCACAAGTTCTTGTTCATCGGGAGGTGACAAACAACCTTGTGGTTGGGATTGATCTTGATCTTGATCACGAACTTGAGCTTGATCTTGAGCCTCTATAATTGGTTCTTCACCATTCGAATGAGCTTGCCCTTGATCTTGCTCGGGAACATGAGGGACTTGATCTTGTTCTTGAATAGGTTCATGATCTCCCGTAGCATCTTGTACATGTGGTGCCGGTGATGACTTCCCTTGTGGAGACTCGACAAGAGGGGCTCTTACTCCTTCTTTTACTTAGACTTGGGGCGTTTCTTGTGGAAGAATGTGGCCTATCCTCGTAGTCCCTATAGCTTGTGAGGAGCCTCATCACCTACAACACTAGGAACAATTTGCTCCACACGGGAACCATTATATTCATCAAACTCCACATTCACCGTTTTCTCAATGCATCCAATGGATTTATTGAGAACTCGGTAAGCATGAGAGTTTGATGAATATCCAACAAATATTCCCTCATAAGTTTTAGGCTCAAATTTAGCTAGACGAGATTTTTTGTTTAGAGTGAAACACTTACAACCGAATACCCGAAAGTATTTCACGTTAGGCTTTCTCCCGATTAGGAGTTCATATGGGGTCTTGTTCTTGAGCTTGCGAAGATAAAGCTGATTTGAAGCATGACACACGGTGTTGATGGCTTCGGCCAAAAGCTTGTATGGAGACTTATACTAGTCAAGCATGGTCCTAGCCATCCCAATAAGAGTTCGATTCTTCCTCTCTGCAACACCATTTTGTTGGGGAGTATATTGTGCGGCATATTGATGCTTTATCCCCTCTTCACTCAAGAATTCATCCATCATGTAATTCTTGAACTCGGTGGCTTTGTCACTTCGAATTGCCTTGATCTCACAATTATGTTGACGTTGAGCTTCTTTGGTAAAGTTTATAAAGGTTTCTTGAGTTTCATCTTTGGTCTTGAGAAAGAACACCCAAGTATATCTTATGTAGTCATCACAATGACAAGGCAGTACCTCCTCCCTCCCGAACTATCATAAGTTGGAGGTCCAAAAAGATCCAAGTGGATAAGCTCAAGGGGCCTCAAGGTGGTGATGATAGTCTTCACTTTATGAGCTTTTTCATGTAGTTTTCCGGCAATGCAAGCACTAGAAGGACGATCTTTGGCAAAAGACACATTGGTTAGTCCAAGGATGTGCTCCCCCTTTAAGAGAGCTTGTAAATTTCTCATGCTAACGTGGGCTAGCCATCGGTGCCATAGCCACCCCACGTCGGCCTTGGCCATTAGGCATGTTGCAAGACAAGTTTTCTCTTTTGAGAAATCAACCACGTAAAGGTTGTCTTCAACATGCCCAACAAAGACCACTTTGAGATTGCTTCTCTTAAAGACGGTCACATGGAATTCATCAAAATGAGAATCATAACTGGCACAAGCCAATTGAATTGTTGAAAGTAAATTTTAGTGAAGGGATTGGACAAGCATGGCATTTGAAAGTGAGGAATCATTAGATATTACCACTTTGCCCAAACCCAATACCTTACCCTTGCTATTTTCACCAAAGGAGATGTTCGAAGAGGCCTTGAGTGAATCAACGAACTCCACAAGAATTGCCCTTTCTCCCGTCATATGATTGGTGCATCCACTATCGATCACCCATTGTTTTCCACCGGAGATATAGTCCTACAAGAATCAAGCTTTGGTTTTAGGTACCCATTTTGCAATGGGTCCTAGAGAGTTAGTAACAAGGGTCTTAGGAACCCAAATAGTCCAAGCATAATCATCATACTTAGTGCCAACAAATTTTGCAAATGTATAGCCATCATCTCCTTTCATGAGGACATAAGATTGTTCTTGCCGGCAAAATCCTAGGGAATGGCCTTGTCCCTAGTCACCTTGCCATTTTCAACCACCCCTTTTTCCTTCTCCTTCTCCTTGTGCCTTTCTTGCACAAACACTACCTGTTGATGAGGAGGAGGAGTCAGACCGATCTTCTTGTTGTTGCTCTTCTTGTTCTAACCATTCTTGGATGCGGGATCAAACCCAATTCCCTCCTTGGAAACACACCCTGCTACTTCTTGAGCTTGCGTTGATTTTTTGCTTGAAGAGGAAAGGGTGATGCAGCAAAGTAGAGATAAGTATTTTCCTCAGTAAAGAACCAAGGTATCAATCGAGTAGGAGGCATAAGCAAGTCCCCAATATATGCACATGCACAAACTAACAAACACTTTCACACAACGCGAAAAAGGGGTTGTCGATCCATCCATGGTCAAGAACAAGAGTGAGATCTGACAAAGATAGGTATAAAAGATAAATAAAAGAGCAAACTAAACTAAATATAAATAAATTGCAGCAAGGTATTTTTGTTTTTTTTTGGTTTATAGATCTGAAAATATATGATGGAAAATAGACCCGGGGGACATAGGTTTCACTAGAGGCTTCTCTCTTGAAAGAAAACATATTGTGGGTAAGAAAATACTGTCGAGCAATTGATAGAAAAGCTCATAGTTATGACGATATCTAAGGCAATGATTATGAATATAGGCATCACGTCCGTGTCAAGTAGACCGAAACGATTCTGCATCTACTACTATTACTCCACACATCGACCGCTATCCAGCATGCATCTAGAGTATTAAGTTCATAAGAACAGTAATGCCTTAAGTAAGATGACATGATGTAGAGTGATAAACTCAAGCAATATGATGAAAACCCCATCTTTTTATCCTTGATAGTAACAATACAATATGTGCCTCGCTACCCCTACTATTTCACTGGGTGAGGACACCGCAAGGTTGAACCCAAAACTAAGCAGCTCCCCATTGCAAGAAAAACAAATCTAGTTGGCCAAATCAAACCGATAGTTCGAAGAGAAATACAAAGATATTTGATCATGCATAAAAGAGTTCAAAAAAGACTCAAATAATATTCATAGATAATCTGATCATAAATCCACAATTCATCGGATCTCGACAAACACACCGCAAAAGAATATTACATTGGATAGAACTCCAAGAACATTGAGGAGAACATTGTATTGAAGATCAAAGAGAGAGAGAGAGAGAGAGAGAGAGAGAGAGAGAGATAGATAGATAGATAGATAGAGAGAGAGAGAAGAAGCCATCTAGCTACTGGCCATGGACCCGTAGGTCGGTGGTAAACTACTCACGCTTCATCGGAAGGGAAGCAAGGTTGATGTAGATGCCCTCCATGACCGAACCCCTCCGGCAGGGAGCCGGAAAAGGCCCCAAGATGGGATCTCACAGGAATAGAGGCTTGCGGTAGTGGAAAACTATTTTGGTGGATGCCTCTGATGTTGGGGGAATATTTGGGAATTTATAGTGCAAAGATTAGGGTTGGAAGACCTCCAAGGGGCCCACAAGCCCTCAGGGCGCCCCCCCGGGTCCCCGGGTCCTACAAGGTATCTGGAACCTTCTGGCCCCCTTTCCAAGTCCTACGGGTGTCTTCTGATTCAAGAAAAATCATCGCAAATTTTTTATTCTGTTTGGACTCCGTATGGTATTCCTTTTCTGTAGAACTCAAAAACAAGGAAAAAAACATAAACTGGCACTGGGCTCTAGGTTAATAGATTAGTCCCAAAAATAATAAAAGTAGCATATTAATGCATATAAAACATGCAAAAAATATAATATAATAGCATGCAACAATAAAAAATTATAGATACGTTGGAAACATATCAAGCATCCCCAAGCTTAATTCCTGCTTGTCCTCGAGTAGGTAAATGATAAAAACAGAATTTTTGATGTGGAATGCTATCTAACATATTTATCCATGTAATCTTATTTATTGTGGCATGAATATTCAGATCCATAAGATTCAAAACAAAAGTTTATTATTGACATAAAAACAAAAATACTTCAAGCATAGTAATAAAGCAATCATGTCTTCTCAAAATAACATGGCCAAAGACAGTTATCCCTACAAAATCATATTGTCTGGCTATGCTCCATCTTCATCACAGAAAGTATTTCATTATGGCGTGAGCCATGGATATGGCACTATAGGTGGAATAGAATATGGTGGTTGTGGAGAAGATAAAAAGAAGGAGAAAGTCTCACATCAACTAGGCGTATTAACGGACTCTGGACATGCCCATCAATAGATATCAATGTGAGTGATTAGGGATTGCCATGCAACAGATGCACTAGAGCTATAAGTGTATGAAAGCTCAAAAAGAAAGTAAGTGGGTGTGCATCCAACTTGCTTGCTCATGAAGACCTAGGGCAATTTGAGGAAGCCCATCATTGGAATATACAAGCCAAGTTCTATAATGAAAAATTCCTACTAGTATATGAAAGTGACAAAATAGGAGACTCTCTATCATGAAGCACATGGTTCTACTTCAAAGCACAAGTGTGGAAAAGGGATAATAACATTGTCCCCTCTCTCTTTTCTCTCATTTTTTCTCTTTTTTTGTTTGGGCTTCTTTGGCCTCTTTTTTGTTTGGGCTTCTTCGGCCTCTTTTATTTTTCATAAAGTCCAGAGACTCATCCCAACTTGTGAGGGAATCATAGCTTCCATCATCCTTTCCTCACATGGGATAATGCTTTAATAATGATGATCATCACACTTTTATTTACTTACAACTCAAGAATTGCAACTCGATACTAGAACAAAATATGACTCTATATGAATGCCTCCGGCGGTGTACCAGGATGTGTGATACATGTCCAACGTATCTATAATGTATGAAGTATTCATGCCATGTTTAAAACAATTTTATATAGTTTTGGTATGATTTGATTATAACTAACCCGGACTGACACTGTTTTCAGCAAAACTACCGTGGTGTGTTTTTTGTGCAGAAATAAAAGTTCTCGGATTGGGCTGAAAATTTACGGTGATTTTTTATGGACCAAAAGAGACCCCTGAAGCACAAGATCTGGGCCGGGAAGTGGACGAGGACGCCACAAGCCCTCGAGGCGCGCCCTACCTCCCAGGTAGGGTGCTCCGGCCTTGTGGGCCCCTTTGGCACCCCCTTGACGTGAGACCGACGCCAAAAATTATTATAAATACCCAAACCTCCAAATAGAACCCTAGATCCGAAGTTCCTCCGCCGCAAGCCTCTGTACCCATGAAATATCAATCTAGGACCTCTCCGGCACCTTTTCGGAGGGGGCCATCATCACCGGAGGCGATGGAGGAGGAAGCCGGAAGGGGCCATCATCACCATGGAGGCCAAGGACCAGAGGGAGAACCTCTCCCATCTATGGGGGAGGCCATGGAGGAGGAAGCACAAGGGGGAGACTCTCTCCCCCACTCTCTCGGTGGCGCCCGAGTGCCGCCGGGGGAACCATCACCGTGGTGATCGTCTTCATCAACATCACCATCTTTGTCACCTTCCTCATATCTTTTAAGCGGTCCACTCTCCCGCACCCCGCTGTAATCCCCTACTTGAACATGGTGATTTATGCTACATATTATGAGCCAATGATGTGTTGCCATCCTATGATGTTCTGAGTAGATTTCTTTTGTCTTTTGGGTTGATTGATGATCTAGATTGGTTTGAGTTGTATGTTTTATTTTGGTGTTGTCCTATGGTGCCCTTCATGCCGCACACACATGAGGGATTCCCGTTGTAGGGTTGCAATATGTTCATGATTCGCTTATAGTGGGTTACTAGAGTGACAGAAACTTAAACCCGAGTAAGGGGGTTGTTTGTGTATGGGAGTAAAGAGGACTTGATACTTTAATGCTCTGGTTGGGTTTTACCTTAATGATCTTTAGTAATTGCGGATGCTTGCTGAAGTTCCAATCATAAGTGCATATGATCCAAGTAGAGAAAGTATGTTAGCTTATGCCTCTCCCTCATACAAAATTGCAATAATGATTACCAATCTTCTTAACAATTACCTAGCACAATTCCGCACACCATTCCATCATTATTCCACACTCGCTATTTGTTATATATTCTAAATTTATGTTAACAACACCTATTTTTATATTTTAGTTCTTAGATAGCATGCAAAGTTATCCTCTTCATACCCACAACGTAGTTTTATTTCTCATTTCTAGATGGAAGCAAACGTTCGATGTACGTAGAGTCGTATAAGTGGCACATAGGACTTGGGAGAATATTAATCTTACCTTTAGCTCCTTGTGGGTTCGACACTCCATACTTATCACTTCCACCTTTGTAAATTGCTACGATGATTCCTTGCACTTGTGGATTATCAATGTGCAATGATATCAATAAAATGGGCAATCCATGAAAACATCATGTCAGCTATCTTACGATCATGCAAAGCAATGTCACAATGATGGTATGTGTCATAATAAACGGAACGGTGGAAGTTGCATGTCAATATATCTCGGAATGGCTATGGAAATGCCACGATAGGTAGGTATGGTGGCTGTTTTGAGTAAGGGTAAATGGTAGGTTTAATGCACCGGCGAAAGTTGTGCGGTACTAGAGAGGCTAGCAATGGTGGAAGGGTGAGAGTGCGTATAATCTATGGACTCAACATTAGTCATAAATAAGTCACATACTTATTGCAAAAATTTATTAGCCATCAAAACAATGTACTACACGCATGCTCCTAGGGGTAGATTGGTAGGAAAAGACCATCGCTCGTCCCCAACCGCCACTCATAAGGAAGATAATCAAAAAATAAATCATGCTCCGACTTCATCACATAACGGTTCATCATACATGATTGCTACGGGAATCACAAACTTTAACACAAGTATGTATACCAATCCACAATTACTCACTAGCATGACTCTAATATCACCATATTTATATCTCAAACAAATGCAAGGAATCAAACTTCTCATAGTATTCAATGCTCTTTATATGAAATGTTTACTATATCCCTCTTGGATGCCGATCATATTAGGACTAAGTTCATAACCTAAGGGAATTACCATGTTTTTTAAAGACTATCAAAATAATATAAGTGAAGCATGAGAGTTCGACAATTTCCATAAAATAAAACCACCGTCGTGCTCTAAAAAGATATAAGTGAAGCAATAGAGCAAACTGCCTACCTCAAAAGATATAAGCGAAGCACATAGAGTATTCTAATAAATTCACGATTAATGCGTGTCCCTCTCAAAAGGTGTGTACAACAAGGATGATTGTGACAAATTAAAAGGCAAAGACTCATATCATACAAGTCGCTCCAAGCAAAACACATATCGTGTGGTGAATAAAAATATAGCCTCAAGTAAATTTACCGATTGATTGAAGACAAAAGAGGGGATGCCATCTGGGGCATCCCCAAGCTTAGATGCTTGGTTGTCCTTGAGTATTACCTTGGGGTGCCTTGAGCATCCACAAGCTTAGGCTCTTGCCACTCCTTATTCCATAGTCCATCAAATCTTTACCCAAAACTTGAAAACTTCACAACAGAAAACTCATAAGCACCGTTAGTATAATAAAATAAATCACCACTTTTGGTACTGTTGTGAACTCATTCTAAATTTATATTGGTGTAATATCTATTGTACTCCAACTTCTCCATGGTTCATACCCCCCGATACTACCCGTATAGATTCATCAAAATAAGCAAACAACACATATAAAACAAAATCTGTCAAAAACAGAATAGTCTATAGCAATGTGAAAACTTCGTATACTTCTGTAACTTTAGATCAAAACCCTTTTCTGTGATTTTTTAAAATTCTAGCAATGAGCGCAAAAGTTTCTGTTTTTCAACAAGATCAAATCAACTATCACCATAGACCATCCCAAAGGTCTTACTTGGCTCAAACACTAACTAAAACACCAAAACACAATTACTACAAAAGTAATAATGTGTATTTATTGAAAAACAGAACCAAAAACAAAAACACAAAAATAAAATTGGGTTGCCTCCCAACAAGCGCTATTGTTTAACGCCCCTAGCTAGGCATAAAACATAGATCTAGGTATTGTCATCTTTGGTATTATTTCCCGTAGATGTGTTCTTGTCAGCGGTTTTTGCAAAGATAACTTGAAACACATTGATGTCTACTACGCAACCTTCTTCTTGTAGACTCGTTTTGGGCCTCCAAGCGTAGAGTTTTGTAGGACAGTAGCAAATTTTCCTCAAGTGGATGACCTAAGGTTTATCAATCCGTGGGAGGCATAGGATGAAGATGGTCTCTTGGGTCCCCAACACACCCAATACAATGGTAAATTTTATAGGTGCACTAGTTCGGCGAAGAGATGGTGATACAAGTGTAATATGGATGGTAGAGATATATTTGTATAATCTGAATAAATAAAAACAGCAAGGTAACTAGTAACAAAAGTGAGCAAAAACGGTATTGCAATGCTTGAAAAAAAGGCCTGGGGTTCATACTTTCACTAGTGCAATTTCTCTCAACAATGATAACATAATTAGATCATATAACAATCCCTCAACATGTAACGAAGAATCACTTCAAAGTTTCTATCGCGGAGAACATAAGATTAAATTGCTTGTAGGTTATGAAACCCCCTCAAAGTTATTCTTTCCGATCAATCCATTGAGCTATTCCCATAAGTGTCACAAACAACCCTAGAGTTCATAGTAAAATAACACCACATGACACACATCAATTAAACCCTAATGTCACCTAGATACTCCAATGTCACCACAAGTATTCGTGGGTCAATTATACGATATGCATCACACAACCTCAGATTTATAATATTCAATCCAACACAAAGAACTTCAAGAGTATCCCAAGATTTCTATCGAAGAAAGGAATATGAAAACGCGTACCAACCCCTATGCATAGATTACCCCAATGTCACCATGGGAATCCGCAAGTTGATAACCAAAACATACATCAAGCGGATCAATAGAACATCCCATTGTCACCACGGGTATCCCATCGCAAGACATACATCATGTGCTCTCACATCCAAAGATTCAATCCGACATAACAAAACCTCAATGGAAAAGATTCAATTCATCACAAAGTAGAGAGGGGAAAGCACCATAAGATTCAACTATAGTAACAAAGCTCACGAACATCAAGATCGTGCCAGATCAAGAACATGAGAGAGAGAGAGAGATCAAACACATAGCTACTGGTACATACCCTCAGCCCCGAGGGTGAACTACTCCCTCCTCGTCATGGAGAGCGTCGGGATGATGAAGATGGCCACCGGTGATGGTTTCCCCCTCCGGCAGGGTGACGGAACGGGCTTCCGATTGGTTTTTCATGGCTACAGAGGCTTGCGGCGGCGGAACTCCTGATCTAGGTTTGTTTCTGGGGGTTTCTAGATTTATAGGAATTTTTGGCGTCGGTTTCACGTCAGGGGGGGTCCACAAGTCAGCGACAAGGCAGGGGGGCGCACCCTCCACCCTTGTCATTGACTCAGGACTCTTCTCGCCCAACTCTTGTGCTTCGGGTGCTTCTTCTGGTCCATAAAAAATCACCGTAAATTTTTAGCTCGTTTAGACTCCGTTTGATATTCCTTTTCTGCAAAACTCAAAACAAGGAAAAAACAGAAACTGGCACTGGGCTCTAGGTAATAGGTCAGTCCCAAAAATAATATAAAATAGCATATAAATGCATATAAAACATCCAAGATGGACAATATAATAGCATGGAACAATAATAAATTATAGATACGTTGGAGACATATCACACATTATCCATAGAAATGTTGGCATTATCAAGTTGCCCATCTACGTATCCCCTTATTCCTGGCCACAATCCAAGAACCTTGTTGATTAACATCATTGAAAACTTGTTGGATCATATCTAAAACAGGGATTTTCTTTTTAAGGTTCTCGTAAAAGAATTGATTATTTCCAAGCAAATGTCTCAATGTATAGTCACTATTGTAAAGAATTTCATCTATCACCGGTTTTTCATGGCTCATACCATAAAAATTGAAAATTTCCCTAGCTTCCCCTTCTATGTGATCAAATTCATTCATAAGAACATGGGTAGCTATCTTTTTAGCTTTAGGATCTTTTATAATGGGAAGCTCATAAAACAATCTTTGCAAGGTAGGATGGGTACGGATAAATCTATTTTCAAATTTCAGAACTAGTGTTGAAATAGCCTCCGCATAAGTTTTAGTTCTTTTAAGTATAGGAGCATCACCAAAAGGCAAATTGCCAACACAACTGAAAAATTCTTGGATATGTTCTTTTCCCACGACATTCCCTTGCCCAAAACAAAAGTTTTAGCATCTAGATTGCCTGAATGTCCAATTTTAGGAGTTAGGCCATCATTTGTTTATGTCATACCAAAGTCACTCATGATGAGAGTTCAAGCAAACAAAAGATCAAGCAAAAAGGGCGAATAAAAAGGCAAATATTTTTGTATTTTTCTGAAAACATCTTAGAAGTGGGGGAGAGGAAAACGAGAGGCAAATGGCAAATAATGTAAGTGCAAGAGATGAGAGTTTATGGTGGGTACTTGGTAGGCTTGATGTAGAACCTCCCAGGCAACGGCGCCAGAAATTCTTCCTGCTACTTCTTGAGCTTGCGTTGATTTTTCCCTTGAAGAGGAAAGGATGATGCAGCAAAGTACAGATGAGTATTTCCCTCAGTTAAGAACCAAGGTATCAATCCAGTAGGAGGCACAAGCAAGTCCCCAATATATGCACATGCACAAACTAACAAACACTTGCACACAACGCGTAAAAGGGGTTGTCAATCCCTCCACGGTCACGAACAAGAGTGAGATCTGATAGAGATAGATATAAAAGATAAAGATGAAACTAAAGTAAATTTTAATAAATTGCAGCAAGGTATTTTTGGGTTTTTTGGTTTATAGATCTGAAAATATATGATGGAAAATAGACCCAGGGGCCATAGGTTTCACTATAGGCTTCTCTCTTGAAAGAAAACATACGGTGAGTAAACAAATTACTGTCGAGCAATTGATAAAAAGCTCATAGTTATGACGATATCTAAGGCAATGATCATGAAGATAGGCATCACATCAGTGTCAAGTAGACCAAATTGATTCTGCATCTACTACTATTACTCCACACATCGACCGCTATCCAGCATGCATCTAGAGTATTAAGTTCATAAGAACGGAGTAATGCCTTAAGTAAGATGACATGATGTAGAGTGATAAACTCAAGCAATATGATGAAACCCCCATCTTTTTATCCTTGATGGCAACAATACAATATGCGCCTCACTACCCCTACTATTTCGCTGGGTGAGGAGACCGCAAGATTGAACCCAAAACTAAGCACCTCTCCCATTGCAAGAAAAACCAATCTAGTTGGCCAAACCAAACCGATAGTTCGAAGAGAAATACAAAGATATTTGATCATGCATAAAAGAGTTCAGAAAAGACTCAAATAATATTCATAGATAATCTGATCATAAATCCACAATTCATCAGATCTCGACAACACACCGCAAAAGAATATTACATCGGATAGAACTGCAAGAACATCGAGGAGAACATTGTATTGATGATCAAAGAGAGAGAAGAAGCCATCTAGCTACTAGCTATGGACCTGTAGGTCTGTGGTAAAACACTCACGCTTCATCGGAAGGGCCGCAAGGTTGATGTAGGTGCCCTTCGTGATTGAATCCCCCTCCGGCAGGGTGCCAGAAAAGGCCCCAAGATGGGATCTCACGAGAACATAAGCTTGCAGCAGCGGAAAAGTATTTTGGTGGATGCCTCTGATGTTGGGGGACTCTTTGGGAATTTATAGTGTAAAGATTAGGGTTGGAAGACCTCCGAGGGGCCCGCAAGCCCTCAGGACGCCCCCTGGGGCGCGCCTGGCAGGCTTGTGGCCTCCTCGGGATCCTTTTGCCCCCCTCTCCAAGTCCTACGGGTGTGTTTTGGTTCAATAAAAATCATCGCAAAAGTTTTATTCCGTTTGGACTCCGATTGGTATTCCTTTTCTGTGAAACTCAAAAACAAGGAAAAATAGAAACTAGCATTGGGCTCTAGGTTAATATGTTAGTCCCAAAAATAATATAAAATGGCATATTAATGCATATAAAACATCCAAAACAAATAATATAATAGCATGGAATAATCAATTATTATAGATACATTGGAGACGTATCACACTCCTTTTGGTTACTCCAGTGGTCATTGAGGTTTTTCTCCCCTTGAATGGATGACACAAGCCCTTTCTCAAATTGGGCCTTTAACTTCTTATTATCCTCTTGGAGCAAGGTGCAATCATGAACAAAGTTAGCCATACAAGAATCATCATTTAACTCCATATGAGGTACGAAAGTGAGTGCCTTAATGGTTGTTGCTTTAAGTTGAGCATAAGACTCAGTGAAGACAATGAGGTCACCTTTGACAACCTTGGAACTAGTCACAAGGAACTCATGTTCCTCAACAAGTCTCGTGTGATCAACTAGAAGCTTTTCAACCCTAACATTAAGGGCATCTTTGTTCTCAAGAACAAGTTGCAAAGCATAATTGGTTTTAACAAAGTCAATTTGATGAGCCGACAAGGCTTCCTCAAGTGATGCTCTCATGACACTCTCCATGTAGTTCATGCTCGAGGAGTTCGACTCTCTCTTTTTCCTCTATGAGGTGGTTTTCAACGTTCTCAATAAAGTCATCGTGTTCGGCGAGTGACTAAAGGAGATCGTCAAAGCGAACACAAGCTTCACCATGAAGAGTTTTCATGAAGTCCGTCAAGGATTTCTCATCATTATCCACACCCTTGTCACACTCATCCTCCACAATCTCACATGAGACATTGGGAGTGTAGATGGTGGGTTTTTTTAGATTTGGACTTACTTTCTACCTCTTTGGCCATAAGGCACCGATGAGTGAAAGGCTTGTCCTTGTTTGGAGATTCAAAGAGGCCGGTGGTGGAGGAGGAGGTAGTGGCATGCATGGCAATGGCGGTCATTCCCACTTGATCATCAACACCGTCATCTTCATCTCCGGACATGTATTATTCATGAACAAGAGCCTTGTCATCTTTCCTCTTTGCAAACTTGGTGAACTTCTTCTTCTTGAGCACGAGCTTCTCGGATTTATCTTCACATCTCTCATACAGACAATCATGCACAAAGTGTCTTGGGCTATCACAATTTTAGAATTTCCTTCTTCCAAACGATCTTCCTTGAAGTTTCTTCCCTTTGTTTGCCATGGTCCCGGAGTACTTTTTGACTAAGAGAGCCAAGTCTTCTGCAAAGTCATTTGCCAGGCATGAGGTGTCAACATCTTCCTCACATGTCTCTTCGCCCACTTCTTCATCCCTTGATGGTTGACTAATCACTTTCTTGGCCTTCAAGGCAAGATTGGAGTTCTTGGTTGCTTGAGCAATTGCAAAGGTCTTCTTGGACTTGGTCTCCAAAAGAACATGAGTGGAGAAAGTGGAAACAACTTGAGCTGCGGTCAACCTTTGATAATCCGGACGTTGATGTATCATCATGACCATGGTATGTTCCGTGAGAACCATATATAGCATCTACGAACTTGTCCTTGATGAAGTCATCATTTTCCCAAGTGCACCCAAAGGTTCTCAAGTTGAGCACAAGGGACTTTAACCTTCGATAAACCTCTTCCACGGACTCACCCTCATTCCTCACAAAGAGATTGACTTCTTGCTTGAGCAAAGCCAATCAAGATCTTCGAATTAGTTCATCTCCTTCGAGAGCCTCCTCAAGGCAATCCCATATTTCCTTGGTGGTCTTAAGGAGAGCAATGGAGTCACTATAGTCTTTGGTCACCACAGTGCGCAACATGTTGTGTGCGGTTGCATTGAGTTGATCATCAACTGCTTCTCTTGGAGTGAGATTGATTGGGTCCTTGGAGTTGAATCCATTGACCACAATCCAACAAAGTTGTGTTGACGCACTACGAATATGAGACTCCATATCTAGCTTCCATTTAGCAAATGCATTAGCTTTCAAAGGGGGCGGAGGCCCAACAGGATTAATGTGAGGATGTTCTAAGGGTTGAGGCGAGTAAAAGGGTTCCGTGGCATCGTACTTGGGAACTTGAGTACGAGCCAAAGATGCAAGAGGTTCTATCGAGTCATCCGCATCATGAATAGAATTTGGATCAAATGAGTTTGATGCGGATGTCGAGGGCTTTAAGCGAGCATCAATTTCCTCCTTGACCGAGGAACGGACTTCTTTCAACATAGCGGTTTTGAGGTCCACAAACATTGAAAGAATATTGGCCGCGATCAAGGGGGCACCCGGGTTAACGAGAGCGGCGGGAGCAACGACTGGAGCACCAAGTGCATCGGGCGCAGCGGGAGGGGGTAGCTTTTCACCATCCTCCGCAACAGGTGTGCCACCTCCCACATTCCCTAGGTTAACCATATCTTCTAAGGTTGTAAAACCTTATATACAACAACAACAAAGCCTTTAGTCCCAAACAAGTTGAGGTAGGCTAGAGGTGAAACCCATAAGATCTCGCGACCAACTCATGGCTCTGGGACATGGATAGCAAGTTTCCATGCACCCCTATCCATAGCTAGTCCTTTGGTGATACTCCAATCCTTCAGGTCTCTCTTAATGGACTCCTCCCATGTCAATTTCGGTCTACCTCACCCTCTCTTGACATTCTCCGCACGCTTTAGCCGTCCACTATGCACTGGAGATTTTGGAGGCCTACGCTGAATATGCCCAAACCATCTTAGGCAATGTTGGACGAGCTTCTCTTCAATTGGTGCCACCCCAAATCTATCTCGTATATCATCATTCCGGACTCGATCCTTCCTCGTGTGGCCACACATCCATCTCAACATATGCATCTCCGCCACACCTAACTGTTGAACATGTCGCCTTTTAGTTGGCCAACACTCAGCGCCATACTGGGTTACGCCCCAACAAAAATCTTTTGGGTTTCATCTCCATAAGAGTAGCTGAGTTTTTACGTTGGCTCACCAAGACTATCACAACCCTCCTCCTTTACTCGGGCTTGGGACCGGCTATGCTGAGACAACATAGGCGGAGTTAGACTACAAATTTTAATTTTTCTTGTCAATTTTAAGGTTTAGAGGATAAATAGGATTCACTAGATATGCAACTAGGTGAACACGACCTATATGACAAGCAACCTAAAATCCAAATATGCTAGGCAACAATCTAATTAGCAAGCCGACAAGCATACAAGATAAAGTAAAGTGTGGGAAAGGATTAACCACAAGTGAGGCGAGGACGTGGATTTTATCCGGAGTTCACTCTTCCTTGGGGAAGAGCTACTCTTCGTTTAGAGCGGTGCGGGATCCAAGGCTTGTGGAACGCCACGAAGGCTCACCATATTATCTTTCGTGTCACCCCAACGGATGAGCCTCGAATCTCTCAGGGTTGGTCTTGAAGGGGACCAGCACACCTTTACAAACTTCTCCAGAGCACACCACAAGCAAGGAAGCTTCCGGAGAAACCTCTAACCGCCTAGGATCCCAAGGTCCAAGAGTAACAAGTCAATGGGGAAGAAATGTTGCAGGGAACACAATTTGGTTTGGTCAAGATGTAGATCAGATCTTGCTCTGCCGATCCCCAAAGTTTCAACAAGTTTGGGTAGAGGGATTGAGAGTATTGAGCAAAATAGAGTGTAGCAATGGTGGAGCTCAACAAGACAATAGGGTTAGGGATGGAGGAGTAAGAAGGGGGGTATTTATAGTGTTCTTGCCCAGCTGGCCATTTCTGCCCGTTGGTCCCCGTGCGCACGGGCTAAGTCAGCCTGGTGCGCATGGGGTACTCAGATACATACGCACCACTTGTAGAGTTTACCAGGCACCCCGTCTGCACGGGGTACCTAGATAGTTTCTAACTACCCCGTGTGCATGATGTCTGTTGGAACTACGTCGGTATTTCCTCAAAGAGGAAGGGATGATGCCACACGCCGACGGTAGGTATTTCCCTCAGTGATGAGACCAAGGTTATCAAACCAGTAGGAGAACCACGCAACACAACACAAACAGCTCCTTCACACAAATAACAAATACTCGCAACCCGACATGTTAAAGGGGTTGTCAATCCCTTTCGAGTAACGGCGCCAGAAATTGGCGAGTGGACAGGAGAATGTTGTAATAGATTGGATAAATAGATTGCAAATAAAATAAAGTGCAGCAAAGTATTTTTGTATTTTTTGGTTTAATAGATCTAAAAATAAAATCAAATGAAAATAGATCGCGAAGGCAAATACATTAAAGAAGAGACCCGGGGGCCGTAGGTTTCACTAGTGGCTTCTCTCGAGAAAAATAGCAAATGGTGGGAAAACAAATTACTGTTGGGCAACTGATAGAAATTCAAATACTCATGACAATATCCAGGCAATGATCATTATATAGGCATCACGTCCAAGATTAGTAGACCGACTCCTGCCTGCATCTACTACTATTACTCCATACATCGACAGTTATCCAGCATGCATCTAGTGTATTAAGTTCATGGATAAATGGAGTAATGCAATAAGAACGATGATATGATGTAGACAAGATCTATTTATGTAGAAATATACCCCATCTTATTATCCTTAATAGCAACGATACATACGTGTTAATTCCCCTTCTGTCACTGGGATCAAGCACCGTAAGATCGAACCCATCACAAAGCACCTCTTCACATGGCAAGAAAAATCGATCTAGTTGGCCTAACTAAAACAAAGATTCGAATAAGAAATACGAGGCTATAAGTAATCATGTATATAAGAGATCAAGAGACTCAAATAACTTTCATGGATAAAAACATAGATCTGATCATAAACTCAAAGTTCATCGGATCCCAACAAACACACCGCAAAAAGAGTTACATCAAATAGATCTCCAAGAGACCATTGTATTGAGAATCAAAAGAGAGAGATGAAGCCATCTAGCTACAAACTACGGACCTGTAGGTCTACAATGAACTACTCACGCATCATCGGAGAGGTACCAATGAGGATGATGAACCCCTCCGTGATGGTGTGTAGATTGGATCTATGGTTTCTGGAACTTGCGGCGGCTGGAATTGATTTTCGTCGATTCCCCTGGGGTTTCTGAAATATTGGGGTATTTATAGAGTAAAGAGGCAGTGCTGGAGGCCATCGAGGTGGGCACAACCCACCTGGGCGCGCCTGGCGCCCTGGTGGGTTGTGCTCCCCTCGAAGCCCCCCTCAGGTAATTTCTTGGCCCATCTTGTGTCTTCTGGTCTAGAAAAAAATCACCAAAACGTTTTGCTGCATTTGGACTCCGTTTGGTATTGATTTCCTACGAAGTAAAAAACAAGCAAAAACAGCAACTGGTGTTGGGCACTATGTCAATATGTTAGACTCAAAAAATGATATAAAGTTGCTAAAATTATTGTAAAACATCCAAGAATGATAATATAGCCACATGGAACCATAAAAAATTATAGATATGTTGAAGACGTATCAGGTTGCTCGCCCTATATTTTGAAGGGCAATTGCTTGCCTCCTGACGGGGATCACAACCAGGGGCAAAAGCAAGGTGGACAATTGCCATCGAACTGGCATCCTGAAGGAGAAGTCACTTAGATGCAAAGCCAAGAAGAATACTGATAACTGGGGTACAAGCACATGCAAAACACAGAGAAATTAGAAGTGAATTTGCATTGTTTATACAGAAAAGCTAGTAAACTTGCCAATGAGATAACTAGATTGGTAGAATTATCATACAGAAGATAGTATGATATGGAGCAAAAAAGGCAAAAAAAATGCCATGGGCGTGAGCAAGTGAAGGATCAAAATTGCCATCCCCATGGTTAAAAATTGCATGGAGAAGAAAATATGTGATTTATTAATTGAAAACAAACCAAAAATATGAGGCTAGAAAAAGAAGCAAAAGACAAGACATAATTTCCCATTGTTTCTACATACATCAGGAGTGGACTTGTCGTGATAAGACTGCATAGGTAAAATTAGCATACAGTAGGGGACGTGAAAAGTTTTGGTACCTCCTTTTGAGGTTGTTTATCGGCAGCCACCCACTTCCCTCTCATGTTGACAAAATCATCGCCAACATCAGCCCCGCGATTCCTAACAATCTTGAAGTGTAATATGCAACAGAACACAAGATGATGCCTTCCCACCCACCCAAGTTTAAGGCATGGTAATTGCAATATGGGTTTGTTGCAACAATTATATTGTAAGGGCCTCCCTCACAGTCTTTCTGTTGAAAAAAGGAAGAAAGACAAACACAAAAGGCACGACAAAAGTTACCATATGAACTACAAAAGGAGGTTAATGCAAAAATTACTGACAAAAGATGACAAATCGACATTAATCTGATCAGGGGAGCATGGCAAAATCTCATCACACACATAAGGACCATGGCAAAAATTTGCATTAACCAGATGAGGAGAGCGTGTCAAAAAACTCCATCATGCACATATGGTCCATGGCAAATTTGTACTCCCTCCGTCCCAAAATAAGTGTCTCAACTTTATACTAGCTCTAGTACAAATTTATACTAAGCTCAAGACACTTGTTTTGGGACGGAGGGAGTATTAACCAGGTAAGGAGAGCATCGCAAAAATGGTGGTAATTCAGCAACAACAAAACAACAAATTGAACTAAACCAGCAAAACTAGATTCAAATTGGGATATAATTGCTAACCCCTAGACTCAAACTGGGGATAAGTTCGCGCATAGGGAACCAACTCACGCAGTCCAAAATCGCCAAAAGCGAACCGCGCCGCTTCCCATGGCCTCCGCGCGGCCGTGGCTACACCACCCGCTACACTGATTTCGATGAGCACTTAGAACCCTTCCCACCGCGACGAGCAACCGCGAGACCTCCATTGTGTCGCCGTGTTGTCCCACCAACACCCCCGGTCTCTAAACCCTGATACACGTCGCGGAGCCCCCGCCATGAAACAAAGCAGAAATGGCCACCCTAACCCTGAGCAACCGATGAAATCCCCATTGATTCCCTGATGGAGAAAGCTACCAGAAAAAATGGGAGAGAGAGAGAGAGAGGACGTCGCACGGGGACGATGGTCAACCCCGTGCGAAATTGCCGGCGACGATGAAGAACCACTGCGTGTATCGCCTGCGGGCGGACACAGAGAAGGGTGAGTGGGGCAGGAATTGGGGGAAGGAGTGTGTGTGTTAAGTGGGCATGTTTGTGCGATTGCTGCCCCACGTCAAGATTTGTGCATGCCAACCACGAACGGTCGATGCAGACAGAGGCGCAAAATGTCTAGAGCTGACGTTAGTACAGTAGCATTTGGATTTAGTATTAGCCATGAGATCTTGGTCGCAGAGCAATGTAAAACACCCAATTCATCATGGGTTAATTATCCTTTTGCCCTCAGTGGTGTCCATCTGCTTAGTTTTGCCCTCAGATGCAAATTGTGCTCAGTTTTGCCCCTAGTCCGTGCGCACCGACTCGTTCTGTGAACTTTGGCGTCTCCGTCAGGTCAACGTTTTGACTCGGCCCTTACAGGTGGGACCAGGTGGCAGAGGCGGCCAATTTTATTCAGACCGTTGCACGCGTGGCTTGCGGGACCCAGCAGAGAGCCGTTGAGCTTAGAGCCGTTGCGGGTGTGCTATATTAGCGAGCGACAGCGGCGGTGACCACGGCGACAGAGAGCACAGCGCTAACCACGGCGAGAGAGCGAGAGCACGATGGCGGTGGGAAGCTAGCTGTGGAGGGCACGGTGGTGGGAAGCTAGCTATGGAGGGCACGGCGGCGTTGAGATCCCGTTCGGCTCCGAGCTCCATGTCTTCCGCAAGCTCCCGCGCCACCTCGCGGATGCAGAGCCGGGCGCATGTGGAGATGCCTGTCTTCGTCTGTCCGCGGTGCCGGGCGAGCGTTGATCGGAGGGTTTCTCACACACCGAGGAACCACAATCGTCCGTTCTATGTGTGCAGCGAGAATGGGGTAAGAATCAGGGCAATTGCACTATTTTCGTGGTCGGGATCTTTGAGCAATCGGTTGATCTGTTCCATGTTCATGCAGGTCACATGCTTCTTTCTTTGGGTCGATGCTCTGGCCAAGACTCTAATAAATGAACTGCAAGAAGAGCATGGCGAATGGTTGCGCATGCTGCCACGAATCATGATGGCAAAGACGAGCTCCTAAGAAGAGATAGAGGGCGAAGCACGCACCGACAGAGAGCTAGCTGTTGAGCTTAGGATGTTGAAGAATAAGGTTAGGAAGCTTGAAGATCAAGCACTACCAATACCCATTTGCAAATACTTTTGGGCATTTGTAGGTATGGTAATCGCACTGGTTGTAATGTTGAAAATGTATGGAAAGGCATGAATTATGGAGGAATTTGTAATCTTGAAATTGTATGAGAAATTCACCTAGTTTAAATGTTGGTCAAATTTGTTTAAATGTTGAAAAAAAAAGAGAAGAAGTGACCAACATTTAAATATGTTGAAAAAAGGAGAAGAAATGAAGAATTCAGAAACTTTTGATCAATGAAATGCAGCTAATGAATTATTCCAGAGCCAAACAATTAAGGTTAGAAATTTTTTGGAGCTGTTAAATATTTAATAGCAATTTAAGTAATCCAATTCAAATACACCGTGATTTAAATAAAAGACCAAAATTTCATGGAAAATGTTCCTCAGCTCTGGTAGATGTTTACACCTAGTGCCAAAATAAATGAACATTTTTAAGGGCATTACATTGAGTAGAAACTAATTTTTCTAAAAAATGAAGGGCGGAAAATGCAAAAAAATATTGGTGCAGTGGGGACTCGAACCCAAGACCGCGTGGGTTTGTGGTGTTTAGGGCTCTACTGGTAACCGCTAGGACAGATGGCAAGAGTTTGACATGGGAAGGGAAGCAATGTATACATAGTGAGACTGTGAAATTTGTCAAAAAAATGAAGGGTGAAAAAATGCACAAAAAATTGGTGCGGCTGGGGACTCGAACCCAAGACCGCGTGGGTTTTTGGTGTTTAGGGCTGTGCTGGTAACCGCTAGGACAGATGGCAAGAGTTTGACATGGGTAGGGAAGAAACGTATACATAGTGAGACTGTGAAATTTGTCAAAAAAATGTGAGACCGTGAAAACGTATGTTTGCACTGCCATGTGGTTTTGGTTAGAGTGGCACTTGGTTTAGTGTTAGAGTGGCACTTGGTTTAGGATTTAAACGGATTAAATTTGCATGTTAGTTCATGACTTATTTTTTTTGAATAAAACGGAGGGCTTCTCACCCCCTCTTTTGGATGACAACCACAAGTTCTCGAGCTTCATGACTTGGTTTAGGGAAGAAATTATATGCTTGGGCACGGACATTTTTTAACACACATAATAAACCCTAATAAATAACTTAGATAAGATGCAACACAAGTACCATTACAATAATAGAAGTTCACGGACAGTTCACGGACACATGACGAAACATGACATGACACGACACGACATAGAAAAGCAACAAATAAAAAACGAAACAATCTTCATCTTGATCTCCTCCTTCCACTTTGGCCGTGCGCGCCCCTTCAACACCATCTTCATCTTCACACCTCCTCCTCGTCGTCGTAGGGAAGGGAGTGCATCCCAGCTGGAGTGGGGAAGATGTTCTCGTAGTTGGTGTAGATGTTGTAGACGGTGAAGAAGATGGCCTCGCAGCCGCACCAAAAGACTTGGCCGAGGAGCTCGCACGCATCAAAAGGGTTGGTGAAGGTGATCGTGAGCAGTAGGAGGATGATGCCGCGGTCACGAACCTCGTTGAGGGTGAACATCCTCGGCGAGCCCCGTGGGAGGTGGGCATAGCCGGCTCTGAGGAAGGCGCGGGTGAGTTCGACGGAACCCCTCCACCTTGAAAAAGCCCACATGCGGAGCTCCCTCTCCACGAGCACGCCCGGTGGGTAGCGCCGCTCTGGCACGACAGGCGGACGGCTGAAGGTCGGCCCGTTGAACTGCATGGTCTCGCTTGGGGAGGGCTCGGTCGATTGGGTGTTTGAAGTTGGAGAGAATGGATCGGATCTGGCTTATGGGTGGGAGAGGAAGATAGGCACCCCATTTATAGGCCTGTGGGTGGGAGAGGAAGAGAGAAAGGGTGAGAACGATGCGTGTGTGAACCCGAACGCGTGTGTGTATCCGTTACGCTTTGCACTCTTAAATTTTTGCACAAAAACGATGCATGCATGGGGCGCGTGCGTGCATTTGAATCACTGCATAGCTCTTTGACCGGACGGTGCATCTGACTCGTTGAACCACCTAGCTGGCCTCGCTAGCCTAGTGCGCCTAGCACGCATCGCTCGACTCGCTTGCATGCATGCACGTCACAGCCTCCCACGCATGCAAACCCACGTCGCTGCCTCCCATGCATGCATGCAAGGCCTGGAAAGGCTGAGACGGGCTATTTACTGATGTCTCAGGCCAAGACAACGAGACGGCCTAACGGTCCATCCAGCGCGCCCGATATTTGTTTTTTTTTTTGAAAAAAGAATCTCCCAGCCAATCAGATTGCCTCTCGCGGATCGCCCCCTCCTCCCCACAGATTCCTTCTAGAAGGGTTAGATCGACGGCCCTTGTTCAGCGCTAGGGTTAGATGAACGGTTCTGGTTCAACACTAGGGTTAGCGGGGTTTGGGAGGGGTTTGGAGCTGTCAAAGCTATGTTTGACCAGATTTCAAACGAGCATAATAAATTAAATAAAAATCAGAAAAATAAAAAACCAGCGCACATAGTCTTCTTATGTCATATACTAACGATTTAAGTTGATAAATAAGGTTTACATACATTTAAATGATAAGTTCATGTGTATTTGTATGATATCTCGAGTATCTCAAACTCTTTTGTATGAAGTGAAGAGAAGTGTTTTGGGGAAATAAACATGAAAATTTCAAAAAACCCACCACAGATTCATTTTAGAGTGACTAAGAAGGATCCAGGCTTAGTTTTTCATTTTGATGTTTTACACTTATTTAAATCTTGGTCAAAGTTAAGTTTGACCAGAATTCAAATGAGCAAAACAAATTTTAAAAAAATCAAAAAATGAAAAAACCAGCGCACATAGTCCGTATATATAGAATATATGTTTAGGAAAGTTATTTGGCTGATTTAGACAAGGTCGAAAAAAAACCTTGCTTAGAGATGAGGCCGTTTACCCTACCTTTGGACCCTCATTTTAGCACATTTTTCATGAAAAGTTCAAAAACCTCACCACAGCTGCATTTTGGATTGACTAAGAAGGATCCAGGCTTAGTTCTTCATTTTGATGTTTTAGACTTGTTTAAATTGTGGTCAAAGTTAGGTTTGACCAGAATTCAAATGAGCAAAACAAATTAAAAAAATCGAAAAATGGAAAAACCATGTGCTCATTCAAACATCATCCAACAGATTTAACCATCATGTCAAACATAGTTCTAACATCATCCAACAGAAATACAACATTATTCATAATGTTTCATAATTATTCACATATAGCGCTTAAGCTTCATGCATTCCTTGAGCTTCTTGGCATCACTTTGCTCCTCGTGCACCTTGTGCTCATTGCTTCTTCTCTTCTCCTCTTGGTTGTCGGTACCTTGTGCGTCTTCTTCAAACCTATCATAGAGCTGTGCAAAGCATAAAGGGTAATGAGATCATGTCAAGTGACCCATAAATGTACAGTAGTATTTGACCCTTGCAAGATTTACATACCTAGCAGAACTCACAACAATGTAGGTTGGTCACCATTTAGAGCCTCACTTGGATCATCATTTGGAGCCTCACTTGGATCACCAAGATCATCATTTGGAGCCTCACTTGGATCACCAAGATCATCGTTTGGAGCCTCACTTGGATCACCATGATCATCATTTGGAGCCTCACTTGGATCACCATGATCACTATTTGGAGCCTCACTTGGATCATCGTCAAAATCATGCGGCTGTTGACCATCATCATTTCGAACCTCGTCAAAATCCTCATCTGATGCAACCGGCTGCTGTCCATCATTTTCATCGAAGCCTTCATCGAAACTCTCTCCGAACGCTGGATCTACTGTGTTATCACAATAGTTACCGAAATGACCAGACCCACCACATCTTGTGCACTTACGCTTCCTCGCTCCAAGTCCAGATCCTTCGCTGCGAGGTCTGATTCGACTCTTCCTTGGTCTACCTGCTGCTCTTTTCAGAACTGGAGCGCAAAGCTTGAATCCAGGGTCCATCATGTCCCATTGTTGTTTTCCCTCCATAGCAGGCAAGGCATAAGCATATGTGGCTTTGAACCTCGCAACAGAGTAGTAATCATGCACATACTGCTGAATGTTCCCTGCTGGACCAGGGAGAGAAGTGATGAAAAACAAGGCATGAATGCATGGCAACCCAGTTATCTGTCATTGCCTACTACTGCAAGTTCTAGCTTCTAAATCCAACGGATATCTCCATTCCCTCTTCTCTTTATCCAAATATGATATCTCTGCTGTGGTACCCGAGCAAAGAGTCATGTTCATTTCCAAGCCTGTTGTTTTCTGCATCAGCTCATTCATCACGGCAGGGATGATAATGTGGCCCATGAATTTTGCCTCGGCTATTCCTGCACGATAATGAAATTTCTGCATGTATTCTATCCTTATCATGTCCAGCAAATCCACCACATAATGACCCTTTAGTTTCCGGATCGTTGAGTTGAAAGACTCTGCTAGATTTTTGTGCACATAGTCAACTTTGCTCAGTTCACTAAATTGGCTTCTGGCCCATAACTTGGAGTGGTGTGTTTCCAAGTATTCTTTCACTTTGGGATTCATGTATAACTGCCTCAAGTGGTAGTTGTGCTTCTTCACACTGTAAGTCAAAGATGCTGGCCATAAATTGTCGGTATACACCTTTCCTTTGAATTTCTTCATGAAATTTGCAGCAAGGTGACGCATGCATTCCCTATGCTCTACTCCAGGGAACACATTCTCCACGGCCACTTCTAAACCTTTGCAGGCATCTGTATGAATGACCAACTGTAACGCCCCGGATGTAGCTTTCCATATTCGTAACTCCAACTCTTGCCTTTTCCGGAGATGTGTTATTTTATTTTCTTCGTGGTTGGGTTTTTGTCTGGTGTTTTGCATTTTATTTTTGTTATGCATCTCGTCTCATAGCATCATCCGCATTGCATCCGCATGTTTTCAGAAAACTTGCATCCGTTCGGATCCCGTCGCTTCTCTCCGTTGTCCGTTCCGAGCCTTTTCCCTGTTGTCCGTGTTGCAATCCGGCGCTCCTATCTCACCCGGCGTTCCCTTCTTCTCTCTTGTTGTGAGTGGGTATTAAACTTTCTCGGAATGGACCGAGGTTTGCCAAGCGGCCTTGGTATAGCACCGGTAGACCGCCTGTCAAGTTTCATGCCATTTGGAGGTCGTTTGATACTCCAACGGTTAACCGGGCAACCGTAAAGCCCCTTTGAGTTGCAGCCCAACACCCCTTCCAAAGTGGCCCAAAACCCATCTAACTCCTCTCCATGCTCTCGGTCGTTCGATCACGATCGTGTGGGCGAAAACCGTGCCTCATTTGGACTCTCCTAGCTCCCTCTACCTCTATATATAGACCCTCCCCCGATTTCCCACAGATCAAACCCTAAAATTCGTCCCCGCACTCGCCGGACACGTCCGACCCGCCCGGACGTGTCCACCCCCGCCGCCACGTCGCTCCGGCCAATTCCATCGTGCCACATCGCTTCGCCGCCGCCTCAACCAACCCCGTCCGCCACGTCGCCTCCCGGTGCCCCGCTTCATTGCGGCCCGCAAAACCCATCCGCGTCCGCCCGCTGGCCGGGAAGCGACCCGAGCGCCGCCGCAGCTCGCAGAGCACGCAGCATCGCCGAGCCGTGTTGCCCAGCTCCCGATCCTCGCCGCCGCTCGATTGCTTTCGCCGCCGGCGACCCCATCCATCCAGCTGCCGCCGCCGCCGCCGTCTGCCCGCCACCGTGCGCCGCCGCCGCCATCTTCCACCGGCGCCCGACCCGGCGCGTCAGCGCCGCCGCCGACCATGCCTTTACGCGCGCGCGCCCGCGCCATCGCCGAGCTTCGCCGCCGGCCCGCTTTCACCGCCCCATCATCGGATCCGGTGACCCCGCCGATCCGCCTCCACCACGCCGCCTCCCTCTTCGTTCATCGTCGCGCGCCGCCGCGGATCGGGAGGAGCGATCCAGTTCGCCGCGTCGCCCGTTGACCGCTTTTCGAAGTGGGCGCATCCGCGCTGGGCTGCCTCCCCTTCGCCTGCTGGCCAAGGCCCAGCGCTGACCAGCCCGGCCTCCTCCAGCCTCTGCATCGACCGGGCCAAGGCCCACTGGGTGAGGCCACACCCCCCAGCGCCTCTATTTTTTTCCATTCTGTTGGACCTCTGCCTAGATTCGGCCCATTTAGTGTTTTTTTTTCTGTCTGCGGTTTTAGCTATTATCCAGTGAATTAACAGTTTTACAGATTGGCCCTCCATCTTCATGCATTTAATAACTCCACAACCGTGCATCGGATTAAAATGATTTAAACATGTAAAATGCTTAGTTTTTCATCTAGTTTCATAATATGTCATTTTCATCCATGTTTGAAATGTTTTAAAATGCTGTTTGTTTAAATTTGCATAAATGCCATGTTAAAATGTTTTATTTCATAACTATTTAACCGTAACTCCGATTTTAAAAAACTTTATATGTAAATGGGGTAGAATTTTGCCTAGATTAACATGGTGCACTTTATTTTCCTGTTTAACAACTTTAAAAATATGGTTTAGGGCAGAACAGTAGCAAATTCATAAATTGCATATGAGGTTCTTCCGGAATTGTTGTTTGTTCTTCCGGCCTCATTTAAACTTGCCTAGTTAGGTAGTGTTCTTATGCTTCACCCCTTGCCATGTTAATCAACATTTAATATTGTTGGGTAGCTTAAACGAGATCGAACTAAATAACTTGTCGTGGTGTTTCATCAATATGCACCGTTGCATATTGAGCTCCACTTAATTTGTAGGATTGGTTGCGCACTTTGCCATGCCATGCCATGCCTCATTAAACCGGACATGCATCATATTTGTCTGCGCATCATGCCATGATCATGCTCGTGTGTTTACTATGTTGTTTGCTTCTTTCCGGGTTGCCTCTCTCGTTAGCTTCGGTTTCGTTCCGGAGTTGTGAGGATTCGTTCGACTACGTCCGTTTGTCTTCTTCATGGACTCGTTCTTCTTCCTAGCGGGATCTCAGGCAAGATGACCGCTACCCTGGATCTCACTACTATCATTGCTATGTTAGTTGCCTCGTTCTTTTGCTATGCTGCGCTACCTATTACCTGTTTGTCCAGCCATCCCATATTGCCATGAACCTCTAACCTTTGACACCATTCCTAGCAAACCGTTGTTTGGCTATGTTCCCGCTTTGCTCAGCCCCTCTTATAGCGTTGCTAGTTGCAGGTGAAGTTGAAGATTTCTCCAAGGTGGACAGGGTTTATGTTGGGATATCACAATATCTCTTATATCATTAATGCATCTATATACTTGGTAAAGGGTGGAAGGCTCGGCCTTATGCCTGGTGTTTTGTTCCACTCTTGCCGCCCTAGTTTCCGTCATACCGGTGTTATGTTCCCGGATTTTGCGTCCCTTACGCGGTCGGGTGATTTATGGGACCCCTTGACAGTTCGCTTTGAATAAGACTTGTCCAAGAAGGCCCAACATTGCCTTTTACCATTTGCCTCACCACCACCTACTTTTCCCTTGGGAGTAATTAACCCAAGGGTCATCTTTATTACAGCCCCCGGCCAATGCTTGTCTAAGTGTTGGTCCAAACTAGAGCCACTTGCGGCGCCACCTCGGGAAACTTGAGGGCTGGTTTTAGTTGTATGCGTCGCTCATCCGGTCGTGGCTCGAGACGAGATACGCGGCTACTATCGGGATGTCGGCACGCCGGAGGTCTTGCTGGTCTTGTTTTACCACCGTCGAAATGTCTTGATGTACCGGATACCGAGTCCGATCGGAGTGTCTCGGGTGAAGGTCTATTCGCCGATGATCGCGAGAGCTTGTCATGGGCTAAGTTGGGACACCCCCGCAGGGTTTAAACTTTCGAGAGCCGTGCCCGCGGTTATGTGGCAGATGGGAATTTGTTAATGTCCGGTTGTAGACAACTTGACACTTGATCCGAATTAAAACGCATCAACCGAGTGTGTAGCCGTGATGGTCTCTTCTCGGCGGAGTCCGGAAGTGAACACGGTTTCGTGTTATGTTTGGCGTAAGTAGGTGTTCGTGGATCACCTCTTGATCATTGCTAGCTTCACGACCGTTCCGCTTGTTCTCTTCTCGCTCTTATTTGCGTTGGTTAGCCACAATACATTGCTTAGTCGCTGCTGCAACCTCACCATTTTACCCGTTCCTTTCCCATTAAGCTTTGCTAGTCTTGATACCCATGGTAATGGGATTGCTGAGTCCTCGTGGCTCACTAGATACTTCCAAAACCAGTTTGCAGGTGCCTATGTTACCGAGCAGGTGACGCAACCAAGCTCAAGGAGGAGCTCGATGCAGATCTTGCCCCTTTGTGTTGTTTCGTTCTAGTTGATCAGTAGTGGAGCCCAGTTGGGGTCGATCGGGGACCTCCTTTTGTCGCATTTGGGGTTCTTCTTTTATTTTGGTTCCGTAGTCGGACCTTGATTGTATTTGGATGATGTAATGCTTTATTCATGTAATTGTGTGAAGTGGCGATTGTAAGCCAACTATGTATCTTTTCCCCTTATGTATTACATGGGTTGTGTGAAGACTACCTCACTTGCGACATTGCTTTCAATGCGGTTATGCCTCTAAGTCGTGCTTCGACACGTCGGAGATATAGCCGCATCGAGGGCATTACAAGTTGGTAATCAGAGCCTTCCCCGACCTTAGGAGCCCCCACTGCTTGATCGTTTTTAGCGGCCGAGTTGTGTCTAGAAAAATGTTTTGAGTCATTTAGGATTATATATATCGGAGAGTTTAGGAATTCTTTTTACTCCCCAGTCCCTTCGACCTTCTGGTGAGGAATCCTGACGTAGAGTTTTGACTCTTCTCTTCTTAAATTTCACTAAAAAAATTTTAGGATCACGCTGGTATCTTGGAATCGTTCCGATATTCTTATGACGAGAACATTGTTCTTGGTGCCTCCTGACATTTAGGGGTTGTGGCAGTGTCCCGGGGAGTTGAGCTCCGAGGTGTTGTCGTCATAATTTTATCGTTGCGATTCGGAATACCGAGTTTAGTACGCCGACATCGAAAATCTCTTTTATGCAGTTGTTGGTGAGATAACCCGCTAACCCAATCTTGAGGTGAGTACGGAGTATTGCCATGACTCGTATAACGGATGCTTTTCAAGGTTGAGGTAGACAATTTCGAAGGTTTCTTGGTTATGTGTTGACGGATGGATACGGCCGGATGTAGGGATTGTTAGTTTGGGTGAGATATATTGCTCCCTGTATCCCCAACACCAGTTGCATAACCGAAAGTTTCGGAGTTTCATAGGTGGAATTCAAGTAGCTCTTAGGATATCTTTCCGACGGATGTATGATATGAAATTGGGGTTCGACGTCTAGTGGTCCGCCTATTCACGGTTGGTTTTACAATGGTCTCGTTGTGTCTTAAAGAGTCCTTGGCTATGCCGACTGGGGGCGCTTCAGATGTCATGTGCACTACCTTGTACATGATGGTGCTGTACGATCGAGCCCGTGTAGGCCCCACCACGAAAACTTCGGACGAAATCTCTATCATATGTTTGTTCCGGCTTATTCTGCAAGCCAGTCCTTTGTTTTTGTTTTATTTGTGGTATTCGAGTTGCTTCGAAGTCAAATGTTGAATCCATACCTTTCCGAAATGGTGTTCTCATACTCCGATGTGAATATCAATCCTTTTGATCATCGAGATTGTCATGTCAATTCTTTCCAACCGGCGTGTTTCTCTTCAAGTGCATCCGATCATTCTCCCCATCCGCAAGATAAATTCTAAGTTTTCTCAACGGTGTTTGTTTCATTCATCCCAAGTTGCCTTTGTTTTTCCCGCCCTCCCACCCCTTTTTCTTCAAGGACTCATTTATTTTAATCAAGTATCCATTTATTCATGTGAAGTCTCTTCATTCTTTTCAATCAATGTTCTTACCCGGTGGTTCTCAAGAAGATGTTCTACTAGTTCATCATTCTTCATTCTCGTATTCTTCTCCGGTGGATCCAATTCAAACTTTCGATATTCATCATATTCCTTTCCTCATTTCAATGTCTTCTCATACCGGTGCACCTCTTTATCATTCTACTTCTCGCTATTTGTTATTCCGGAGTGCTCAAGATATCTCGAAGATTTGTGTTTCCATTCTTAACCCGTTCAAGCTATTTCGAGGTTGTTATCTCATTCAAGCCATTTTATTCAACCGGTGCAACATCTCTTTTAAATCTTTTCAACGGGGTGTTCTTTTCAGTGGGCCCTAACCCACAGGTCTTTTCCCAGCATCTTACCTGACTCTTCTATTTTCCCAGAGCTAACCTAAATTCTTCTCCAAGTTTGACGTAAGAATGAATTTTCATCAGTCAAATGCTTTTCTCCAAGATCTTTCAAATTCTTTTCATAGTTGGCTCAACCTCTTCGCTTTTGATTCTTCCGGTGTGCGTCAATAATACTTCGTGGTGTTTCTCATCGTCATTCTCAGCATGTGAAGACCGAAGAAGAGTTTCTCTTTAATCTTGCTCTATTTTCTTCAAGATTCATGGTTCTGGCTTGATGCCATCCTCTCATAATTGTTTTCGATTGTAAGAATTCTTTTCACCCATCCGGATCATTTCATGAGTTGTTTCCATTTCTTTCCTCCGAAGGCCATCATTTCTGAATACTACTCATTCTCAGCTTTCATCTCTCGTTCTTGAAATCATATCGGTGCATCATTCAAATATCCTCTAATCAGTTCATGTTCTCTTCGTTCTCATGTATCTAAATCCCCTCAAATATCTTCATTCGTTTTTCAATTCTTCCCGGTGAATCATGCCTTTGCTACATCCATTCTCAGTTCTTACGGTGGTTCGTTCAAGATTTCACCTTTTTCGTTATCATTCAATTCATTTGTTGTTCCAATCCTACCGGTGGTTCGTTGAAGACCTTCTCAAGTTTTGTTATATCTCTTTTAATCCTTTCTACGGGAATAAGTAGTATGCCAAATCCGTTGCTTGTCATCAATTTAAATTGGTGAAGGATACGCATAACATAATTCTTATTCTTGTTCGTCCAAGAGATTAATTCTTTATTCCGGAGGTCCTTAAAATTCTCGGTTTCATTTGTTTCATCTTCTCTTTTTCCCGGAGTTCCAAGCTCTAATTATCACGGAGATCCATCTAAATCATTGCAAGAATTCACCTTGTGTTTTCAATTTCTCTTTCTTCTCTTTCCTTTTGATTTCCGGAGTTCTTCATGGAGGCTCTTCATGGTGGGTCGTCAAGGATTCTTTTCATTCTTCAATTGTTCTTCAAGATTTCTCTTGAAGTTATGACCCATCAAGCTATACTTCAAAATTAAACATGGTGCTCAACACATGTTCTGTTTTGAGGCGTTCAAGTATTCTTCTTCTTGCATTTCAAAGTGCAATTCTTTCTACCTTATCTTTTGAGATGGTGTTATATCGTTCTTGACAATTTTCCTTCACGTTTCATGATTCATATGTTGTCAAGAATGAGGTATTCTAAATCCATCTTTTCTCTTCGTTCAAGAGATCTTTTCGACCAATCAACTTCTTCGTTGGATTTATCTTGTGTCATGTTTTCACCTAAAGCCTTCCCTAAGGAATGTTGCTATTTTGGTGCTTATTAATGACCCAAGTTATCTTTTTTCCATCTTGATGGAACAAGCTTTCATCTCTTCGTTAATCTCAAGCAAGCAATTGTTTCCGTTAGTGGCGGGTTGTCACCTCATAATGTTGAGATGTTTCCATAAGCCCACTACAAGCTTATTCTTTTCGTTGTTGGTTTTCCAACAACTCCGTTATAACCTTCTTGGAAGGGTGCTTTCCGATCTCATTTGTGGCAGAAGTTGGCATTTTCTGCTCCATTCTGTTATTCCAATGATCTATCTTCTATTCTTTCTTCCGGAGGCATTGTGATGTTGCTCTTTTCACTCATCATCTCGAATTGTGAGGATCGTGTTCTTTTCTTGCTTATCCATTTAACCGGAGTGTTGTGTCATCTCTTCAAGTGCTTTTCATCTTATCAAGTTTTCCTTCTTCTTTCAACCGGAGTGCTGCCCGAATTCTTCCTCTCTCATCTTGTTTTAACCGAAGTGGTTTTGAATTCTATCTTGCCCATTAAACTCTTGATTCATGTTTTTCAACCTTCAAGTTCTCGTAATACTCCTTGTTGATCTTTTCTAACGGATTGTTTGCAATCTCGTTCATCTCTGTTGTACTCTTTCTTTTAAATTGCTCAACATCTCAAGGTTCTTTGGTTTCACTCGTTCGTCAAAGAAGCAACTTAGTTTACCTCTTATCTTCCTCTTCCTTTTCCCTTCGGTGCCATACTAGATCTCGGGACGAGATCCTCTCGTAGTGGTGGAGTGTTGTAACGCCCCGGATGTAGCTTTCCATATTCGTAACTCCAACTCTTGCCTTTTCCGGAGATGTGTTATTTTATTTTCTTCGTGGTTGGGTTTTTGTCTGGTGTTTTGCATTTTGTTTTTGTTATGCATCTCGTCTCATAGCATCATCCGCATTGCATCTGCATGTTTTCATAAAACTTGCATCCGTTCGGATCCCATCGCTTCTCTCCGTTGTCCGTTCCGAGCCTTTTCCCCGTTGTCCATGTTGCAATCTGGCGCTCCTATCTCACCCGGCGTTCCCTTCTTCTCTCTTGTTGTGAGTGGGTATTAAACTTTCTCGGAATGGACCGAGGTTTGCCAAGCGGCCTTGGTATAGCACCGGTAGACCGCCTGTCAAGTTTCGTGCCATTTGGAGGTCGTTTGATACTCCAACGGCTAACCGGGCAACCGTAAAGCCCCTTTGAGTTGCAGCCCAACACCCCTTCCAAAGTGGCCCAAAACCCATCTAACTCCTCTCCATGCTCTCGGTCGTTCGATCACGATCGTGTGGGCGAAAACCGTGCCTCATTTGGACTCTCCTAGCTCCCTCTACCTCTATATATAGACCCTCCCCCGAATTCCCACAGATCAAACCTTAAAATTCGTCCCCGCGCTCGCCGGACACATCCGACCCGCCCGGACGTGTCCACCCCCGCCGCCACGTCGCTTCGGCCAATTCCATCGTGCCACGTCGCTTCCGCCGCCGCCCTCAACCAACCCCCGTCCGCCACGTCGCCTCCCGGTGCCCCCACTTGCGGCGTCCGCAAAACCCATCCGCGGTCCGCCCGGGCCGGGCGGACCCGAGTTGCCGCCGCCTTTCGCGAGAGCACGCAGCATCCGAGCGCGTTGCCCAGCTCCGATCTCGCCGCCGTTCGATTGCTGCGCCGCCGGCGACCCCATCCAGCTTCGCCGCCGCCCGCCTCCGTCTGCCCGCCGCCGGTGCGCCGCCGCCGCCATCTTCCACCGGCGCCGACCCGGCGCGTCAGCGCCGCCCGACCATGCCTTTCGCCGCGCGCGCCGCGCCATCGCCGAGCTTCGCCGCCGGCCCCGTTTCACCGCCCCATCATCGGATCCGGTGACCCCTCGCCGGGATCCGCCTCCACCCGCTGCCGGCCTCCCTCTGTTCATCGTCGCGGCGCGCCGCCGCAGCGGATCGGGAGGAGCCGATCCAGTTCGCCCGCGTCGCCCCGTTGACCGCACTCGAGCGTGGGCCGCATCCCGCGCCTGGGCTGCCTCCGCTTCTTTGCTTGCGAAGGCCCAATGACCACCAGGCCTCCTCCAGCCTCTGCATCGACCGGGCCAAGGCCCACTGGGTGAGGCCACACCCCCAGCGCCTCTATTTTTTTTCCATTCTGTTGGACCTCTGCCTAGATTCGGCCCATTTAGTGTGTTTTTTTACATCTGCGGTTTTAGCTATTATCCGATGAATTAACAGTTTCTGATTGGCCCTCCATCTTCATGCATTTAATAACTCCACAACCGTGCATCGGATTAAAATGATTTAAACATGTAAAATGCTTAGTTTTTCATCTAGTTTCATAATATGTCATTTTCATCCATGTTTGAAATGTTTTAAAATGTTGTTTGTTTAAATTTGCATAAATGCCATGTTAAAATGTTTTATTTCATAACTATTTAACCTTAACTCCGATTTTAATAAACTTTATATGTAAATGGGGTAGAATTTTGCCTAGATTAACATGGTGCACTTTATTTTCCTGTTTAACAACTTTAAAAATATGGTTTAGGGCAGAACAGTAGCAAATTAATAAATTGCATATGAGGTTCTTAGGAATTGTTGTTTGTTCTTCCTGCCTCATTTAAACTTGCCTAGTTAGGTAGTGTTCTTATGCTTCACCCCTTGCCATGTTAATCAACATTTAATATTGTTGGGTAGCTTAAACGAGATCGAACTAAATAACTTGTCGTGGTGTTTCATCAATATGCACCGTTGCATATTGAGCTCCACTAATTTGTAGGATTGCTTGCGCACTTTGCCATGCCATGCCATGCCTCATTAAACCGGACATGCATCATATTTGTCTGCGCATCATGCCATGATCATGCTCGTGTGTTTACTATGTTGTTTGCTTCTTTCCGGTTGCCTCTCTCGTTAGCTTCAGTTTAGTTCGGAGTTGTGAGGATTCGTTCGACTACGTCCGTTTGTCTTCTTCATGGACTCGTTCTTCTTCCTAGCGGGATCTCGTGCAAGATGACCGCTACCACGGATCTCACTACTATCATTGCTATGCTAGTTGCCTCGTTCTTTTGCTATGCTTTGCGCTACCTATTACTGTTTGTCCAGCCATCCCATATTGCCATGAACCTCTAACCTTTGACACCATTCCTAGCAAACCGTTGTTTGGCTATGTTCCCGCTTTGCTCAGCCCCTCTTATAGCGTTGCTAGTTGCAGGTGAAGTTGAAGATTTCTCCAAGGTGGACAGGGTTTATGTTGGGATATCACAATATCTCTTATATCATTAATGCATCTATATACTTGGTAAAGGGTGGAAGGCTCGGCCTTATGCAGTGTTTTGTTCCACTCTTGCCGCCTAGTTTCCGTCATACCGGTGTTATGTTCCCGGATTTTGCGTCCCTTACGCGGTCGGGTGATTTATGGGACCCCTTGACAGTTCGCTTTGAATAAGACTTGTCCAAAGCAAGGCCCAACATTGCCTTTTACCATTTGCCTCACCACCACCTACTTTTCCCTTGGGAGTAATTAACCCAAGGGTCATCTTTATTACAGCCCCCGGGCCAATGCTTGTCTAAGTGTTGGTCCAAACTAGAAACCACTTGCGCGCCACCTCGGGAAACTTGAGGGCTGGTTTTAGTTATGCGTCTTGCTCATCCGGTCGTGGCTCGAGATGAGATCTGTGCTACTACTATCGGGATGTCGGCACGCCAGAGGTCTTGCTGGTCTTGTTTTACCATTGTCGAAATGTCTTGATGTACCGGGATACCGAGTCGATCGGAGTGTCTCGGTGAAGGTCTATTCTTCGATGATCGCGAGAGCTTGTCATGGGCTAAGTTGGGACACCCTGCAGGTTTAAACTTTCGAGAGCCGTGCCCGCGGTTATGTGGCAGATGGGAATTTGTTAATGTCCGGTTGTAGACAACTTGACACTTGATCCGAATTAAAACGCATCAACCGAGTGTGTAGCCGTGATGGTCTCTTCTCGGCGGAGTCCGGGAAGTGAACACGGTTTCTGTGTTATGTTTGACGTAAGTAGGTGTTCAGGATCACCTCTTGATCATTGCTAGCTTCACGACCGTTCCGCTTGTTCTCTTCTCGCTCTTATTTGCGTTGGTTAGCCACAATACATTGCTTAGTCGCTGCTGCAACCTCACCATTTTACCCGTTCCTTTCCCATTAAGCTTTGCTAGTCTTGATACCCATGGTAATGGGATTGCTGAGTCCTCGTGGCTCACTAGATACTTCCAAAACCAGTTTGCAGGTGCCTATGTTACCGAGCAGGTGACGCAACCAAGCTCAAGGAGGAGCTCGATGCAGATCTTGCCCCTTTGTGTTGTTTCGTTCTAGTTGATCAGTAGTGGAGCCCAGTTGGGGTCGATCGGGGACCTCCTTTTGTCGCATTTGGGGTTCTTCTTTTATTTTGGTTCCGTAGTCGGACCTTGATTGTATTTGGATGATGTAATGCTTTATTCATGTAATTGTGTGAAGTGGCGATTGTAAGCCAACTATGTATCTTTTCCCCTTATGTATTACATGGGTTGTGTGAAGACTACCTCACTTGCGACATTGCTTTCAATGCGGTTATGCCTCTAAGTCGTGCTTCGACACGTGGGAGATATAGCCGCATCGAGGGCGTTACACCAACCCATTGGGATGTGCAATAGCCCGGCGCAGATTATGCAAAAACCAAGTCCAGCTCTCCTCAGACTCTGTCTCCAGCACACCGTAGGCAACTGGAAATACAAAACTGTGTGCATCAACTGCACAAGCAGCTACTAACTGTCCTTTAAACCTCCCTGTGAGAAAAGTGGCATCAATAGCCAAATAAGGCCTACAACCTGCCAAAAAACCCCGACGACAAGCCTCAAAGCAGACAAAAACCCTCCTAAAGTATTCCTTGGTCTTTGTCACTCCCCTGAATGTGTACTCCACGGTGTGGTGATCAATATCTACAATACTACCTGGGCTTGTCCTCTCCACTTCACCTTTGAATGAATACAACAATTGAAAACTTTCCGCCAGGTTACCATACATAGAATCCATAGCCTGTTGTTTACCATTGAACAACCTCATGTATGGTAAATCTATCTTAATTTATCTTTGATGTTCTTCGCAATTCCTTTGGACCCACTTCTGGTTTTCTTTCACCCACTTCTTTACTTCTTACGCCACCCATCTTGACTTGGCTCTCTGATTGTATCCTTCCTAAGGGTTGATTCTGGCATGTGTGCTTAAAAGGGTTCACTTTGACTGAACATTAGTGCTATTTCGCATTTTAGATGCGGCGGCCTCCATGGACAACCCTCGGTCGGACGATGCACTCTGTAACATACTTGATCGCTCTTGTCAACTTTGAAAGTATCGTTCTACCTTGATGCGAGATGTCACAACCGCATTTCTACACTCATTCATGGATGCAAAACTGTACCTTCTTCCAAATTAGGGTTCAAAGGGTCCCATTCAGCAGCCGCAAGGTCTTCGTCCTCACCCACCGCGTCATCATCCACACGGATTGCATTGTGAGCCTCATCTTGGTTATCGACTGAGGTGCCGTCGTAAATTCTGAATAACATCGAATATAGCTTCTCTTCATCAACCCAATTGTAGTCATCATGCTCCACTTCAAGGGGACCCTCTGCTGTTGCCCACACTTGTTGAGCCACCACGTCGCGTGCACCAACCGAACTGATTCGGCTAGAGATGCCATTCTGACGACTTGGTTCTCCCGAGATGTTGCACCCGTCATCCTAGGTCCAAATGCTGCTCAAGCACATCAACTTGCGACCTCACATGAAAATTATCTTTCTCTTTATGCCTAACAAACATGGTAGCTAGCTCTTCATCATTACTAACATCACCCATTTCTTTTCCCGTCATAGTATTTGTATACCACTTCATCAAGCAAACCCCAAGGATATTGGCTCTGATTACCTCCCCAAATTATGCGAAACTCCAATTACTAGCCATTGGCAACCGATAATCAAAACCTCCTTGGTATTTCTTCCGATCCTTTGCATCGAGCGTGTACGGTCCTTCTAATGTGCATCAAGAAAGCAAACCGCAACTCCATCCTAACCGCGAAAAACAAAGACGCAATCGGCACACTAATTGGGCAAACCTACTCGAATCGAGTGTTCAAATGCACAACTAAGCTCAATCTAAGCAGAGGCAAGACTTACCCTCGGGAACCAAGTCATGGACGCGGCGGATCTCGGCCGATGCTGCCTCGCCAGATACTCCGGTCGCCACGCTCTCCATTTCGCCTAGGGTTCTTCCTTCTAGTTCAAATAGCTCCAGACCCCCTTTGAGCGCCCGTGGCGCGACGGAAGGAGAAGGCGCCATGTCGGCAGTGTGGCGCGCCCACCCGTGGCGTCGCGAGAAGGTGGCGGAGTGTCATGACGGCCGTCGGCGTAAGCGCAAAAATGTAGATGGAGTAGGCGTCAACGGTGGTGGCGAAGCGAGTCTGGCCATGCGCGCAAATCTTGTGGCAGCAGTCAGCCGGCCGTGAGAAGCGGATGGGCGAGAGAGCACACGAATGATTTGGGGATTTAGTTACGGGCCTACATGTCGACTCGGACCCACGTCCACGCGGTCCCACGTGTAAGCTCCGGACCCACGTCCACACGGTCCCACGTGTAAGCTCCGGACCCACAACTTAACGCTGGCGGACGGAATGGACTCAAATATGGCCGTTTGGCCTTGTCATAGTAACTGTGCATGGACTAGGGGCAAAACTGAGCACAATTTGCATCTGAGGGCAAAACTGAGCATAGAGACACCACTGAGGCAAAAGGATAATTAACCCATTCATCATTACTACTACGAGTACTATTATTCCTCATTTATTACATAAACACACAAGATGCAAATCATCTACTACTATGACACACAGCATTAACAAAGCAGCAAGTTCGTCACAGACCACTCCAATTGCACACAGAGCTGCGGGCACCACCTAGCTGGCGTGCTGACTCAAGCTAGAAGGGGAGTGAACAGGAACATGTCGCCAAGCCGGTCGTTCGTCGGCGAGTTGCCGCCGTAGACAAGCATGCCGCGCCGGCCGTCGAGCGCCCCCGCCGAGAAAGCGCACCAACCGCGAGGACCAGGGTGGTGACCAGACCCAGCGTCATCAAGCTTGGCCCACGCGCCGGTGTCGGTGTCTAGCACGAAGGCCTCGGCGGAGAATTTGCCGGCGCCTAGATGGCCGAGATCGCTGGGATCCACCTCGCCGCCGAACACCACCACGTGCTTCCCGACCCCGGCGGCGCAGAGCACGCTCCGCGGGGTGGGCTTGTCGCCGGTGGTGTCGACCACGGCCCACTCGCCGGTGGCCGGGTCGTAGGAGTGCACGTCGTCGAGCTCCGCGTCCCCGGAGAACCCGTACACCACCCACACCTTCCCGCCGGCGAACGCCAGCCCGGGCCCGCCGCGGGGAGGGCAGGCCGCCCCCGGCGAAGGCAGCTCCTCCCAGCGCCCGGCGGCGACGTCGTAGGCCCACAGGTCGTTCAGCCTGCCGGCGTTGCCGCACCCGCCGAAGACGTACACGCGGCTCCCCTCGCCGTCGGCCACCATGGAGTGGTAGCTCCGGTGCGGCGGGCCGTCGTCGCCGGAGGAGAGCAGTGTCCAGGTGCTGGTGGCCGTGTCGAAGGAGTAGAGCTCGTTGAGCTCCGTGTGGTCCTTGTCGCGGCCGCCGAAGACGAACACCGTGGCGCCGACGGAGGCCATGGTGACGCCGACGCGCGGCGGGGGCACCTCGCCGGCCGCGTCGAGGGCAGACCAGGACTGCGCCTTGAGGTCGAAGGCGTACATGGTGTTGTCCACGGGCAGGCGCGGGGTGAACTCGCCGCCGAAGGAGTAGGCCGTGCCGCCGACGAGGGTGATGGCGTGGGAGCTCCTTGCTCCCGGCCCAGCTCCCTTCTGCTCCAGCTGCGTGATCAATCAAGCGAATGGAGTTGAACAAAGGTTTCTAATATGAATTACGTACATATAGATCGCATCGACACAGCAAGTGAAAGAAGCAAAACATGTCCAAAGAGGGGAGAGGAAAACGAAGATGGGGTAGGAAACAAAGGAAACTGAGTTGGAGAGGCGAGGAAACACACCAGGAGCCAGGTGCTGCCAGTGCCAGCCATTGCTATGGAGAAGAAGCTGAACCTGAAGCTGGAGCTTCTGCTTCCTCTACCGTGCCTTTGTGTGTGGGGGAAAGTGATGATTGGGGTCACTTGTTATAAGCTGGTCGAGGGGCATGAATGGTGCCATCCCTAGCTCCGTGAACCAATCTATCTAACCACCCCATCCCAGCCAAATTACCGTGGAGCCCTCCCTAGAGAAATAATCTCAATAACGCCACTGTTCATGCTTGGCGTTTGCGCTGGCGGGACATGAGCCGCCGTACAAGGAATTACTGTATACTATTACAAGGACCCTTGTCGCCATCCAGAATTTGGATGATATCACTGCGGCTCTGCAACTTTTTTTTCAATATTTTTTTGCAGGGGGCTCTGCAACATTATTTAACTCGGCCTCCTTGGTTTATATCTTGAGGGATCCATAGGTACTACCCGCATCAATCCTGGTAATTTAGTGCACCCGTGCCTTTGTTATTTTGTCGGCATTGAAGTGTTCTCCATTCGATCAAAACATGGAAATAGGGACCAAACACTCGTAAGGCCTGGCCTCGGTTGACAAGGAATTTAGGGGGGATGGCAGGGATGAGGAGGATTAAATCCCTTACAAGTCAAAATTCTCTCGATCTCTCTAATCCCTTTGAGAAGGGGTGTAAGCGAACAAGGCCTAAGGCATGTCTATCCATCTTTGTTTCAAGACACCTCAAGAGGGGCGAGGGTTCCTGCATTTCATTAATTAGGGATAACCAGGTGAAAACTCATAAAAACACACACACACCTACCACACGATTAATAAGGTATAACCGTGCAAAAAATCCGACAACACGATTGATAAAGATACAACCCTGCAAAAACTCCAACCACGTGATTAATAAAGGGACAATCATGTAAAACCCACAACCATGATAGACCTCGCCACCCTCGAAGCGTCGGAATGCCACCAACGCGGAGGAAAGCCACAACCCCACCACATAGGGCCATCGCCGGACCGTAGCCCGGGGCCGTTGCCCCGGCATCCAACCAGCAAACTCGAGACCGCCGTCTCGACCTCTTCCATTTCGTCAACGATGCCAAACTACACGGCACGAGCACTTGCCTTCACTCTAGCAAAAAAAAAACGAGTACAACCTTGTCGTAAGTCCCCATAGCTGTTTTCGACAAATGGCATGGCCAAATATAAATAAGGCCAATAGTATTCATCTCATAGAGAGACTACTGAAGGTTTTTTTTTTTACTATCAGACTGGTGATGTTCAAAAGGCAGGGCCATGGCGATATTTCATATTGAAAAAAAAAATCACGTACTAGTCCTCCCATCCCCTCTGATCCCCCCTCTGATCCCCGGGAGAAAAATACATCAAAACTCAAGTGGCGCATCTTGTCAGACACCGAGGAGTATAGAAGTAACCTTTAAGAGAGGTGCCTTTCAACTGGAGACTTTGTTGCAAATTTACATAATACTACAAATGATACTTTTAGTATTATGGAGGGCGTGGCATGACGAGGATGTCGCGCGCATAAGGAGTCAATTTTACAAGATGGGAAATGACAAGGCATGACTATGGCAGGTGGACAGATGTTCAGGAGAAAAGAAATGGTGATGATTAAACTAAGCACTAGTACTTTCTTAATGGTGCTTAGGGGGGCAGCTATCTGATTACGTATGGTATATACGCGGATAACGATGTACTCCAGTGGTTTCGTGTGCAGGAAGGTGCATGGTTTCTGAAGAGTGCAACCTGTGAGATATTATTTCTTGACTGCATAAAGAGTGGGTAACTTGTACTTACTCTGTAAAAAAAAAAACTAAAATGAAAGCGTCTAGATCACTATTCTACTACAGTAGTGATCTGAACGCGCTTATACTATTACTTTACACAGGGAGGGAGTGATAATGGTGAATCGACTGATCAAGCCTTCGCCTAATTGCATGAATTAGAAATACCGCTTCAGCCCGCTCCCTTGTATATTACTCAGGATATTTGGAGGCGAGGTACTACTCACCTGAATTCTCTACAACCAATGTATGCAAGATTCGCGTAGGAACCATGACACCCCACCAAATTTTGAGTGGATGTGGAGCTCCTGTTGTTAGAGGATACATTTGATTTTCTCATTGGCTGATTTTGAGAGGTCGTTTAAGTACTATAGTTTTTGAAGGGGGAAGTTTTCGAAGGAAATTCACCAAAACCCTTGTACAAACCCTTAGCCCACCAGCCAATGCCCTCGCTGTCGTGCGGCCGGCCAAAGGCCATTGCCGCTGAGAGATCTCCTCAAATGCGAAAACGGCCAGCTCAAAATGGGCCATACGAGTACCTCCTGAAGAGGAATTGCGTAAATTCCTCTCCTTTCAAATGTTCCACAGAGCCATGTTGCGAAGCAAGAAATTTCCAACTCCAAGTGAGAAAAAAGTCAACCAAAGAAGGGCATATTTGTTACTATTTGAGTATCCGTTTTGCAAAGACGTTGGTCTTATATATACCCAGGATTAGGAATAGCCTTGGACAGCAACATATTTTTCATGATAAAATTGCCAACTCTGAGATGCACTGAAGCCTGGAGCAGGCCGCAGCGCCGGATGGGCAGGCTGTGTCAGCATTGTACAGTATGTATCATGGCCAATCTCAGTGAGCACTTTGAGAAGCAGATCACCAGCGGTGGCAACAAAAACCAAAGGGAGCAGTTTCTCAAAAGAAAAGAAAAAACAAGGGAGCAGCAGGGGACTTCTCGGGGTTGCAACAAAGGATGAAGTTGCACGACTAACTCTCATTTTAATACAAGTATAATGGAAAAGTTTAGATCGGAGTTTGCAACTTCATCGTGCTAGCATCGTACGCAACACCATAAACATAATTCACGGCATAAAAGTATTCAAGGCCTGCACAATCTTATACTGATGAAGCTTACCAAATTTATTTGAAAGCATATGCTGCAAAAATCCAACAGCTCTTCCATGCGTTCAGTGCTTAGATCATGTAGACAGACATCACAACAAGCATCAACAGTCTGAAAAATGACATATTCGTGACAATACAAAGTAGTCGGTCCAGTAAACGTTCGCACTACTAGCATTCAGCAGTCTCACCAACTGCATGTGAATAGTAGAGCAATCCCACAGCAAACTCTCACTGCCTTAGAACAGAAGCTGAGCTCAAGACGAATCTTCTGAAAAGTTGACAGCCAGGTCCCAGTAATGTGGAACTTTAGCATCTGCAAACACCTTCTTGGCAGCAGCCTCACTCCGACACTGATGAACACCGAACCTGGGAAAGGTGGGCTTCACCACGCTACCCTGCCAGACTAACACGCAGCTGTTCACCGGCTTGTCTGGTTCCTCGTCGGCGTCATCCTCGCCACCAACTGCAGCAGCCCAGTCAATCCGGTTCAGCATCAGCTTATTGTACCTCTTGATCGACTTCCTCCCTCCTTCCACGACCACAACACTTATACCATCTGTGATAACCGCTGCACCAGTCAGCCGGTTCTCTTGGGCATTCACGTCCACTTTGAAGCGGGTCTGGGGATGCGACAGGTCTCTGATTCTGTACACACAAACAATACAACCTAGTGTGTTGGGATCATCAAACAGCTTCCTCTCCTTCTTCTCACGGCGTTCTGATGGCGTGAGTTTGCGGGCAATGTTGCGGTCCACGTGAGCCTGCTCACGCTCTGCAGCAGCAGTTCGGATTTCCATCTCCATACGTGTCGGATCCTGTGTAGCTTCTGCACCAAGTACTTTCATAAGGTTGCTCATCTTGACCTTGGGCTTTGGTGGCTCCAAGAGGCCTTGCCTAATCATTTCTTGCCTATCTTTTTCCTTAGCGAGGCGCCTCTGTGTTCTGAGCTTCTTCTGCTCCTTCTTAGTCAGCTTAAGTGGCTGAGGCGGCGGTGGTGCAGGCTCAGCCGGTGGTTCCAATGGTTCTGGATGTTCCACATAGATGGTGATCTTATCCATATTAAGCTTTTCCAAGGAGATGTCCTCGTAAGTAGGAGATATCAAAATCTTTGAGTCCCTGAAAAGAAATAAAAGAGGCATTAGTTGCTGTGTACTGATAAAGGGGGTCTACAAACGATCAGCAGAGTGAGGTAGCAGCAAACCATGGCTCAATGTCAGGAATCTCTTCCTTCTGCTTTTGCTTTGGAGGCCTTCCACCAGGAGCAATTTCAATTAGGTTTGGGTTCATGTCTACCTCGACCTTTGCCTTAGCAAGTTGAGCTTGCTTTACTTTAAGCTCTTTGGCTTGTGCTTCGCCAAATTGATTCTGCACAATCAAACAATTAAGTTTAGGTACCGAAGGTACAATAAACTAAAACATGACTGCAGTATATCCAAAAAGAGGTTAATCCTTACAAACCTTGATCCTCTGTAATTCAGCCTGCCTCGAAAGTTTGCCTTCCTCAATAAACTGGAATCCTGGCCTTTTAGGACGAAGGAGCTTAGTTGGGTTGATGCCCATCCTTTCATCAAAATGAACAGTAGCTTTTGCAAGCGACTCCAAGTCTGGTTTGATAATCTGGAATGCATCCTTCTTCTGCTTGTTAATGTTGACCTAGCAAAGGATGAACCAAAAGTAGTGGGTCAATGTACAGAACTACATGTCATCCTGACAATATGTTAAGTTGCAGATGTTTACCTTTAGAGTACTCAGGTTGCTTGGCTTGGTCATGCTGATAACATTTCCATTCTCATCAATTTCCCTACCTTGAGCATCAAGACGGAGAACAGGAGCCTTGGCAGGTCTTTGAGGAACAGTCAGTTCACTGGATGTACCAGGGAACATGTTGATAAGAGGTGCAAACTGTGGATCCTGGCGAAATCCCATCTTAGCAGCAAGCTCTTGTGCTCGCTTCACAGCATCCAAATTGGGAATGTTGGTAAGCCCTGAAATGCCGGCAGAGACACTACTTGCAGGCAGTTCAGAAGATGCACCCGCATGGACTGCAGATGCACTCGAGCCAGAAACAGACTGTGTTTCTTTCTTCGGAGTTTGTGTATCAGGAATAGTAGTGCCAAGTTTATTAAGCTGCATGGACAAACATGAGCTTAGAATGGTTACAGAAGTACAACAAGAAAATTGAAGCAACAGACTAGTACTCATTGTAATGTCTTACCGCAGGTAATCTCTTGAGTTTTTCTGATAATTCCTTCTTCAGTTGCAAAGCTTTTTTAGCTTTCGCTAAAGCATCAAGACTTAAGTTACTACTTCTGCCAGCGGATGAATTTGCAGTTCCATCTGTACTAGATTTTCCAGTAACTTCATCAGATCTAATACTAACTCCCCCATTTTCATTGGTGGTGGTAATCGAAGATACCTTTGAAGAAACAGGATTAGCAGATGGCACCGCAACAGCAGGTGCAGAATTGAGCGGCTGCTGAGCACCACCCTGCAAAATATAAGATGCAAAGTCAGCATATGAATGGATACAATGATGAACCTAACATCAACATTTTAAAGAGAAAACTAACCATAGACTACATTTCTTCCAAAGAAAACAGAAGTACTTATTGGGCTTACCCTCATATGCTTACTATAAACAAGTACAGTATCATATTCACCAGCAATGTGCACTATGAATAAACTACACAAAGTAGTAGGACAACTATCGCTAACTACATAATTCTGAGTTCATCAAATTGCTACTCAAGCACATTAGGAATCACTTGCCCAAATTTCAGAAACATAAATCACATCACTATATGAACAATATAAGAAAACAGCACAAAATACTTACATTAGTGGCTGCGCCGCTCTGTGAATCTCCATTAGCACCAGAATCTACCTTCTTGTGCTCACGAGACAAACTGCCCTTGTCCCCCTTACCCCTCTCATCACCATACGCATCAACGTCCTCAAACCTCCTGCGCTCTCGCCTTGGCCTTTCCTCCTTCCTCGGAGGAGGCTCCACTGAGGCCCTCGGCCGCTTCCCGCCTTCACGGTCGGGCTCGTCGCCGTCGCGGCGGCCGCTGTCGTGGTCCTTCCGTTTCCGTGACGGCGGCGGCAGCGGCTCGCGGTCGGCCGAATCGCGGCGCTCGACGGAATCCCGGGGCGCGCGGCTCGACGACCGATCCCGCTTCGCGGTCGGTGGGGACTCGGAGGGGGAATGCGAACGGTGTCGGCGAGCACGGCGGCGGTCTTCCTCGACACCACCGTCGTCGTGGCGACGACGGCGGTGGCCGTCTTCGGCGTCCCGCTTGTGGTGGTGCTGATGGTCGTCGCTGTCGTGGCGGCGGCGTCGGTGGTGGTCATCCGAGCGCTCGTGGGTGGTGTGGCGGTCCTCACCGCGGTCGCGGTCGCGGCGAGAAGATCGGTCGCGATCCATGGGAGGGGACGGGGATGGGGTTAGGGGTGGGGTCGACTTCAGACGGGCGGATGGGAGCAGCGCGCCGGAGATGGGGGCGCCGCGGTGCTAGGGTTAGGGCGTGGGGTGTGGGGATTGCGGGGCGCCGCTACTGGGCTGGGTCAGCGGGCCAGCCGGCCGATACGAATGCTATGAGGCCTGTAGGGGGTTTAAGTTGTGGATCGGAACAGAGAGGTGATGAGGACTCCGGTCAAAATCAAAGTCGGTTGCCATAATTAACCACGCCTGGTTGCGGGACTTGCCAACAGGGATTTTTCTTTTTGCTGAAATTAGTATTATCTCTGTCCTAGTTTATTTTTTTTGCGTGAAAACTTCCGATCTATTCATCAACTGTCAAGGTAGTACAAAGAACACTAGAAGTAAAAATTACATCCAGGTCTGTAGACCACCTAGCGACGACTACAATCTCTGGAGCAAGCCGAAGGCGCGCCGCCGTCATCGCCCCTCCCTTGTCGGAGCCGGACAAACATTGTTGTAGTAGACAGTCGGGAAGTCATCGTGCTAAGGCCCCATAGGACCAGCGCACTGTAACAAAGAACCGCCGATGAAGAGAAGCATAGACCGGAAGGATCCAACTGCAGACACACGACGTGACGAAGCGAAGACCGGATCGAGTCGGATCCACCGAAGACAAACGCCGACCGGATCCCATGAGATCCGCCGGATACAAACCTCCACACGCCTTCCGACGATGCTTGAAACATCACCGGGACGGGGGCTAGGCGGGGAGGACCTTATTCCATCTTCAAGAAGCCGCCACCGCCTCATCTTCTTGAGCATGGCACAAACCCTAACAAAACTCAGAAAAGCATCTAAAACACGGGGCCCTCCCGCCGGCAAGGGCCGGGATCCACCGTGCCTCCATGATCCGAGGACCATAGAAGATAAGGCGGACCGGCGGCGCCGGCGAGAGGCAAGGAAACCCTAGATGGGAGTTGGGCATGGGAAGGAGGATGAGTCAACGATTCTTTGGTTTCGATCAACGATCATATCTCTGTCCTAGTTTATTGGTCCTCATTGTATCTTGTGTCGAATTTTGACCATAGATTTAACTAACAAAATGTTCGTGCATGTCACCAAAAATTATATTATTGAAGCTATGTTCAAATACGAATCCAACGCTATAATTTTTGTTGACATGCATTGACATTTTGTTACTTAAATCTTTGGTCAAAATTTGACACAAATTACAAAGGGGACTAATGAACCAGGACGGAGTTAGTACTGCCAAACATTATACGAGAGGAACAGTCTGCCATCGTCTCAGGTAGACTCATTACTGACAACATGATTGCAGCTAATGAGTGCCTTCATTTTATGAAAATGAACAAAATAATGAGAAATAGGCATTGTGCCCTGAAGCTTGATATGATGAAAGTATATGACAGAGCTGAGTGGGATTATTTGAAAGCAATAATGTTCAGGCTGGGTTTTTCTAAAGAGTTGGTGCATATTGTAATGGGCATGGTAAGCTCCGTAAAAAAATTAGTGCTCTTCAATGGTAAGAAACTTTAGCGGTTCAAACCGTCTTGAGGAATTGGGAGACACCATCTCCCCATACCTTTTCTTGATAGCAGCAGAAGGTCTTTCGTGCCTCCTAAAATCAACAGACGAGTCATCCAATCTAAATGGTCTCAAGGTAGCCCTTTCGGCGCCACCAATCAACCATTTACTATTCGTAGATGACAGCCTATTGTTTTTCAAGGCAAGTGCTAGTGGAGCAAATGAGGTAAACCAGGTGTTGAATTTTTATAGTTATGCGTCTAGACAACGCATTGATCAAGATAAATCAGCCATTTTCTTCAGTAAAAGGTGTCCAGAGAATGTTAAACAGAAAGTGAAGGCCTTCTTGCAAGTACCAAATGAAACTCTTAGTGCTAAATATTTGGGAATGCCAACTCAGGTGGGGTCTTCCAAAAGTGGTGCTTTCAAGTACCTAAAGGACTACCTGTGGAGTAAGGTGCAAGGATGGATAGAACAAACGATGTCATCAGCAGGGAACGAAGATATGGTTAAAGCAGTAACAAAAGCATTTTCGATATATTATATGTCTTGTTTCAAATTGCCGAGAGGTTTGTGTGAGCACTTAAATATGTTGAGAAGGAAATTCTCGTGGGGCAGCAAAGAAGGGAAGCGCAAGCCAAATTGAGTATCTTGGGAAGCAATGACGCATCCCAAGAGCATGGGAGGCTTAGGGTTCAAAGATCTTGAATTATTTAACCTTGCTTTGTTGGCTAAACACGCATGGTGAATTTTGACATCTCCAAACTCACTGAGTGCAATGCTGCTGAAGAGTATCTACTTCCCTCATGGTACCATCCTAAATGCTGAACTTCGAAGCCATCCAAGCCAAATCTGGAGGTCGATTGTTGAAGGACGGGACATCCTGAAGCAAGGCTTGATAAGACGGATCAAAATTAGGGAGAGCACTAATATCTAGGGGGCGGGGTTAACTAGATCCCCAGGGACTATTATGCGCCCATCCAGGGGTCAGGTGATTACCCCCCCCCCCTCCGAGCTAGTATGCCACTTGATCAACAGTTACTCTGCCACATGGGATCACGCAAGACTATAGGAGGTGCCCATCATTACTATTCCTCTATGCACATCTAATATAAGAGACAGTTGGGCTTGGCACTTTGAAAAAGAGCAGAGTCTTTACTGTGAGATCAGTATCTAGGATGATGACTGGCACAAAATTTAGGAGAGAGGCGTGGTTGGATGGCTTGGCAAGCTCCTCGAGTAGGGACTAATAACCCACAAGTATGGGGGGTCAGTTGTAGCCTCTTTCAATAAGTAAGAGTATCGAACCCAACGAGTAGCTAAAGGTAGAACAAATATTCCCTCAAGTTCTATTGACCACCGATACAACTCTACGCACGCTTAACGTTCGCTTTACTTAGAACAAGTATGAAACTATAAGTACTTTGTATGTGTTGTAGGATAGGTTTGCAAGATAATAAAGAGCACGTAAATAAAATCTAGGGGCTGTTTAGATAAAGAAACAACTAAATTAGTTTTAGTAGAGAGTTCTTTGTCACAAGAAAGTTATTTGTCCCTAGGCAATCGATAACTAGACCGGTAATCACTATTGCAATTTTATATGAGGGAGAGACATAAGCTAACATACTTTCTCTTCTTGGATCATATGCACTTATGATTGGAACTCTAGCAAATATCCGTAACTACTAAAGATCATTTAGGTAAACCCCAACCATAGCATTAAAGTATCAAATGTCCTCTTTATTCCCATACGCAAACAACCTACTTACTCGAGTATATGCTTCTGTCACTCACGCCAACCACCATAAGAAAATCATGAACATATTGCAAACCCCACAGCGGGGATCCCTCACGCTTGAGAGACATGGAGAGCACCATAGGACAACACCAATAATAAAACACGCAACTCAAACCAATCATGATCATCAATCAACCCATTGGACAAAACAGATCTACTCAAACATCATAGGATAACCATACATCATTGGGAAATAATATATTAGCGTTGAGCACCATGTTTAAGTAGAGATTAAAGCAGGGAGGAGAGGTGTTACACCGCTGCATAGAGGGAGAGAGAGTTGGTGATGACAGCAGTGAAGTTGTTGGTGTAGATCGCCGTCACGATGATGGCCCAGGCGGCGTTCCAGCGCCACCGGGAGAGAAGGGGAGAGAGCCCCCCTCCTTCTTCTTCTTCCTTGACCTCCTCCCTAGATGGGAGAAGGGTTTCCCCTCTGGTCCATGGCCTCCATGGCGGCGGAGTGGCGGGAGCCCCTCCGAGATTGGATCTCTCTCTCTCTCTCTTTTCCCTCTGTTTCTGCGCTCCCATATTCTGGCCTTTCACCGTTTCTTAAATTCCCAGAGATCCGTAACTCCAACTGGGCTGAAATTTTAACATGATTTCTATCCAGATATTAGCTTGCTTGCGGCGAAAGAAGGGCCCCAACCGCCTTATGGAGTGGCCACAAGGACTAGGGGTGCGCCTCCCGTCCTTGTGGACTCCTCGGGCATCGTCTCGCGTTGATTCTTTTTCCCAAAAATCACATATATTCTAAAAAATCTCCATAAGTGTTTATCTCCTTTGGACTTCGTTTGATATGGATTTTCCGCGAAACAAAAAATATGCAACAAACAGGAACTGGCACCGGGCACTGGACCAATATGTTAGTCCCAAAAATAGTATAAAAAGTTGCCAAAAGTATGTAAAAGTTGTAGAATATTGTCATGGAACAATAAAAAATTATGGATACGACAGAGACATATCAGCACCCCCAAGCTTAATTCCTGCTCGTCCTCAAGTAGGTAAATGATAAAAAAGATAATTTTTTATGTGGAATGCTACCTAGCATAATCTTGATCCTGTAATCTAATCATGGCATGAATATTAAGACACGGGTGATTCAAAGCAATAGTCTATCATTTGACATTAAGACAATAATAGTTCAAGCATACTAATAAAGCAATCATGTCTTTTAGAAATAACATGGCCAAAGAAAGTTATCCCTACAAAATCATATAGTCTGGATATGTTCCATCTTCACCACACAAAATATTCAAATCATGCACAACCCCAATGACAAGGCAAGCAATTGTTTCATACTTTTGATGTTCTCAAACCTTTTCAACTTTCACGCAATACATGAGCGTGAGCCATGGACATAGCACTATAGGTGGAATAGAATATGATGGTGGGGGTTGTGTGGAGAAGACAAAAAGGAAGAAAGTCTCACATCAACTAGGCAAATTAATGGGCTATCGAGATGCCCATCAATCGATATCGATGCAAGTGAGTAGGGATTGCCATGCAACGGATGCACTAGAGCTATAAGTGTATGAAATCTCAAACTGAAAACTAAGTGGGTGTGCATCCAGCTTCCTTGCTCATGAAGACCTCGGGCATTTGAGGAAGCCTATCATCGGAATATACAAGCCAAGTTATATAAGGAAAAAATCCCACTAGTATATGAAAGTGACAACATAGGAGACTCTCTCTATGAAGAACCTGGTGCTACTTTGAAGCACAAGTGTGGTAAAAGGATAGTAGCATTGCCCCTTCTCTCTTTTTCTCTCATTTTTTTGGGCCCTCTCTTTTTTGGCCTCTTTTTTGCATCATGTTTTCCTACTATTATTTATGTTGCTTTATTGTATAATAATGCTTTTTGGAGTAATTCTAATGCCTTTTCTCTCATAATATGCAAGGTATACACAAAGGGGGAGAATTCTGGCAGCTGGGAATCTGGACCTAAAAAAGCTACGTCAAGCTACCTATTCTGCACAACTCCAAATGAGCTAAAACTCCACGAGGATTTTTATGGAATATTTAAGAATTATTGGAGCAAATAAGTACTAGAGGGGGCCACCAGGTGGGCACAACCCACCTGGGCGTGTTGGGAGGCCCAGGCGCACCCTGGTGGGTGCTGCCCTCCTCGGCCCACCTCTGGTGCCCATCTTCTGGTATATAAGTCATTTTGACCTAAAATAATTGTGGAGAGGACTTTCAGGACGAAGTGCCGCCGCCTCGAGGCGGATCTTGGGCAGGAGCACTTTTGCCCTCCGGCAGAGCGATTCCGTCGGGGGAAATCATCGTCATCATCATCACCAACAACTCTCCCATCTTGGGGGGGGGCTATCTTCATCAACATCTTCAATAGAACCAACTCCTCTCAAACCCTAGTTCATCTCTTGTGTTCAATCTTTGTACCAAAACTATAGATTGGTGCTTGTGGGTGACTAGTAGTGTTGATTACATCTTGTAGTTGATTACCATATGGTTTATTTGGTGGAATATTATCTGTTCAGATCCATTATGCTATTTAATACCCCTCTGATCTTGAGCATGATTATCATTTGTGAGTAGTTACTTTCATTCTTGAGGTCATGGGATAAATCATGTTGCAAGTAATCATGCAAACTTGATATGTGTTCGATATTTTGATGATATGTATGTTGTCATTCTCTTAGTGGTGTCATGTGAACGTCGACTACATGACACTTCACCATATTTGGGCCTAAGGGAATGCATTGTGGAGTAGTTATTAGATGGTGGGTTGCGAGAATGATAGAAGCTTATACCCCAATTTATGCGCTATTTCGTAAGGGACCGATTGGATCCAAAAGTTTAATGTCATGGTTAGAATTTATTTTAATACTTTTCTCATAGTTGTGGATGCTTGCGAGAGGGTTAATCATAAGTAGGAGGTTTGTTCAAGTAAGAATAACACCTAAGCACCGGTCCACCCACATACCAAATTATCAAAGTAGTGAACATGAATTAAGCCAACATGATGAAAGTGACTAGATGAAATTCCCATGTACCCTCAAGAACACTTTGCTTATCATAAGTTGGCTTGTCCTTTGCCTCAAAAGGATTGGGCTACCTTGCTGCACTTTTGTTACTACTATCGTTACTTCCTCGTTACAAATTATCTTACTATCAAACTATTCTGCTACTTACAATTTTAGCACTTGCAGACATTACCTTGCTGAAAACCACTTGTCATTTCTTTCTGCTCCTCGTTGGGTTCGACACTCTTACTTATCGAAAAGGCTACAATTGACCCCATATACTTGTTGGTCATCAAGGCTATTTTCTGGCACCGTTGCCGGGGACTGAAGCGCTCTTGGTAAGTGGAAATTGGTAAGGAAACATTATTACTACATGCTGAAATTTTTTGTCACTTGCTACTATGGAAAACAATCCTTTGAGGGGTTTGTTCGGGGTATCTTCACCTCGACCGGAACCACAATTAGTTGCCCCTCAACCAACTGCACCTACTGAAAATATTGAATATGAAATTCCTTCGGGTATGTTAGAACAACTGCTAGCTAATCCTTATGTAGGAGATGGAACCGAACGTCCTGATATGCACTTGATATATGTGGATGAAATTTTTGGATTGTTTAAGCTTGCAGGTTCGCCTGGAGATGAAGCTAAGAAGAAGGTTTTACCTTTATCTTTGAAGGAAAATCATTGACATGGTATAGGCTATGCGATGATATTGGATCTTGGAACTTCATCAAAAAAATTATCCTATGCATCTAGTTCGACGTGATCGGAACTATATATATAATTTTTGGCCTCATGAAGGAGAAAGTATCGCTCTAGCTTGGGGGAGACTTAAGTCAATGTGATATTCATGCCCCAATCATGAGCTCTCAAGAGAAATTATTATTAAGAATTTTTATGCTCGACTTTCTCGTAATGATCAATCCATGCTCGATACTTCTTGTATTAGTTCTTTTATGAAGAAGACTATTGAGTTCTGGTGGGATATTTTAGAAAGAATTAAACGCAACTCTGAAGATTGGGAACTCGAGGAAGGTAAAGAGTCAGGTATTGAACCTAAGTTTGATTGTGTTAATCTTTTATGAATACCGATGCTTTTCAAAAGTTTAACACTAAATATGGACTTGACTCTGAGATAGTAGCTTCCTTCTGTGAATCTTTTGCTACTCATGTTGATCTCCCTAAGGAGAAGTGGTTTAAATATCACCCACCAATTAAATAAGAAGTTAAAGAACCGGTAAAAGCTAAAGAAGAAATTATTATTTACAATGTTGATCTAGTTGTTCCCACAGCTTATATTGAAAACCCACCTTTCCTTGTTAGGATGAAGGAACATGCTAAAGCTTCAACTGTGGTTAACAAAAGTTATGTTAGAACACCCAAACCATCTGAACAAATCAGAGTTGAACCTAGTGTTGCTATGGTTAAAGATCTCTTAGTCGATAATATTGATGGGCATGTTATTTACTTTTGTGATGAAGCTTCTAGAATTGCCAAACCTGATAAAAAGGATAAACATAGACCAGTTGTTGGCACGCCTGTTGTCTCAGTTAAGATAGGAGATCACTATTATCATGGGTTATGTGACCTAGGTGCTACTATGAGTGATATTCCTTTTTCCTTATATAAAGAAATTAAGAATGAAATAGCACCTGCTGAAATATAAGTAATATATGTCACTATTAAACTTGCCAATTGAGATACTATATCACCAATTGGGATTCTTAGAGATGTTGAAGTCTTGTGTGGGAAAATAAAATACCCTACCGATTTTCTTGTTCTTACCTCCCCACAAGATGACTTTTGTCCCATTATTTTTGGTAGACCTTTCTTGAACACCGCCAATGCCAAAATAGATTGTGAGAAACAAACTGTCGGTGTTAGCTTTGGTGATGAATCTCATGAATTTAATTTTTCCAAGTTTAGTAGACAACCTCATAAGAAAGATTTGCCTAGTAAGGATGAAATTATTGGTCTTCCTTCTATTGTTGTACCTCCTATTGATCCTTTGGAACAATACTTGCTAGACCATGAAAATGATTTGCATTTGCGTGAAAGAAATGAAATAGATAGAATCTTTTTCGAACAACAACCTCTGCTTAAACACAATTTGCCTATTGAAACTTTAGGAGGTCCTCCTCCACCTAAAGGTGGTCCTGTGTTTGAATTAAAACAATTTCCAGACACTTTGAAATATGCTTATCTTGATGAGAAAAAGATATATCCTGTTATTATTAGTGCTAACCTTTCAGAGAATGAAGAAGAAAGATTATTGAAAGCTCTAAGGAAGCACATAGTTGCTATTGGATATACTCTTGATGATCTTAAGGGCATTAGTCCCACTCTATGTCAGCACAAGATTAATATGGAACATGATGCTAAACTCGTTGTTGATCACCAACGTCGGTTAAATCTGAAAATGAAAGAAGTGGTAAGAACGAAAATATTGGAACTTCTGGAAGCAGGTATAATCTATCCTATAGCTGATAGTAGATGGGTAAGTCATGTTCATTGTGTCCCTAAGAAGGGAGGTATTACTGTTGTTCCTAATGATAAGAATGAGCTCATTCCACAAAGAATTTTCATAGGCTATAGACTGGTAATTGATTATAGAGAATTAAACAATGCAACTAGAAAAGATCATTACCCTCTGCCTTTTATCGATCAAATGTTAGAAAGATTATCTAAGCACATACATTTTTGCTTCCTTGATGGATATTATGTTTTTTTCACAAATACCTGTTTCACAACCTGATCAAGAAAAGACCACTTTTACTTGTCCTATTGGAACTTATGCTTATAGACGTATGCCTTTTGGTTTATGTAATGCGCCTGCTACCTTTCAAAGATGTATGACTGCTATATTCTTTGATTTTTGTGAAAAGATTGTTGAGGTTTTCATGGATGACTTTTCCGTTTATGGGAAGTATTTTGATGATTGTTTAAGCAATCTTGATCAAGTTTTGCCGAGATGTGAACAAACAAATCTTGTCTTGAATTGGGAGAAGTGACACTTTATGGTTAACGAAGGTATTGTTTTGGGCCATAAAATTTTTGAAAGAGGCATTGAGGTGGACAAAGCCAAGGTTGATGCAACTGAGAAAATTCCATGTCCTAAAGATATCAAAGGTATTTGTAGTTTCCTTGGTCATGTTGGTTTCTATAGGAGGTTTATCAAAAACTTTTCTAAAATTTCTAGGCCTCTTACAAATCTTTTGCAAAAGGATATTCCCTTTGTGTTTGATGATGATTGTTTAGAAGCCTTTGAAACACTAAAGAAAGCCTTAATTACCGCACTTGTTGTTCAACCACCTGATTGGAACCTACCTTTTGAGATTATGTGTGATGCTACTGGTTATGCTGTTGGTGCTGTTCTAGGACAAAGAGTTGATAAGAAACTGAATGTTAGCCATGATGCTAGTAAAACTCTAGACAGTGCTCAATGAAATTATGCTACTACTGAAAAGGAATTCTTAGCAGTGGTGTTTACTTGTGATAAATTCATATCTTACATTGTTGATTCTAAAGTGACTACTCACACCGATCATGCTGCTATAAAATATCTTATGAAAAAGAAAGATGCTAAACCTAGACTCATTAGGTGGGTTCTTCTTCTACAAGATTTTTATTTGCATATTTCTGATAGGAAAGGAGAAGAGAACCCCGTAGCTGATAACTTGTCTAGGCTTGAAAATATTCTTGATGACCCACAACCTATTAATGACAGCTTTCCTGTTGAACAACTAGCTGCAATAAATGTTTCTAATAGTACACCTTGGTATGCTAACTATGCTAATTATATTGTTGCTAAATACATACCACCTAGCTTCACATACCAACAAAAGAAAAAATTCTTCTATGATTTAAGACATTACTTTTGGGATGACCCACATCTTTATAAAGAAGGAGTAGATGGTATTGTTAGACGTTGTGTACCTGAGCATGAACATGAATAAATCCTACGGAAATGTCACTCTGAAGCTTATGGAGGACACCACACGGGAGACAAAACCGCTCATAAGGTATTGCAATCTGGTTTTTATTGGCCTACTCTCTTCAAAGATGCCCGTACGTTTGTCTCGTCTTGTGATGAATGCCAAAGAATAGGTAATATCGGTAAGCATCAAGAAATGCCTATGAATTATTCAATTGCAGTTGAACCATTTGATGTTTGGGGGTTTGATTTCATGGGACCTTTTCCTTCCTCTAATGGGTATACGCATATTTTGGTTGCTGTCGATTATGTTCCTAAGTGGCTAGAAGCTATTCCAACCAGTAGTGCTGATCACAACACCTCTATTAAAATGCTTAAGGAAGTTATTTTACCAAGGTTTGGAGTCCCTAAATATTTAATGACTGATGGTGGTTCACACTTTAGTCATGGTGCTTTCCGTAAAATGCTTGCTAAGTATGATGTTAACCACATAATTGCATCACCTTATCATCCTCGGTCTAGTGGTCAAGTTGAACTTAGCAATAGAGAAATAAAACTAATCTTACAAAAGACTGTCAATAGGTCCCGGAAGAATTGGTCTAACAAATTAGATGATGCACTTTGGGCTTATAGAACAGCTTATAAAAATCCGATGGGTATGTCTCCATATAAAATGGTTTATGGAAAAGCTTGTCATTTGCCTCTTGAGTTAGAACACAAAGCATATTGGGCAATTAAAGAACTCAATTATGATTTCAAACTTTCTGGTGAAAAGAGGTTATTTGATATTAGCTCATTAGATGAATGGAGAACCTAGGCTTATGAAAATGCAAAGTTATTCAAAGAAAAAGTTAAAAGATGGCATGACAAAATAATCCAAAAGCGTGAGTTCAAAGTTGGAGAATATGTTCTTTTGTACAACTCTCGTTTCAGATTCTTTGCAGGAAAACTCCTATCCAAATGGGAAGGACCCTATGTCATTGAGGAGGTCTATCGGTTTGGAGCTATCAAAATAAATAATGCCGAAGGTACTAACCCGAAGATTGTCAATGGACAACTAATAAAACACTATATCTCAGGTATGCCCATTAATGTTGAAAGCAATATTATCCAAACTTTGACACCGGAAGAACACATAAAGGAAACCTTCCGGAACACTCCAGAATCATGAAAAAAGGGAGGTGCATGATACAGTAAGTAAACGGACTCCGAAAAATCCACAAAATATTTTTTGTTAGTTTTGGAATATTTAAAAAATTAGGAAAATAAGAAACTTCCAGTAAAGTGATCCTGGTGGGCACGATACACCAGGGTGCGCCCAGGCGCGCCCAAGTGGGTTGTGCCCACCTCGGGTACTTTCCGGACTCCGTTTTTCTTCCGTTCTACTTGTTCCCCAAGATAATAAAATCTTTATATACCTCCCAAACCTGTTGACCTCCGTATCGCGAAGAAATTTCCTATTTTCTTTTCTCTATGTTTTCCTATCAGATCTGGAATTATGTCGTCCCAAGACTCGGAGGGTGAGAGCTATGTTGCAGATATCACAAACTCCAAGGTCTATGGGGATGTGGAGCAATATGGCTGGACTTCGGAGGAAGAAGAAGACTATGATCCTGAGGGGTGGGAGGGGACGAGCTCGGAGGAGGATGAAGTTCCATTGCCCCAACCTGGGGACATGCACGTTGAATTTAAGAAATCAAGTCTCCCCAACAAAGCAAAGAGTCCTAAGATCCAGTTTATCCCTTTTCGTCTCTTGGAGCAAAATAAGCAAGATTTATGCAAAAAGGTGTTGGAGCTTGAGTGGGAGATCCGTGAACTGAAAGATGAGAATTCCGTCCTCAAGCGCAAGCTAAGGAAGAAAGACAAACCCACTACTTCATCACCACCACCTTCTTCTTCACCACCAAAAGAAAACCGAGTATCGGGTATGGGCACTCCCCTTAGCTTTCGCCAAGCTTGGGGGAGGTGCCCCGGTATCTTATCATCTCCACTATATTTTGCCTTTACTTTCTTAGTTCAATCCATGGTTATCTTTTGCTATTAGATGAATAAAAGTTTAGTTCGAGTTTTCTTAGTGATCAATCTTTGTAATCGTGTGCGAGATATATAATAAAGTTTACTTTGAGTTTTGCCTTCTTTACTCTCTTCTTTCAATAAAAAGAAAGGAAATAAAAGAAAAAGATCATATGCTAATCTTATGGTAAGTGATGAAATTACATAAGGAAAAGTATAAGTAGAAAAAATTTATTGTAGACTGACAAACAAAGCACTGGTCAATGATGCAACTCATGAAAAAGTTAATAAGGGAAGAGAAGATTCACATACAAATATACTATCCTGGAAATCTTTTGTGATTGTGAGCACCCATCAAAGTATTATATGCCAAAATTGTTGACATTGGACAAGGAAGACAACTTAATGATTTATGTTTGTTCATATTCACATAGAAGTTATATTGTCATAGATCCTTCAACATGTGGTGCTTGCCCCTATCTCTTCTAGCCAAAAACTCCACACTAAGTAGAGATACTACTTGTGCATCCAAAACCCTTAAACCCAAATCTTGTTTGAGAGTCCACCATACCTACCTATGGATTGAGTAAGATCCTTCAAGTAAGTTGTCATCGATGCAAAAAAGGGCAATAAAAATTGCTCCTAAAAGTGTGAGATCATTTAGTGTAAGGGAAAATTGAGCGTTGTACGAACTTGTGATGGTGAAAAATAAAAGCGACAGACTGCATAATAAAGGTTACCATCACAAGGGGCAATATAACGTGACGTTCTCTTGCACTAAGGGGTTGAGCATACAAACAAAAAGCGCATGGCAACCTCTGCTTCCCTCTTCGAAGGGCCTATCTTTTACTTTCATGTATTTACTTTCATGCAAGAGTCAAAGTTTTTCTCTCTATTCCTTTTATTTTTCTCCTTTGGCAAGCATCATGTGATGAGGAAAGGTCTAGGCACATATATCCAGTTGAATATGGGTAGCATGAGTTATTATTGTTGACATCACCCTTGAGGCGAGTGCATTGGGAGGCAAAACTATAAGCCCCTATCTTTCTATGTGCCCGGTTGAAACGTTTTGCTCATGTGTACGCGGTGAGTGTTAGCAATCATAGAAGATTAAATGATGGTTGAGTATGTGGACTTGCCTAAAGGCTCCGATACGTGACCCTTCCTGAAAAGATGATGAATTGTAGTTGCAAAGTTGACTAAGAACATAGTTTGTTGGTTTCCAATAGAGTTTATGCTTTATACTTCGATGATGTGATGAATTATCACTTGTTCATGAGAAGTCTATGATAAAAGTTCTATGATAAAAGTTTTATGTTAAAGTGTGTTGTTGTTATAATAAGTTACATGATGCTGCTATGTTCGAATTTTTGTTTTTATTGACACCTCTCTCTCTAAGCATGTGGACATGTTTTTCGATTCCGGTTTTCGCTTGAGGACAAGCGAGGTCTAAGCTTGGGGGAGTTGATACGTCCATTTTGCATAATGTTTTCCTACTATTATGTATGTTGTTTTATTGTATAATAATGCTTTTTGGATTAATTCTAATTCCTTTTATCTCATAATATGCAAGGTATATACAAAGGTGGAGAATTCTGGCAGCTGGAAATCTAGACCTGAAAAAGCTATGTCAAGCTACCTATTCTGCACAAATCCAAATGAGCTGAAACTTGATGAAGATTTTTTATGGAATATTTAAGAATTATTGGAGCAAATAAGTACTAGAGAAGGGGCACCAGGTGGGCACAACCCACCTGGGCGCACCAGGAGGCCCAGGCGCGCCCTGGTGGGTGCTGCCCTCCCGGGCCCACCTCCGGTGCCCATCTTCTAGTATATAAGTCATTTTGACCTAAAATAATTGTGGAGAGGACTTTCGGGACGAAGCGCCTCCGCCTCGAGGCGGAACTTGGGCAAGAGCACTTTTGCCCTCCGGCGGAGCGATTCCGCCGGGGGAACTTCCCTCCCGGAGGGGGAAATCATCGTCATCATCATCACCAACAACTCTCCCATCTTGGGGAGGGCTATCTTCATCAACATCTTCAACAACACCAACTCCTCTCAAACCCTAGTTCATCTCTTGTGTTCAATCTTTGTACCAAAACTATAGATTGGTGCTTGTGGGTGACTAGTAGTGTTGATTACATCTTGTAGTTGATTACTATATGGTTTATTTGGTGGAAGATTATATGTTCAGATCCATTATGCTATTTAATACCCCTATGATCTTGAGCATGATTACCATATTTGAGTAGTTACTTTTGTTCTTGAGGTCACGGTAAAAATCATGTTGCAAGTAATCATGTGAACTTGATATGTGTTCGATATTTTGATGATATGTATGTTGTCATTCTCTTAGTGGTGTCATGTGAACGTCGACTACATGACACTTCACCGTATTTGGGCCTAAGGGAATGCATTGTGGAGTAGTTATTAGATGGTGGGTTGTGAGAGTGACAGAAGCTTAAACCCCAGTTTATGCGCTATTCCGTAAGGGACCGATTGGATCCAAAAGTTTAATGCTATGGTTAGAATTTATTCTTAATACTTTTTCTCATAGTTGCGGATGCTTGCGAGAGGGTTAATAATAAGTAGGAGGTTTTTTCAAGTAAGAATAGCACCTAAGCACCGGTCCACCCACATACCAAATTATCAAAGTAGTGAACATGAATTAAGCCAACATGATGAAAGTGACTAGATGAAATTCCCATGTACCCTCAAGAACACTTTGCTTATCATAAGAGACCGTTCTGGCCTGTCCTTTGCCTCAAAAGGATTGGGCTACCTTGCTGCACTATTGTTACTACTATTGTTACTTGCTCGTTACAAATTATCTTACTATCAAACTACTCCGCTACTTACAATTTTAGCACTTGCAGACATTACCTTGCTGAAAACCACTTGTCATTTCCTTCTGCTCCTCGTTGGGTTCGAGACTCTTACTTATCGAAAAGGCTACAATTGACCCCATATACTTGTGGGTCATCAGGGAAATGCTCTAATAATGATGATCATCACACTTTTATTTACTTACAACTCAATATTACAACTCAATATCTTGAACAATATGACTCTATATGAATGCCTCTGGCAGTGTACCAGGATGTGCAATGATCTAGCATAGCGAAGATATCAAAAAACGGACAAGCCATGAAAATATCATGCTAGATATCTTACGTTCATGCAAAGCAATATGGCAATGAATGCTTAAGTCATGTATATGATGATGATGGAAGTTGCATGGCAGTATATCTCGGAATGGCTATGGAAATGCCATAATAGGTAGGTATGGTGGCTGTTTTGAGGAAGGTACATGGTGCGTTATTGCACAGGTGAAAGTTGCGTGGTACTAGAGAGGCTAGCAATGGTGGAAGGGTGAGAGTGCGTATAATCCATGGACTCAACATTAGTCATATAGAATTCACATACTTATTGAAAAAAATCTATTAGCTATCAAAACAAAGTACTACACGCAGCTCCTAGGGGATAGATTGGTAGGAAAAGACCATCGCTCGTCCCCGACCACCACTCATAAGGATGACAATCAAAAAATAAATCATGCTCCGACTTCATCACATAACGGTTCACCATATGTGCATGCTTCGGGAATCACAAGCCTTAACACAAGTATGTCTACCAATGCACAATTACTTACTAGCACGACTCTAATATCACCATATTTATATCACAAACTATTGCAAGGAATCAAACATATCATATTCAGTGATCTACAAGTTTTATGTAGGATTTTATGACTAACCATGTGAATGACCAATTCATGTTGACTCTCTAAATAGTTATAAGCGAAGCAAGAGAGTTTAATTCTTTCTACAAAAGATATGCCCACACTCTAACAAATATAAATGAAGCAAAAGAGCATTCTACAAATGTAGGTTTTCTATGTGTAGGGAAATAGGCAATCCAAACTTCAAATGATATAAGTGAAGCACATGAAGCATTCTATAAAGCCATACTCAAAAGATATAAGTGAAGTGCAAAGAGCATTCTATAAATCAACCAAGGACTATCTCATACAAGCATGGTGCAATTATGAAAAGAAAAATAAAAAGCACACAATGCTCCAAGATTTACGCATATCATGTGACGAATAAAAATATAACCCCAAGTAAAATTACCGATGATCGTTAGAAGAAAGAGGGGATGCCTTTCGGGGCATCCCCAAGCTTAGTTGGTTGGGAGTATTTGAATATTACCTTGGGGTGCCTCGGGCACCCCCAAGCTTAGGCTCTTGCCACTCCTTATCCCTTCATCCATCGCGATCTCACCCAAAACTTAAAAACTTCAATCACACAAAACTTAACAAAACCCTCGCGAGATCCGTTAGTATAATAAAACAAATCACCACTTTAAGTACTATTGCAAACCCATTCATATTTTATTTTTGCATTGGAGCTACTGTATTATAACTTCTCCATGGATTATACCACCGATAAAATCGATAGTTTCATCAAAATGAGCAAAATAATGCATCAAAAACATAATCTGTCTTAAACAGGACAGTCTGTAGCAATCTGAACATCTACCATACTTCTGTAACTCCAAAAATGCTGAAAATTAGGAAAAAATAAACAATTTGTATAGAAGTACTGTGCAAAAAGTTTCTAAACCGTTTGACCTTCCAGTAAAAAAATGTAAATTCACGTGCTACAGCCAAAGTTTCTGTTTTTCCACTGCACATACCAAACAAGCAATCTAATCATTCTAAAGGCAAATCTTGGCACATTATTTTTATGTACAATGAATTTATTCAAGAAGATAATTATTTTTATTGAAAAGTTTCTGAATTCAAGATTGGCAAAGTTTCCATGGGCATGAACAAAGTTCAAGGAGCTCCCCCACTTCAACGATGCTTGTCCTTCTTACTTTCACTTTTCTTTTGGAAAAGTTTTAGGTTCCCCACTTTATTTTTTGTTTTTAAACTTTATGAAAGCACTCAACAAAAACAAATGACTCTCTAAAACTTCTGGGTTGTCTCCCTGGTAGCTCTTTCTTTAAAGCCATTAAGCTAGGCATATAATGCTCAAGTAATGGATCCACCCGGATCCCAAGGTATATCGAAGCCAATTTTAATTAACAATGATTTGTAATTTAGTAGTGAGCATAGAGTAACATATATCATGTAATGATGAAGTCTAACTCTCTTCCTATGCATCAACATGTTATAAAAGAACAATTCATGCACACAAAGTAAAGGCCAATGCATAGTATAAACAGTTTCTTACAATTTTATCGTATTGGAAACATAGATAGGCGGAGATGTAGTTCCTCTCTCATAATAATTGCAAGTAGGGGCAGCAATCACATGCATATTATATTTATCAAAATCATCTTGTGCAATAGTAGAACACAACCCATTAATATAACCCTTAATAAGCACAAACTTCTACGATATAGTGTAGTTTGGAGAATTCAAAAAGATAATGGGACTATCATGTGTGGGTGCAATAGTAACAATTTCATTCTTAACATAATGAACTATAGCAAGTTCATCTCCATAAGCATCATTCATATTGGCATCATGTCCACAAGCATAGCAAGCATCAAGTTCATCAAAAAGGGATATTTCAAACGAATTAAAGGGATCATAGCAATTACCATAGCAATCATCTTTCGGTAAGCACGAAGGAAAATTAAACAATGTATGAGTTGAAGAGTTACTCTCATTAGAAGGTGGGCACATGTACCTAATCGGCTCTTCCTCCTTTTGTTCTTCGCTCTCCTCCTCATCTTTTTCATCCAATGAGCTCACAATTTCAGCATTTTCTTCTTCCATAGATTCATGCAACATATTATTCTCATCTTGGAGAACGGAGACTTTCTCAATAAACGCATCAATATCTGCATTGTATTCATAATTCTCATAGCAAAATTTAAGTATAGGAAAATTTTCAGGCCTATAAACATCATCATCAAAAGCTTCATACTTTTCAAACAAAGATTCAATTTCATAAGCACCCTTAAAGCAACAAATTCTTTGATTCGTTCCATATCATAATAATCATATATACCATTATCATAAGAGGCCAAGGTTTCATTATCATTAAATCTACAAGAAAAGGGAAGGTGTCGAGCCTTCATCCTAGAGCAACAAGTATAATCATATCTCTGGCATAAATTCCAAGCATACCAATGCAACATATAAATTTGATCCCATAATAATTTCCATTTTTGAGTCAAGCGATAATCCCTAAAGTATTCACGTTGATCCAACGTATCTCCCATTATATAGTTGAATGGGGTTTTCTCAGGATTATTAAAATAGTGCATAATATCTTTCACATAATGAGCATCGAGGGTTTTAGGAGGTTCCCCATCTCCATGAGTAGCGAGTACACCTATTTTTTTGGTATTTTGTGTTCCATATCCATAACTAAAGATATAGAACAACTTAGAACAACAAATAAAATCTACTTGGTGATAAAGCAAACAATCACACACGAGAATATTCACCCCACGCTATTGCTCCCCGGCAACGGCGCCAAAAAAGGTCTTGATAACCCACAAGTATAGGGGATCAATTGTAGCCTCTTTCGATAAGTAAGAGTGTCGAACCCAACGAGGAGCTAAAGGTAGAACAAATATTCCCTCAAGTTCTATCGACCACCGATACAACTCTACGCAAGCTTAACGTTCGCTTTACCTATAACTGAAACTAGAAGTACTTTGTAGGTGTTGTAGGACAGGTTTGCAAGATAATGAAGAGCATGTCAATAAAATCTAGGGGTTGTTTAGATAAGAAACAACTAAATTAGTATTAGTAGAGAGCTTTTTGTCACAAGAAAGTTATTTGTCCCTAGGCAATCGATAACTAGACCCGTAATCACTATTGCAATTTTATATGAGGGAGAGGCATAAGCTAACATACTTTCTCTTCTTGGATCATAGGCACTTATGATTGGAACTCTAGAAAACATCCGTAAATACTAAAGATCATTAAGGTAAAACCCAACCATAGCATTAAAGTACCAAGTCCTCTTTATTCCCACACGCAAACAACCTACTTACTTGGGTTTGTGCTTCTGTCACTCACGCCACCCACCATAAGCAAATCATGAACATATTGCAAACCCTACAACGGGGATCCCTCACGCTTGCGCGACACGAGGAGCACCATAGGACAGCACCAATAATAAAAATATGCAACTCAAACCAATCATGATCATCAATCAACCCATAGGACAAAACAGATCTACTCAAACATCATAGGATAACCATACATCATTGGGAAATAATATATAGCGTCGAGCACCATGTTTAAGTGGAGATTACAACGGAGAGGAGAGGTGTTACAACACTGCATAGAGGGGAGAGAGAGTTGGTGATGACGGTGGCGAAGTTGTTGGTGTAGAAAGCACGTAACAGGAAGCGCAGGAGCAAGACCGTGCTTGCCGTCGAGGGATCCGATGATACCGGCGCCACCAAGAAACCCAAGGCAAGTGACTCCGGCAAGGAGGTTGCCGGGTGTGCCGCTTGCCGGGCCTTGGCGGCTGCCGATAAGGCAGGGGGCTCCAACAAGTAGTATTGCAAGATCCATCACACCAAGGGCCATGATCTCCAAAACTGCCGGCAGGTAGAGCTGCTTGCCGAGAAGCAGAAAGCTGAGTATGAGCGGCGGGACAAGGATAAAGGCCTGAATGGTGCCGAGGGATCCGGCAAGAAACTTAGCGGCCAAGGAGGCTACCGCGGCAAGGATAATCAGCAGGAAAGGCCCGCTCGAGGCCACGATAAGAAGCAAGAAGACGATGATCATGATGAGGACGATGAGTCCGGCGACCATGAGTTTGAGAAAGCCACAGAGTCCATGTGCGTCGATGGTGGCACCTCGCTGCATACATCCCACCGCCAACTCAAGGAGTGGGCGCATGAGATCACAGCGGTGGAGCCATCGTTCGACGCACGAAAGCCGCTGAAATGGTCCAGCACGCCCATCATCTTTGACACCAAGGACCACCTTGACCGCACTATTGCGGTCGAGTGCTTGCCATTGTTGGTTTCACCAACAATCTGCAACCTCAAGGTGACTAAGATGTTGGTTGATGGTGGGGCCGGCCTGAACTTGATCTCGCCTGTTGTAGTCAAAAGGCTGCAGATCCCCGATGGAGACCTCGAGGAGATGGGCACGTTCCAAGGGGTTAACCCGGGGAGGAGCCAGCCGAAAGGAAAGATCATGCTGCCCGTGACATTCGAAGGCGAGCTGAACCACAGGACGGAGAGGATTGTTTTCAATGTAGCCGAGATCCCCTTGCCTTACAATGGGATCCTCAGCCGCCCGGCACTAGCCAAGTTCATGGCGGCTTCACACTACGCCTACAACATGCTGAAGATGCCCGGGCCGATGAACATCATCACCGTCCCCTCCGACAAGAAAGATGCGTTGATCTGCGCCGACCAACTCTACCGGGAAGCAGTTGCAGCAGCTGCCGCTAAGGCACCTGCTCCTGCCGACGGAGCCCCAGGGGGGAAGAAGACCGGTGAGACCCCTCGCACCCACTCCGGCAAGCGCACCTCATTGTGGTGTTGCGCTTCTGTTGAGAACATGCCAAAGAGCTCCACCGGCAAGAGCAAGAAGTCCAGAGCTACACCACCAGAGACCAAGAAGGTGCCCGTCAAGGAGGACAACACGGGGGGAGCTTTTACCATAAGCTCCACCCTCGATGGCAAATAGGAAAGCGAGCTCGTCACCTTCCTGCGGGCGAATGTCGATGTGTTTGCATGGCAAGCCTCCGACATCCCCGGCGTTCCCAGGGAGGTGATTGAGCACCACCTTGCCGTCTGTCCTCATGTGCGGCTCGTCAAGCAGAAGGTCAGGAAGCAAGCTCTGGAGAGGCAGGAGTTCATCATGGAGGAAATCAGAAAGCTAGAGGCGACAGGCTTGGTGAGAGGAGTACTCCATCCGACGTGGTTGGCCAATCCGGTAGTGGTGCGCAAGGCAAATGGGAAGTGGAGGCTGTGTATTAACTACACGGACATTAATAAGGCCTGTCCAAAGGATCCTTCCGTTCTGGCAAGATCGACCAGATTGTTGACTCCACGGTGGGTGTGACTGTTATCATTCCTTGACGCCTACTCGGGATACCACCAGATCTTCATGACAAAAGAATACGAGGAAAAGACAGCATTCATCACCCCATGTGGTACATATTGCTTTTTATGGATGCCTTTCAGATTGAAGAGTGCTGGCTCAACCTTTGCAAGAGCAGTCCAAATTGGTTTTGAGCCCCAGCTACATAGAAATATGGAAGCTTATATGGATGACATAGTGGTCAAAACCAAGGACAAAGCAACACTTGTACAAGATCTAGAGGAAACATTTGGGAACCTACACAAGGTCAACCTCAAATTGAACCCTGAGAAGTGTGTCTTCGGCATCCCGTCCGACAAGCTTCTCAGGTTCTTTGTGTCCCAGCGCAGGAATGAAGCAAACCCAGATAAGATCAAGGCCATCGAGCAGATTGAGGCACCCAAATGGATCAAGGACGTGCGTCGGCTCACTGGCTGCGTTGATGCCATGAGCCGGTTCATCTCCAAATCCGCGGAGCGTGCCCTTCCTTTTTTCAAGATCTTGAAGAAGGCAGGGCCTGTGGAGTGGACCCCAGAGGCCGAGGCAGCACTACAAGATTTGAAGAAATACCTCTCCTCTACCCTGGTGCTGGTTGCGCCCAAACCACAAGAATTGTTGCTGCTTTATCTAGCAGCAACAAATTAGGTGGTTAGCGCCGCACTAGTGGCGTGGAGAGAGGTCAATGAGGAGTGAGGGAGTCTTGGACTAGGGGGTTTCCGGATAGCCGAACTATCATCATTGGCCGGACTCCAAGACTATGAAGATACAAGATCGAAGACTCCGTCTCGTGTCTGGATGGGATTTTCCTTGGTGTGGACGGCAAGCTTGGCAATACGGATATGTAGATCTCCTACCATTGTAACCGACTCTGTGTAACCCTAGCCCTCTCCGGTGTCTATATAAACCGGAGGGTTTTAGTCCATAGGACAAACAACAATCATACCATAGGCTAGCTTCTAGGGTTTAGCCTCCTTGATCTCGTGGTAGATCTACTCTTGTACTACCCATATCATCAATATCAATCAAGTAGGAGTAGGGTTTTACCTCCATCGAGAGGGCCCAACACAGGTAAAAACATCGTGTCCCTTGTCTCCTGTTACCATCCGCCTAGACGCACGATTCGGGACCCCCTACCGAGATCCGCCGGTTTTGACACCGACATTAGTGCTTTCATTGAGAGTTCCTCTGTGTAAGTCGCCCATAGGCCCGATGGCTCCTTCGATCATCAACAACGCGCGGTCCGTGGTGAGACCTTTCTCCCGGACAGATCTTTGTATTCGGCGGCTTTGCACTACGGGCCAATTCGCAGCCATCCGGAGCAGATCGAAGCTACACCCCGGCCATCAGTCGATTTGAAGTTTGAACTATCGGCCGACCTCCACGGAGACTTGATCTTCGACGGATTCGAGCCACAGCCGAGCGCGCCGCACTGTCACGATGGGCATGATTTAGCTCTGCTGCCGGACAGTGCCCTGGAGGCCGCACAAGAGTCCGCTCCAACCCTTAACTTGGAGCCGACCGCGCCGATCGAGGATGGGTGGCTAGACACCGCCTCAGGGGCTGCTACCTCTACGGCGATGGAGCCGAATACCAACCCTGTCCCTTGTGAAGCTTGTGACTCCGAGGTGCCGGACTCCTCGCCGGACTCCAAACCTCCCGCGCCCCTTCCAATCGAATCCAATTGGGCGCCGATCATGGAGTTCACCGCTGCGGACATCTTTCAGCACTCGCCTTTTGGCGACATCCTGAATTCGCTAAAGTATCTCTCTTTATCAGGAGAGCCTGGCGGATTCTGATCGGGGCGGTTGGGATGCGGACGACGAAGAAATTCAAAGCCCACCCACCACCCACTTTGTAGCCACTGTCGACAACTTAACCGACATGCTAGACTTCGACTCCGAAGACATCGACGGTATGAACGATGATGTCGGAGACGACCAAGAACCAGCGCCTACGGGGCACTGGAAAGCCACCTCATCATACGACATATACATGGTGGACATCCCAAAGGATGGGAATGGCGATGGAATAGCGGAGGATGACCCCTCCAAGAAACAGCCTAAGCGCCGGCGTCAGCGGCGCCGCTCTAAATCCCGCCACAGCAAAAATGGAGATTCCGGCTCCGGAGACAATAAAACCCCGGACAATGCCGAAGATAACCCCCTCCAGAAAGATTCAGCACAGGAGGATGGAGAAGCCAGCCCTTGTGAGAGAGCGGCAGACAGAGAGGTAGAGGACGATAATTACATGCCTCCTTCCGGAGACGAGGCAAGCCTCGACGATGACGAATTTGTCATGCCTGAGGATCCCGTCGAACAAGAGTGTTTCAAATGCAGGCTTATGGCCACGGCAAGCAGCCTCAAGAAAAAGCAGCAACAACTTAGAGCTGATCAAGATTTGCTAGCCGATAGATGGACTGAAGTCCTTGCGGCCGAAGAGTATGAACTCGAACGCCCCTCCAAAAGCTACCCCAAATGCAAGCTGCTGCCCCGATTAGAGGAGGAAGCATATAAACCTACATCACCAGCACACAATACGGCCGACCGGCCACCTCGTGGCCACGACAGAGAGGCCTCTAGGCCTTCCACTAAAGCCGCCCCCCGGCATCGCTCAAAAAGTACAAAGCCACGGGGGAATGCGCCGGACTTGCGAGACATATTGGAGGACAAGGCAAGACAATCAAGATCGATCTACGGATCGCGTGGGCGCCCCATGATACGCGTCGACAACCGTCGCGCCGGATACAACAATTCTGGTCGGGCCGAACACAATAGACAAAGCTCGCTTGAGCTACGTCGTGATATAGCCCAGTACAGAGGCATCGCACACCCACTATGCTTCACAGATGAAGTAATGGATCATCAAATCCCCGAAGGGTTCAAACCCGTGAACATTGAATCCTACGATGGCACAACAGACCCCACGGTTTGGATCGAAGACTATCTCCTTCATATCCACATGGCCCGCGGTGATGATCTTCATGCCATCAAATACCTCCCACTCAAGCTTAAAGGACCAGCTCGACATTGGCTCAACAGGTTGCCAGCAGAATCAATTGGGTGTTGGGAGGACCCGGAAGCCGCATTCCTTGATAACTTCCAGGGCACATATGTGCAACCACCAGACGCTGATGACCTAGCCACATAATTCAGCAGCCAGACGAGTCGGCCAGACAATTCTGGACACAGTTCTTAACCAAGAAAAATCAAATCGTCGACTGTCCGGATGCAAGGGCCCTTGCAGCCTTCAAACATAACATCCATGATGAGTGGCTTGCCCGGCACCTAGGACAGGAAAAGCCGAAATCCATGGCAGCCCTCACATCACTCATGACCCGCTTCTGTGCGGGAGAGGACAGCTGGCTAGCCCGCAGTAACAACCTCACCAAAAATTCTGGCAGTTCGGATACCAAGGACAGCAATGGCAGGTCGCGTCACAATAAGCACAAACGCCGCGTGCGCGATATCATGAAGATCTGACGGTCAACGCCGGATTCAGAGGCTCTAAACCCGGCCAGCGGAAAAAAGCCATTCAAAAGAACTACTCCGGGTCCGTCCAATTTGGACCGAATACTCGACCGCTCGTGCCAGATACACGGCACGCCCAAAAAGCCAGCTAATCACACCAACAGGGATTGGTGGGTGTTCAAGCAGGCAGGCAAGTTTATTGCCGAAAACAATGACAAGGGGCTGCATAGCGATGACGAGGAAGGGACCCGGCCACCGAACAATAGAGGACAGAAGGGTTTCCCCCCACAAGTGCGTACGGTGAACATGATATACGCAACCCACATACCCAAAAGGGAGCGGAAGCGTGCGCTCAGGGACATGTACGCGATGGAGCCAGTCGCCCCAAAGTTCAATCCGTGGTCCTCCTGCCCAATCACTTTTGATCGAAGGGACCACCCCACCAGTATCCACCATGGCGGATTCGCCGCATTGGTTTTAGACCCAATCGTCGATGGATTTCACCTCACTAGAGTCCTGATGGACGGCGGCGGCAACTGAACCTGCTTTATCGGGATACACGGTCGCAAGATGGGCATAGACCCTCAAGGATTAAACCCACAAAGACGACCTTCAAAGGCGTCATACAGTGTAGAGGCGGTTATGCAGGCCTAGTTACACTTGAAGTGGTCTTGGATCCCGGATAACTTCGAAGCGAGGAGTTAATCTTGACATAGTCCCGTTCATGGCGCCTATCATGCCTTTGCTTTCGACGAACCGCATTTGCAAAGTTCAATGCGGTAACGCACTACGCATACCTCAAGCTCAAGATGCCAGGCCCTCGAGGAGTCATCACGGTCAACGGAAACACTGAACGCTCTCTCCGAACGGAGGAGCATACAACGGCTCTCGTGGCAGAAGTGCAGAGCAGCCTCTTAAGGCAACTCTCGAGTCCGGCCGTTAAGCGACCGGACACTGTCAAGCGCGCCCGGAGTAACCTACAACAAGATGTAGGATCGTTGAAGGTAAGAGTGTCTAGAGGGGGGGGGGTGATTAGACTACTCGACAAGATAAAAGTTTTGCCTTTTGACAAGAACAAGTTTTAGTCAAGTTCACAATGGAGATCAAGTCAAGCATCATGCAAACAAGTCAAGTAGCATGCTACACATGCAATTCTAGAGTAATGGCAGCGGAAAGTAAATTGCACATATAGTAAAGGAGAGGTGGAGAAGAGCAAACGCAATTTGGAGACACGGAGATTTTTCTCGTGGTTCCGATAGGTGGTGCTATCGTCAATCCACGTTGATGGAGACTTCAACCCACGGAGGGTAACGGCTGCGAGAGTCCACGGAGGGCTCCACCCACGAAGGGTCCACGAAGAAGCAACCTTGTCTATGCCATCATGGCCTCGTCCACGGAGGACTAGCCTTACTCGGGTAGATCTTCACGAAGTAGGCGATCTCCTTGCCCTTACAAACTTCTTGGTTCAACTCCACATCTTGTGGAGGCTCCCAAGCGACACCTAACCAATCTAGGAGGCACCACCCTCCAAAAGGTAATAGATGGTGTTGGTGATGATGAACTCCTTGCTCTTGTGCTTCAAATGATAATCTCCCCAACACTCAACTCTCCTCACTGATTTGGCTGTGGTGGAGGAAGGGATTGAGTGGAAAGCAACTTGGGAAGGCTAGAAATCAAGTTTCATATGGTGGGAGTGGAGCAACTTGATCTCAACACAAGGGTAGGTAGTTTTCTTCTCGAAATGTAAGGTAGGAGTGGTAGTTCTTTCGATAGCTCTCTCCACGAATGAAGAGGAGGTGGAGGGTATTTATAGCCTCCACACAAAATCCAACCGTTACACACATTTGACCAATCTCGGTCGGACCGAAGTTGACAACTCGGTGAGACCGAAAGTTCAAATCTTGTGAGCGTTGGGATTTTCAGTGGGACCGAAAATACAATCTCGGTTAGTCCGATTCTTCCAAAGTCTAGGGTTTGCCAATCTCGGTGGGACCGACTTTCTCATCTCGGTGACACCGATTTGAGTCTGAAGGTTCTGAAGGTTGGCAACACCAATTTCGTAAGACCGAGTTTGGAATCGGAAAATCCGAAATTACTAGGGTTTGGCTATATGGTGAGGTGGTTCATCTCGGTGTGACTGAGTTTATGGAATCGGTGGGACCGAGATTACTTATGAGTTTATGTTGGAATGAAAGATTGCTGATAGTTTGAGAGATAAATCATTAAGCACTTTGAGCAACCAGATCATCATCATAACCTCATCCCCTTTTAATAGTATTGGCTTTCCTATGGACTCAATGTGATCTTGGATCACTAAACCAGAATGGAGTCTTGAGCTTTTGCCAATCCTTTCCTTAGCATCCTAGGGGTCCACCTTTCTAGTCCTTTTGCCATGCCAGAGTGATTGACTTTCCTGAAACATACTTGATGAAAGCATTAGACCAACCACAAAGTATGTTGTCATTAATTACCAAAACCACCCAGGGAGCAAATGTGCTTTCAATCTCCCCCTTTTTGGTAATTGATGGCAACACACAAAATAAGATATCAAAGCTTACTAAAAGAAAGGCATGATTATCATTAAAGCTTTGACAAACATGTAGTACACAGGCTCCCCCTACAAGTGTGCAAGATTTTAGATTTTGGTTTTGGACTACCACAAGCACACATGAGAGAAAAGCAAGATGTGCTACATGCAGCTTGGCTATATGCATCAGAGCAGATGAGGGTAAGTGAGTGATGATGCATATGTGCATGGTGATTTCTTGCAAACAGGTATTCACAAGCAAGTCACCATCATGCACATTCTGCAAGATGCATATACTTACCTTGAAGTTCCTTGGCATTGTACCTGAAGAAATAAGCTTGAGAAAACAAGGTTAGATAACACAAGAGTATTTCTTCATCCAACTGCAAGAATCATCAAGAGTACCAAGCCAGGGATGACATGTATAAAGAGTGTCTCATGTTGAGCACTAGCTTGAATCAGCTAACATGTCTCCCAAGACTAAAAGATTTTCAATGAGCTCTGAGAGATTTTGCTTTTCATAAGATACCAATTGTGCTTTTCAGAAGATACCAATTGTGGTTTTCATAAGATACCAATTGTGAGAGCAAGGGAAGCAAAATCAAGAGAATAATGCCAAAAGTATTATCAAGGAGAAATACGGCAAAGCTTTGATGTGATCCTCTCCCCCTTAAGGTAAGATTGTTCTTCTTCTTCCTTTAACTTTTCTCTTCTCCCTTTATCTTCCAATCTCCCCCTTTATCTTCCAATCTCCCCCTAAGCTCCCCCTAAATCTTCTCCCCTTTGACATCAAGTGCCGAAAAGGACAGTAAACCAGGAAGGACAAGAAAGATGGAAGGAAAGAAGTGGGATCCTTAAGAATCTGGCCGAGCAAATTAAGTATGCAGAATAAATCATTTAGTGGAGCTGCAGAAGATGATATCCTGGTGAATGTAAATCGGTGACACCGAATTGATATGGATCGGTGTGTCCGAACCTTTTTGGTCAGACCGAAATATTTAAATCGGTGACGCCGAGTTTAATTCCAGGGAATCCAGAAATAATTCAGCTCACTTTGCAAGGAATGTTTCAAAAGATTTGCAATGAATTTGTAAAAGATTTTCAGGGAATTGATCAGAGCCAAAAAGATATTCACAAAAAACAAAAGAGTAGAAATAAAAAGATTGCTAGATGAAGTTTTTTTTTTGATTAAAAAAAAGAAACCCAACGAGAGAATCAAAAGAGTCAATAGCAAAACTCCAAAACATATGTACTTCATCTAGACAGGGGTCGGCGACAAAGTCACCTATGTTTGAGTATATTGACTTAGGAGTCAAATGAGGACATTTGATCATAGGTCATACTCATCGTTTAAGCTCAAAAATGGGGTTGCCATTTTTCAATTAAGCATTTGATGTGATCACATCTTATGAAGCTGCTTGTACTCATGTCTTTGAGCAAAGCTCCTTCAAGATGTGAAGAACATACCTTGGGCTTGTTGTTGCTTGTACTCATGTAGGTGAACTTGATGTAGATGCTCATAGAATGTGAAGTTGGAGCACCGTTTCCAAATGTATAGTTCATCTTCCTACATGGGTTAGGCAAGCAAGGAAATACTCAAGAATATCCAAGATGACAAGAGTGAAATACTAGATGTATAATATGTCAAAAAGGATATGTGGAATTTTGTTCCTTGAACTCAACTTCCCAAAAGGCTAGATACTTGGTCAATGACAAGATTACTCATGATTCGAGTGTGTGGTAATCTTGTAGAATGTAGACCATCCAAGTACCTGCAAGGAGTTAGATGCAATACAAGGGGGCAAATGTGTCCAAGACATATGATCATCATCATAAGAGAAGTATCAAGGATTAGTCAATTAGGCTCATGCCTTGCATGCATCAATGGAGTTTTCACTCTAGGTTTGAAGCATCAATGATGTTCAACTCACTCCTTAAGCGACAAAACACTTTCTCATCAAGTGGTTTTGTAAAGATCTGCAAGCTGTTTGTCAGTACGAACATGCTTAAGATCAATGTCACCCTTAGCAATGTGATCACGAATAAAATGGTGACGGACTTCAATGTGTTTCGTGCGAGAGTGTTGCACGGGATTGTGTCCAATCTTAATCGCACTCTCATTGTCACAAAGCAAAGGAACATGTCTGCATGTATCCCATAATCCTTAAGCGTTTGTGTCATCCATAGTAACTGAGCACAACACGAACCAGCAGCAATATATTACCTTGGCGATAGATAATGATATCGAATTTTGTTTCTTGGATGACCAAGATACAAGGGATCGACCGAGAATTGACATGTACCCGAAGTTGACTTTCTATCAATCTTGTCTCCGGCATAGTCCGAGTCGGAATAGCCAACAAGATCGAAAGAGGCCCTCTTAGGATACCAAATGCCAAAGTTAGGTGTGTGTATCAAATATCTCACAATTCTTTTAACAGCTTTAAGATGACATTCTTTAGGGGCTGCTTGATATCGAGCACACATGCATACACTCAACATTATGTCGGGACGAGAAGCACGAGATATAGTAGAGAACCAATCATGGATCGATAAACCTTTTGATCAACAGGTTCTCCATCTTTAGTCAAGTCATTGTGTCCACTAGTAGGCATGGGGTTTTCATACCTTTGCTCTCTTGCATGTTGAACTTCTTGAAGAGATCCTTAGTGTACTTTGTTTGTGAGACAAAGTACCCTCCTTAGATTGCTTGATTTGCAACCCAAGGAAGAACTTGAGTTCACTCATCATGGACATCTCATACTTCTCCGACATAAGCTTTCCAAACTTCTCACTAAAATGAGGGTTAGTTGAACCAAAGATAATATCATCAACATATATTTGGCACACAAATAGTTCACCGTCAACCCTTTTAAGTGAATAGCGTTGAGTCTATTTTTCCAATCTCAAATCCTTTTTCAAGAAGAAAGCTAGTCAAGCATTTGTACCAAGCTCTAGGAGCTTGTTTAAGACCATAAAGAGCTTTGTGCAACTTGTAAACATGATTAGGTTTTTTAGGATTCACAAATCCGGGAGGTTGTTTCACAAATACTTCCTCCTCAATTTCACCATTTAGGAAAGCACTTTTAATGTCCATTTGATAGAGAGTAATGTCATGGTGGTTGGCATAAGCAAGAAGAATGCGAATGGACTCAAGTCTAGCAACGGGGGCATAGGTCTCACCATAGTCCATACCTTCGACTTGTGTGTAACCTTGTGCTCTGAGGCGAGCCTTGTTGCGAATGACTTGTCCATCTTCATCTTGCTTGTTCCAAACACCCATTTGGTTCCAATGACGTTTTGGTCATCATTGGGCTTCTCTACCAAAGTCCAAGCGTTGTTCCTCTCGAAGTTGTGTAGCTCTTCGTGCATAGCGTTCACCCAATCCGGGTCTTCAAGTGCTTCTTCTACCTTCATAGGTTCAAGACTAGAGATAAATGAGTAGTGCTCACAAAAGTTAGCTAAGCGAGTTTTAGGCGAGTGATTCTCCGGTCGATGTCATTCATCATTTGTTCCACAGGATGGTCCTTCTTGACTCTTGCTCGAACTCGGGATAGCTTTTGTCGTGGTCGTGGCTGAGCTTCCTCATCATCCTCATCTTCTTCTTCATCATTGTTGTTGGTGTTGTCTTGAGGTGGTGGAGAAGGAGGTTGTGGTGGATCTTCTTGTCGCTTCCTCATCTTGGTGAGTTCCACTTGTGGAGGCCTCCATGTTGCCTTGAGGTTCATCTCTCCGTGAGGTAGGGGCTCCACATATGTAGATGAGGTACTCTCCTTCACTTCCATGGGACGAATCTTTCCAATGGATAAATCTTGAATGGCTTCGATGGGTCCTTGTCTCCTACATCAATAGGCATTTGCTCTACTTGCGAGCCATTAGATTCATCAAACTTCACATCTACCGTCTCTTCAACTTTTGGGTGAAATTATTGTGAACACGGTAGGTGTGAGAGTTTGATCCATAACCGAAAAAGCCTTCATGAGTTTTAGGAGCAAATTTAGACCGACGATGCTTATCAAGGATATAGCATTTCGAACCAAAGACACGAAAGTATCCCACTTGGGGTTTGTTACAGTAAGAAGCTCGTATGAAGTCTTGCCAAGGAGCTTGTGAAGATAAAGCTGTTGATAGCATGACAAGCTGTCTCGACGGCTTCACCCCGTAAGTGTTTGGTGTCTTGTATTCATCAAGCATCGTTCTCGCCATCTCAATGGCGTTCGGTTCTTCCTCTCAACAACTCCATTTTGTTGAGGTGTGTATGCGTAGTCGAGAACTCATGTAGAATCCCTTCCTCATCGAGAAAAGAGTCCACATGGGCGTTCTTGAACTCCGTTCCATTGTCGCTCGAACTTTCTTGATCTTCACCTCGAATTGATTTTGGGCCTTTCTAGCAAAGGTTTTGAAGATTTTCTGAACCTGCGATTTGTCATCAAGGAAAAATACCCACGTAAATCTGGAAAAATCATCAACAATAACTAGACCAAAGGAGTTACCACCAAGGCTTTTGTAAGCATTGGGACCGAAGAGGTCCATATGAAGAAGCTCAAGCGGTCTCCTTGTAGTCATGATGTTCTTCACGGGATGACTTCCACCTACTTGTTTTCCTGCTTGACATGCACTACAGAGTCTATCTTTGTCAAAGAAAACATCCTTAACACCAAGAATATGATCACCTTTAATTAGCTTATCTAGATTACGCATACCAACATGTCCAAGCCTTCTATGCCAAAGCCAACCTTTAGCAGATTTAGCAATAAAGCAAGTTCTAGGTTGAGCTTTCTTAGTGAAATCAACGATATACAAATCACCTCTACGGATACCGGTAAAGACCATGTTATGATTGTCACGACGAAAAACTTGGCAATCTACTTTAGTGAATAGCACATTGAATCCAAAGTCACTAATCTAGACACGGAAAGCAAATTGTATCCAAGAGATTCAACAAGCATGACATTTTGAATGGAGCTATCATGAGATATGGCCACCTTACCAAGGCCAAGTACCTTACCCTTGGAGTTGTCTCCAAAAGTCACATACTTGCGTGGACCATCGTTCTTTGCAAGCTCTCGAAACATGTCTTCATCTTCGGTCATGTGATCGGTGCATCCACTATCAAGAATCCACTCTTTTCCACGGATATGTAGTCTCTCAGTTGCCATAAGATGAGACTCTTCATGATCTTGTCTAGCTCGGTGTCCGAATCGAGATGTCGTCATCCCGCTCATGCTCATCATCATATTGACCCATAGACAATTCATCATCAATTCCTAGGTCAATTTGACAATGACTTGCATTAGTTTTGTCGAGTGACAATAATCATCGGAATGCAATACAAGAGCATTTCTAATTGAACATTGATAAAACCGGATCACCCTTCTTTTCATAAGATCACGAAGCTCAAAGAAGCATTTATCAAAGTTGGGATCATTAGGGCGCATCATATCAAATTCAACAGTCTTGTATAGAATTTCATCAAGACCTCTCAAAGAGTAGTCCGGATAAAGTTCTTCCAAGAACTTCCACATAGCATAAGGCGCACTCAAAGTTTGTGACAAGCTCAAGCAAGTTGTCGGGCAAACCTCTAATGATAAGATTGACAGTTCTAAGGTTCTGAAGCAAATCAAGCTCTTCATCCATAGTAGGGTGCAAGGGGTCAAATGGTGGTACATATGGGGTTTCAACATATTTGCATAAGTTGTACATCTTAAAGATAGCAAGCATTTCAATCCTCCACGAGGTATAGGACACTCCATCAAGAATAGGCACTCTATGACTAACACTCCCAAGCGTGAACCGTCCATCTTCCTCCAATGGTGTGCAAACCAAAGCAATGGAGACCAATGCTCTGATACCAATTGTAGGATCGTTGAAGGTAAGAGTGTCTAGAGGGGGGGGTGATTAGACTACTCGACAAGATAAAAGTTTTGCCTTTTGACAAGAACAAGTTTTAGTCAAGTTCACAATGGAGATCAAGTCAAGCATCATGCAAACAAGTCAAGTAGCATGCTACACATGCAATTCTAGAGTAATGGCAGCGGAAAGTAAATTGCACATATAGTAAAGGAGAGGTGGAGAAGAGCAAACACAATTTGGAGACACGGAGATTTTTCTCGTGGTTCCGATAGGTGGTGCTATCGTCAATCCACGTTGATGGAGACTTCAACCCACGGAGGGTAGCAGGCTGCGAGAGTCCACGGAGGCTCCACCCACGAAGGGTCCACGAAGAAGCAACCTTGTCTATGCCATCATGGCCTCGTCCACGGAGGACTAGCCTTACTGGGGTAGATCTTCACAGTAGGCGATCTCCTTGCCCTTACAAACTTCTTGGTTCAACTCCACATCTTGTGGAGGCTCCCAGCGACACCTAACCAATCTAGGAGGCACCACCCTCCAAAAGGTAATAGATGGTGTTGGTGATGATGAACTCCTTGCTCTTGTGCTTCAAATGATAATCTCCCCAACACTCAACTCTCCTCACTTGATTTGGCTGTGGTGGAGGAAGGGATTGAGTGGAAAGCAACTTGGGAAGGCTAGAAATCAAGTTTCATATGGTGGGAGTGGAGCAACTTGATCTCAACACAAGGGTAGGTAGTTTTCTTCTCGAAATGTAAGGTAGGAGTGGTAGTTCTTTCGATAGCTCTCTCCACGAATGAAGAGGAGGTGGAGGGTATTTATAGCCTCCACACAAAATCCAACCGTTACACACATTTGACCAATCTCGGTCGGACCGAAGTTGACAACTCGGTGAGACCGAAAGTTCAAATCTTGTGAGCGTTGGGATTTTCGTGGGACCGAAAATACAATCTCGGTTAGTCCGATTCTTCCAAAGTCTAGGGTTTGCCAATCTCGGTGGGACCGACTTTCTCATCTCGGTGACACCGATTTGAGTCTGAAGGTTCTGAAGGTTGGCAACACCAATTTCGTAAGACCGAGTTTGGAATCGGAAAATCCGAAATTACTAGGGTTTGGCTATATGGTGAGGTGGTTCATCTCGGTGTGGTGAGTTTATGGAATCGGTGGGACCGAGATTACTTATGAGTTTATGTTGGAATGAAAGATTGCGATAGTTTGAGAGATAAATCATTAAGCACTTTGAGCAACGGATCATCATCATAACCTCATCCCTTTTAATAGTATTGGCTTTCCTATGGACTCAATGTGATCTTGGATCACTAAACCAGAATGGAGTCTTGAGCTTTTGCCAATCCTTTCCTTAGCATCCTAGGGGTCCACCTTTCTAGTCCTTTTGCCATGCCAGAGTGATTGACTTTCCTGAAACATACTTGATGAAAGCATTAGACCAACCACAAAGTATGTTGTCATTAATTACCAAAACCACCCAGGGAGCAAATGTGCTTTCACAAGACCACTTGGCACGTTCCGAGCACGCGTAGAAATGCGGCCCCAACCCCAGCCCTCACAAAACTGCAAGACCAGTACTATGCGTACATCACTACGCTCTGGAGATACCATGGGCACAGGGGAAGGGGCACGACCACGGCAGGCCCAGAGTGTGGCTCAACCACACCAGGGGCTCCCAAATGTGCCATCCTTTTTTCTTTTTTTTTTCTCTTATCCTCAGGACTCTGTTTTCCAGAAGCCCTGCCGGGCGATGAGACCACCAATTCACGATGCAGCAGCCGGGGAAGCGCGAAAAAGCTACGACAGTATCCGGTGGTCTCCATTACGAGCATTATACCTGTTTTATACACCATTCCATGCCTACCCACGGAGAGACATGTTAAATAGTCCCACCCCTTGCTTATCGCACTATTTGTATCGTTCTCATTGCAGTATCTTTTGAATAAACAATGCATCGCTTTTTGCCTATCATTGCATTCTTTCTTATATATGTTCACTTATGACATGTTGCACCCGTACGCTTTGGTACGGCCTAACACACCAGGGGCTTAAGTTCCCCAAATTATGGTGTGATAAGTCCGAACACTTTCACAAGTGCGGAACCCCGAACTTATTGCATTATATGCATCGGCTCCGAATCATGTCTTGGGTCAATAGTTGGGTTTGCCCGGCTCCCATGTTTTGGTACCTTACGTTCCATTATATCGGCTAAGGTAGCGCTGGGAGAACCACTGCGATTGTGCCCCAGTTGAGCTGGGCTGAGCACCTCAGTGGAGAAAGCTAAAACTGATCGTCATGATGGGGCGAGAGCCAGTTGCTGTTCGAGAGGTTTTTTCGAGTCCCTAAAGACTTATACCGCTTAGAGCGAGGAACCGGCTTTGTCCGTCCCAGACGTGGATAGCGCCCCGAATTCGGCCTTCCGAACACTAGGGGCTTTGCCGAAATTTAAAATTGTAGAATTCTATGGCTAAGTGAGAGTGTTCAAGCATTATAAGTCCGGTTGCCTCGTTCGTTGTGTTGAGCGCCTCCCTAGAAGGACCGAAATGGGAACAAGAGCGCTCAAGTTTATCCCAACACCCCACTTTCATGGCATGGGGGCGAAGCCAACGACTTGCCATCTCACAGATTTGATAAGCGGCCGCCTGTAAGGTAATATTTTAAATTAACAAGCATTGCTTAGCGCATATGAACAAAGTTTTCAGCGCACGGGATAACAAAATCTTGAGTCTACTAAAAATTACATCTTTGGAGCATTCACCCAAATAATGCGGGCACCCTTGAGACACCCTTATAATACATCTCGGGCGTGCGATACTCCTTGCCCGGCGGTGGCGCGTCCGTCACAAGCTTCTCGGCGTCCATCGTGCCCCAGTGCACCTTAGCACGGGCAAGGGCCCGACAAGCACCTTCAATGCAGGCGGAGTGCTTGATGACGTCAACCCATGGACAGGCGTCCACCAGCCGCCACACCAGACCAAAGTAGCTCCCAGGCATGGCTTCTTTGGGCCACAACCGAACTATGAGGTTCTTCATGGCTGTTCGGCCACCTTAATGAGCTCGACCACCGCTTCACCTGGTCGCTCGAAGCACCGGATGTCCGTGTCGGTGTCAAACCGCGGATCTCGGGTAGGGGTCCCGAATCTGTGCGTCTAGGCGGATGGTAACAGAGACAAGGGACACGATGTTTTTACCTGAGTTCGGGCCCTCTCGATGGAGGTAAAACCCTACTCTGCTTGATTGATATTGATGATATGGGTAGTACAAGAGTGGATCTACCACGAGATCAAGGAGGCTAAACCCTAGAAGCTAGCCTATGGTATGTTTGTTGTTATTGTCCTATGGACTAAAACCCTCCGTTTATATAGACACCGGAGAGGGCTAGGGTTACAGTCGATTACAATGGTAGGAGATCTACATATCCAGATCGCCAAGCTTGCCTTCCACGCCAAGGAAAGTCCCATCCGGACACGGGACGAAGTCTTCAATCTTGTATCTTCATAGTCTTGGAGTCCGCCGATGATGATAGTTCGGCTATCCGGACACCCCTAGTCGAGGACTCCTCAAGTAGCCCACAACCAGCTTCAATGATGGCGAGTCCGACGCGCATATTGTCTTCGGCATTGCAAGGCGGGTTCCTCCTCCGAATAATTTACAGAAGATTTTGAACACCAGGATAGTGTCCGGCTCTGCAAAATAAATTCCACATACCACCGTAGAGAGAATAATATTTACACAAGTTCAATCTGCCGACGTATTTTGTGGTGTGACGTCACACCACAACCAAGCTTTTACTCGAATAGTTTTTATTATACCACCTCAGCGCGTTTAGCGAAGCGGTTTCCTTGGCACGTCTTGTCGAAGCAAAGATCGTGTTCCCCTTATTCCAGGATTCCCATCAATACGGACGTGGGTAACCCAACCGCGCCATTGATTGCGGCACTTGGGAGATAAGTGAGTTTTAGCAGGCCGGTGGGGATGCATAGTTTCGTCCGCCCATATATAAGGGGATAAGGATCCACCTTGTTTACCTACGCCTTCTTCCTCCTTTGCTTATCCATCTCCGCGCACTCGAGCTCCAGCGCCCAAGTCCGCACATCTCACCTCGACCTTCTCCAGCCATGTCCAGAGCGGGAGGCAAGTGGATGGCCTCCTCCATTACGGAGGGGCACATCAAGAGGCTGCGCAGCGCCGGATATCTGTCCAGCAACATCGCGCACCGGCTCCCCAACGAGGGGCAGCTCATCCCCACCCCCGGGCCCCATGAGAGGGTGGTATTTCTTCCTCATTTCCTCCACGGACTGGGCTTCCCACTCCACCCCTTTGTCCGGGGGCTCATGTTCTACTACGGCCTAGATTTCCATGATCTGGCCTCGAATTTCATCCTCAATATCTCGGCGTTTATCGTCGTGTGCGAGGCCTTCCTCTGCATCCAGCCCCACTTCGGCTTGTGGCTCAAGACCCTCAACGTAAAGCCGAAGATTGTGAAGGGCAGCCAAGCGGAGTGCGGAGGTGCCATGGTGGGCAAAATGCCCAACGTCACTTGGCCCAAGGGCGCCTTCGTGGAAATCATCAAAGGGTGGCAATCAGGGTGGTTCTACATCACCGAGCCGCGTGACCCTAAATGGGCAGCGGCCCCCGAATTCAGATATGGCATCCCCATGCGGCTCGCCTCCTGGAAAGAGAAGGGCCTGCTATGGGGTAGTTCGGAAGAGCTGACCGGACTCCAGTCCTGCCTCCAAACCCTGGTGAACAAGAAGCTCAAGCTCGTCAACGTGATCCAGGTCATGCTCGTCCGCCGGATTCTCCCCTGCCAACAACGGGACTTCAATTTGTGGGAGTTTGATCCGGCACAACACCGGACCTTGAGCGGGCTCTTCGACACTACGTACGAAGATGCCTGGAGGGTGCTGTTCAAGGGCGCCGAAGCTCCCGCATCCGCTACCGAAGATCGCGGATTCAGCTCGCAGCGTCCGGCTGGCGAGGTAAGCCATGTTATCCTTTATGGGACACTTGCTTTTCATGTTTTGACTTTATGCGGGATCTAAACTCGCAACACCTTTAACAGGCCTGGCAAGCGACGTCCGGACAGGTTAACTGTCTGGCTCCCCTTCCAGAAGACCCAGCGGATGCCTGTCTAACAGGGCTGCTGGTCCCGGCACTTTACGTAGTGCCGGAGAAGAAGGCCACGAGAACCCGAAGGAGTTCCCGGCGTCAGGTGGTATTGGATTCATCGTCCGATGACTCCGAGGCGGACTCCTCCCACGAGGACGAGGAGGAGAAGAAAGAGGCCTCTCCCCTAGCGGGGGGAGAGAAGAAGAGGAAGGCCTCCCCAACGAGGGAGGCCAAAGGGTCCAAGAAGGGAAGGACCCTTCCCCTGGATTGTTCCGCCAACGTCGGCAACGTCGACGAGGAGTGGCCCTCAAGGGCCAAGCCCCTGGCGAGATCATAAGTATCCGGACTCCCGAATAACTTCATGATTTTTCTTTTCGCCACACGGTGTCTTTCTAATGCCTCATACAACCCTGCAGTCCGCCCAAGGACGATCTTCCCGCTTCGTCGAGCGGGTCCTTGGGTACGTCGGATGTGGATAGTACTTCACTTCCGACCGCCTCCACCCGTGACACCGACGACGCCGAGGTGGGATCCTGCAGAGGACCCACCGGGAGGAGGCCCCGAAGGTGCCACAGGCAACCTCCGGACTTCATACGGACTCCGCACCGAACTCCGTAGTGGTTCCGAGTCCGGCGGGCGCCCTTCCGAAGAAGGGCAAGATTGTGACGCCAGTATCTCCGTCAACCGGGCGCCGGATAACTTGCTCGAGGCGCCCACGGCGCTTCCATCGAAGAGGAACACCGCACTTTGTCATGAGTGCGGTGATTCAAGGTTCACTTCGCCAAAAGCGGGCTGACCGAGGCTCTGCAGCAGCCTTCTAACAGAGCTTTGAGGTAAGAATTTTAATATATGTAAAATAGTACCGCATAGACGGTAGCCCATGATGCTCGGGCCGGTGTTCGAAAGAAAAGGCGGTGAGGATCTAAAAAGATATCTGCAGGAGTCTTAAAAAATGTCAATATGGGATTGCAGATTGTCTTTGCCGACCTCTGCCCGATTGGCTGCGAGGTCAATGCTTTGAAGCAAAGCCTCGGCGGTCCGAGAACGAAGCTCGGCCGTGCCAAGGAGCAGCTCGAGGACAAGGAAGGTGAGTAACACCTTATTAAAGTTGTACCTTACAGAAAAGGATTTGGTTGCAAGAGGAATGACAAGGATAACGTGGGTACTCCAGGGGCCACGAACGAGGTGGCGACCCTGAACGAGGCGGTGTCCGCGGCCGAACGTAATGCGGCCGCAGAGCATGCTGGGCGAGAGAAGCAGGAGGCGCGGGTTGCGGAGGTACAACAAGAGCTCCAGGCTCTCGTGGAAAATCATGAGAGTTTGGAGCGCGACTCAAAGACTCGAGTGTCCGAGCTTGCATCGGCTCTTGAGAGTGCCAAAGCCGCTAAGGCAGGCGCTAAGGCCCTCCAAGAAATTGAGGCGTTGAAGAAAATAGCGGCGGTAAGGCATTTTTCATGCAAAGCAAGCATGTGAATGTGAATTACCTATTACTTACCCGGTCGGAGCTCTCCAGAGCGTTCGCAGATCTGCCCATGCGTGTCCGATCTTTGCCGCTTTCTCGGGGCGAGGAGGGAGCTCGACGGAGAAGGTCTTCGGTCTTAGTATCTTTGAGGCCGAACATCCGGTGCCGTTAGCGACCAGTGAAGCAGTGGGCGAGCTCCTAAGGTGGCCGAATAGGCCGTGAAGGGATAGTTCGGCCAGGCCCAAGGAGGCCATGCCTGGAGCTACTTGGCCTGGTCTGTGGCGGCTGGTGGATGCTTGTCCATGGGTTGAAGTCATCAAGCACTCCGCTTTGTATTGAAGGTGCCTGTCGGGCCCTTGCCCGTGCTAAGGTGCCTTTGGGGCAAGATGGACGCCGAGAGCTTGTGACGGACGCGCCACCGCCCGTGCAAGGAGTATCGCACGCCCGAGATGTATTATAAGGGTGTCTGAAGGGTGCCCGCATTATTGCGGTGAGTGCTCCAAAGATGTAATATTTGAGTAGACTCGCATTTTGTTATCCCGTGCGCTGAAAACTTTGTTCATATCGCTAAGCAACGCTTGTTAATTTAAAATATTACCTTACATGCGGCCGTTTATCAAATCGAGAGATGGCAAGTCATCGGTTTCAGCCCCCATGCCACGAGTCTTTGGGGTGTTGGGATAAACTTGAGCGCTCTTGTTCCCATTTTGGGTCCATCTAGGAGGCGCTCAACACAACGAACAAGGCAACGGACTTATAGTGCTTGAACACTCTCACTTAGCCATAGAATTCTATAATTTTAAATTTTGGCGAAGCCCTAGTGTTCGAAGACCGAGTTCGGGCGCTATCCACGCTGGGCAGACGAAGCAGTTCCTCGCTCTAAGCGGCATAAGTCTTTAGGGACTCGAAAAAACCTCTCGAACAGCGACCAGCTCTCGCCACATCATGACGGTCAGTTTTAGCTTTCTCCACTAAGGCGCTCACCCAGCTCAACTGGGGCGCAATCACAGTGGTTCTCCCAGCGCTACCTTAGCCGATACAACGGAATGTAAGGTACCAAAACATGGGAGCCGAGCAAACCCAACTATTGACCCAAGACATGATTCGGAGCCGATGTATATAATGCTATAAGTTCGGGGTGCCGCACTTGTGAAAGTGTTCGGACTTATCACACCATAATGTGGGAAACTTAAGCCCCTGGTGTATTTAGCCGTACCAAAGTGTACGGATGCAACATGTCATAAATGAACATATGTATAAGAAAGGAATGCAATTATAAGCAAAAAAAAAAGCGATGCATTGTTTATTCAAGAAATACTGCCATGAATGCAGAACGATACAAATAGTGCGGTAAGCAAGGGATGGGACTATTAGACATGTCCCCCTCCAGGGGTAGGCTGCGGAATGGTGTATAAAACGGATTTAATGCTCGTAATGGAGACCACCTGGATACTCGTCGTAGCCTTTCTCCTTCCCTGGCTGTTGCATCGTGAGTTGGCGGGTCTCTGACCGGACAGAGACCTCAGTGAGCGGAGTCCTGTGGATAAGAAAAAAGGATGACACACTTGGGAGCCCCCGTGTGGTTAAGCGCGATACGGGCCTATCGTGGTCGCGCCCCTCCCCCTATGCCCACGGTATCTCCAGAGCGTAATGATGTACGCGAAGTACCGGTCTTGCAATTTTGCGAGGGCTGGGGTTGGGGCCGCACTGCTACGCGTGCTCGGGACATGCCAGGTGGTCTTGTTGTAGCTTACTCCGGGCGCGTTTAGTAGTGTCCGGTCGCTTAACGGCCGGACTAGAGAATTGCCTTAAGAGGCTGCTCTGTACTTCTGCCGCGAGAGCCGTTGTGTGTTCCTCCGTTCGGAGGGAGCGTTCAGTGTTTCCGTTGACCGTGATGACTCCTCGAGGGCCTGACATTTTGAGCTTGAGGTATGCGTAGTGCGGCATCGCGTTGAACTTTGCAAACACGGTTCGTCCGAGCAGAGCATGATAGCCGATGTGGAACGGAACTATATCGAAGATTAACTCCTCGCTTTGGAAGTTATCAGGGATCCAAGACCACTTCGGTGTAATCGAGCCTGTACAATTGGCCTCTACACAGTGTATGGCGCTTTGAAGGTCGACTTTGTGGGTTTAATCCTTGAGGGTCTATGCCCATCTTGCGCCTTTGTATCTGATAAAGCGAGGTTCAGCTCTTGCCGCCGTCCATCGGACTTTGGGGAGGTGAAATCCATTGGCGATTGGGTCTAAAACCAATGCGGCGAATCCGCCGTGGCGGATGCTGGTAGGGTGGTCCCTTCGATCAAAAGTGATCGGGCCGGAGGACCATGGCTTGAACTTCAGGCGATCGGTTCCATCGCCAGATCGTCCGTGAGTGCACGCCTCCACTCCCTCTTGGGTATGTGGGTTGCGTATATCATGTTCACTGTCCGCACTTATGGGGGGAAACCCTTCTGTCCTCTATTATTCGGCGGTCGGGTCTCTTCCTCGTCATTGCTATGCAGCCCCTTGTCATTATTTTTGGCAATTAACTTGCCTGCCTGCTTGAATATCCAACAGTCCCTGTTGGTGTGATTAGCTTGCTTTTCGGGGGTGCCGTGTATCTGGCACGAGCGGTCGAGTATTCTGTCCAAACTGGACGGACCCGGAGTAGTTCTTTTGAATGCCTTTTTCCACTAACTGGGTTTGGAGCCTCTGAATCCGGCATTGACTGCCGTATCCTTAGTATTGTCGCCGTTAATGCGGCGTTTGTGCTTGTTGCAACGCGACCTGCCGTTGCGGTCCTTAGTATCCGACTGCCAGAATTTTTGCTGAGGTTGTTGTTGTGGGCTAGCCAGCTGTCCTCTCCCGCACAGAAGCGGGTCATGAGTGATGTGAGGGCTGCCATGGATTTCGGCTTTTCCTGTCCCAGGTGCCGGGCAAGTCACTCATCGCGGATGTTATGTTTGAAGGCCGCGAGGGCCTTCGTGATCCGGACGGTCGGCGATTTGATTTTTCTTAGTTAAGAACCGTGTCGTAATTATGCGGCCGATTCGTCTGGCTGCTAAATTATATGGCTTAGGTCGTCGTTCGGTGGTCGCATACATGCCCCGAAGTTATCAAGGAATGCGGCTTCCACGTCCTCCCAACACCCAATTGATTCTGCGCAAGGCAAGTGTTAAGCCAATGCCGAGCTGGTCCTTTAAGCTTGAGTGGGAGGTATTTGATGGCGTGAAGATCATCACCACGGGCCATGTGGATATGAAGGAGATAGTCTTCGATCCAAACCGCGGGGTCTGTTGTGCCATCATAGGATTCAATATTCACGGGTTTAAACCCTTCAGGGATTTGATGATCCATTACTTCATCTATGAAGCATAGTGGGTGTGCGGCGCCTCTGTATTGGGCTATATCATGACGTAGCTCAAACGAGCTTTGTCTACTGTGTTCTGCCCGGCCGGACTTGTTGTGTCCGGCGCGACGATTGTCGTCGCGTATCATGGGGCGCCCATGCGATCCGTACATCGATCTTGATTGTCTTGCCTTATCCTCCAATATGTCTATAAGTCGGAGCGTTCCCGTGGGCTTTGTGCTTTTGACGATCTTTGGTGCGGTTTTAGTTGAGGGCCTAGGGGCCTCTCTGCGCGACCACGGGTGGTCGGTCACCGTGTTGTCTTGTTGGTGATGCAGGTTTATATGCCTCCTCCTCTAATCGGGGGAGCAGCTTGCGTTTGGGCTAGCTTTTGGAGGGGCGTTCGAGTTCGTGCTCTTCGGCCGCAAGGACTTCAGTCCATCTGTCGGCTAGCAGATCTTGATCAGCTCTAAGCTGTTGCTGCTTTTTCTTGAGGCTGCTTGACGTGGCCATAAGCCTGCCTTAAAATGCTCTTGTTCGACGGGATCCTCAGGCACGACGAATTCGTCGTCGTCGAGGCTTGCCTTGTCTCCGGAGGGAGGCATGTAATTATCATCCTCTACCTCTTCGTCTGCCGCTCTCTTATGTGGGCTGGCTTCTCCATCCTCCTGTCTGAATCTTGATGGAGCGGGTTGTCTTTAGCCTTTATCTGGGGTGTCATTATCTCGGTGCGGAATCTTTATTCTTCTTTGGGCGGGATTTAGAGCGGCGCCACGGCCTTGGCGCTTAGGCTGTTTCTTGGAGGGGTCTTCCTCCGTTGTTCCCTCACCATTCCCATCCTTTGGGATATCCACCATGTATATGTCATATGACGAGGTGGCTTTCCGATGCCAAGATGGCGCTAGTTCTTGGTCGCCACCGCATACGTCGTCCATACCGTCGATGTCTTCGGAGTCGAAGTCTAGCATGTCGGTTAGATCGTCGACAGTGGCTACTAAGTGGGTGGTGGGTGGGCTTTGAATTTCTTCGTCGTCCGCATCCCAACCGTCCTGACCGCGGTCCGGCCAGGGCTCTCCTGATAACGAGATATACTTTAGCAAATTCAGGATGTCGTCGAAAGGTGAGTGTTGAAAGATGTCCGCAGCGGTGAACTCCATGATCGGCGCCCAATCGAATTCGTTTGGAGGGGGCGCGGGAGGTTCGGAGTCCGGCGAGGAGTCCGACACCTCGGACTCACGAGCTTCACAAGGGACAAGGTCGGTATTCGGCTCCATCACCGTAGAGGTAGCAGCCCCCGAGGCGGTGTCTAGCCACCCATCCTCGATCTGCGCAGTCGGCTCCGATTTAAGGGTCGGAGCGGACTCATGTGCGGCCTCCAGGGCACTGTCCGGCAGCAGAGCTAAATCATGCCCATCGTGACAGTGCGGCCCCCTCGACTGTGGCTCAAATCCATCGAAGATCAAGTCTCTGCGGATGTCAGCCATGAAGTTCAGACTTCCAAATCTGACCTAACGGCTAGGGGCGTAGCTTTTGATCTGCTCCAGATGGCTAAGCGAATTGGCCCGCAGTGCAAAGCCGCCGAATACGAAGATCTGTCCGGGGGAAAAGTCTCACCCTGGACTGCGTTGTTGTTGTTGATGATTGAAGGAGCCATCGAGCCTATAGGTGACGACATAGAGGAACTCTCAATGAAAGCACCAATGTCGGTGTTAAAACCGGCGGATCTCGGGTTGGGGGTCCCGAACTGTGCGTCTAGGCGGGTGGTAACAGGAGACAAGGGACACAATGTTTTTACCCAGGTTCGGGCCCTCTCGATGGAGGTAAAACCCTACTCCTGCTTGATTGATATTGATGATATGGGTAGTACAAGAGTGGATCTACCACGAGATCAAGGAGGCTAAACCCTAGAAGCTAGCCTATGGTATGATTGTTATTCTTGTCCTATGGACTAAAACCCTCCGGTTTGTATAGACACCGGAGAGGGCTAGGGTTACACAGAGTTGGTTACAATGGTAGGAGATCTACATATCCGTATCGCTAAGCTTGCCTTCCACGCCAAGGAAAGTCCCATCCGGACACGGGACGAAGTCTTCAATCTTGTATCTTCATAGTCTTGGAGTCCGGTCGATGATGATAGTTCGGCTATCCGGACACCCTGTAGTCCAGGACTCCCTCATCCGGCCTCAGCATACTGAGACCAGAACACCTTCTCTGTCGAGCTCCCCTCCTCGGTTCTGTAGAACGCGGTAGCATCGGACCGCTTCTGAGGCAGATCTGCGAGCAGCTCTGGAGAGCTCCGATTCGGGTAAGTAACGGTAATTCACTTTTACATGCTTGCTTTGCATGAAGAATGCCTTACCCACCGCTATCTTCTTTCTTGCCTCGATTTCTGGAGGGCCTTTTGGGCTTGGCCTTAGCGGCTTTGGCACTCTTAGAGTCGGCGCAGCTCGGACTCTCGAGTCTTCGAGTCACGCTCCAAACTCTCATGTTTTTCCACGAGAGCCTGGAGCTCTTGCCGCACCTCCGCCACGCGCGCCTCCTGCTTCTGTCGCTCGGCATGTTCCACGGCCACATTGCGTTCGGCCGCAGACACCACCTCCTTCAGGGTCACCACCTCGTTGGTAGCCCCTGGAGTACCCACATTATTCTTGCCATTTTTTCTTGCAACCAAATCCTTTTCTATAAGGTACAACTTTAATAAGGTGTTACTCACCTTCCTTGTCCTCGAGCTGCTTCTTGGCACGGCCAAGCTCGATCTCGAGACGCTTCGAGGCTCTGCTTCAAGGAATTGACCTCCAGATTAGTGCGGCGAGGTCGGCAGCGCCTTGCATTCCCATATTGACACATTTTGTTAGACTCCTGCGTATATCTTTTAGATCCTCGGTTCCTGCTTTTCTTTCCGAACCTTGAACTAAGCATCGGTAGCTCTTCGTCTATGCGGTACTATTTTTACACATCCTAATCGCATACCTCAAAGCCTGTTAGAAGGCTGGTGCAGGCTTCGGTCAGCCCGCTCTTGGCGAGCTGAACCTTCTGAATCACCGCACTCATGACAGTGTGGTGTCCCTCGTTGATGGAAGCGCCGTTGAGCGCCTCCATCAAGTTATCCGGCGCCTCCAGTTGGACGGAGGCCGGCGGCATCACAGTCTTGCCCTTCTTACGAAGGGGCCGCCCGCCGGACTCCGGAACCACCAAAGGTTCCGGTGCGGAGTCCGGTCCAAAGTCCGGGAGGTTGCCCTGCGGCACCTTGGGGGCCTCCTCCTCCTGGCGGGTCCCCTTCTGGGACCCTACCTCGGCGTCGTCTGCGTCACGGGGGGAGGAGGCAGTCGGAAGTGAAGCGCTATTCACATCCGACGAACCCAAGGACCCGCTCGACGAAGTGTGGAGATCGTCCTTGGGCGGACTACGGGGTTGTATGCGGCGTTAGAAGATGCTATGCGACAAAAAGAAAAATTATGAGTTATTCAGGAGTCCGGACACTTACGATCTTGCCAGGGGCTTGGCCCTTGAGGGCCACTCCTCTTCGCCGTCGTCGGCGTTGGTGGAACAGTCCGGAGGAAGGGTCCTTCCCTTCTTGGACCCTTCGGCCTCCCCCGTTGGGGAAGCCTTCCTCTTCTTCTCTCCCCCCGCTGGGGGAGAGGCCTCTTTCTTCTCCTCCTCGTCTTCGTGGGAGGAGTCTGCCTCGGAGTCATCGGATGATGAACCTAATAACACACGCACTGGAACTCCTCCGGGTTCCGGGCCTTCTTCTTTTTTCTTCTCGGCACCACATAAGGCGCCGGGACCAGCAGCTCTGTCAAGCGGGCATCCATGGAGTCTTACGAAGGGGCAGACGAGTTAACCTTTCCGGACGTCTTCTTCGAGGCTGTTAAAGGTATTGGGAGTTTAGATCCCACATAGAGTCAAACTATGGAAAGCAAGTGTCCCGTAAAGGATAGTATAGCTTACCTCGCCGGCCGGACGCTGCGAGCTGAACCCTTGATCTTGATGGCGGATGTGGGCGCCTCGGCGCCTTGAACAGCACCCTCCGGGCCTCTTCGTACATAGTGTCAAGAGCCTGCTCAAATCTGAGTCTTGTCTTGGATCGAACTCCACATGTGTTAAAATCCAGCTGTTGGCACGGGAGAATCCGACGGATGAGCATGACTGGACCATGTTGGCGAGCTTGAGCTTCTTGTTCACGGGGTTTGGAGACAGATTGGAGTCCAGTCAGCTCCTCCGAATCGCCCCACAACAGGCCCTTCTCTTTCCGGAGGTGAGCCGTGTGGGGATGCCAGATCTGAATTCGGGGACCGCTGCCCATTCAGGGTCACGCGGCTCGATGACATAGAACCACCCGATTGCCACCCTTTGATGGTTTCCACAAAGGCGCCCTTGAGCTGGTGGCGTTGGGCATCTTGCCCACCACGACCTCCGCCTCCTGCTTGGCTCCGCCCACTACCTTGACTTGACATTAAAGTCTTTAGCCATAAGCGAAGTGGGGCTGGATGTGAAGGAAGGCCTCGCACACCACGATAAGCCGAGATGTTGAGGATGAAATTGGGGCCGATCATGGAAATCCAGCCATAGTAGAACATGAGCCCCGGACAAAGGGGTGGAGTGGGAAGCCCAGTCCATGGGAGGAAATGGGGAAGGAACACAACCCTCTCATGGGGCCTGGGGTGGGATGAGCTGCCCCTCGTCGGGAGCCGGCGCGATATCATTTGGACAAATATCCGGCCTTGCGCAGCTTCTTGATGTGCCCTCCGTGGCGGAGGAGGCCATCCACTTGCCTCCCGCTCCGAACATGGTTGGAGAAGGTTGAGGTGAGATGTGCGGACTTGGTATTTGGGCTCGAAAAGCGGAGATGGATAAGCTAAGGATGAAGATGGCGTAGGTAAAAAGGTGGATCCTTATCCCCTTATATATGGGCGGACAAAACTATGCGTCCCCACCAGCCCGGTAAAACTTGCTTATCTTCCAAGCGCCGCGATCAATGGCGCGGTTAGGTTACCCACGTCCGTATTGATGAGGATCCCGGAATAAGGGGACACGATCTCTGCTGTGACAAGACGTGCCAAGGAAACCACTTCGCTAAACGCGCTGAGGTGGAACAATAAAAACGATTCGAGTAAAGGCTTGGCCGTGGTGTGACGTCATGCCACGAAATACGTCAGCAGATTGAACTTATGTAAATATTATTCTCTCTACGGTGGTATGTGGAATTTATTTTGCAGAGCCGGACACTATCCTAGTGTTCAAAATCTTCTATGAATTATTCGGAGGAGGAACCCGCCTTGCAATGCCGAAGACAATATGCGTGCTGGACTTGTCGTCATTGAAGCCTGGTTCAGGGGCTACTGAGGGAGTCTGGACTAGGGAGTGTCCGGATAGCCGAACTATCATCATTGGCCGGACTCCAAGACTATGAAGATACAAGATCAAAGACTCCGTCTCGTGTCCGGATGGGACTTTCCTTGGCATGGAAGGCAAGCTTGGCAATACGGATATGTAGATCTCCTACCATTGTAACCGACTCTGTGTAACCCTAGCCCTCTCCGGTGTCTATATAAACCAGAGGGTTTTAGTCCATAGGACGAACAACAATCATACCATAGGCTAGCTTCTAGGGTTTAGCCTCCTTGATCTCGTGGTAGATCTACTCTTGTACTACCCATATAATCAATATCAATCAAGCAGGAGTAGGGTTGTACCTCCATCGAGAGGGCCCAAACACAGGTAAAAACATCGTGTCCCTTGTCTCCTGTTACCATCCGCCTAGATGCACAGATTAGGGACCCCTACCGAGATCCGCGGTTTGACACCGACAAGGAGACAATGATGATAGCGAGTCAATGGTTGGCGGGTGGAACCCTCCCGGCAGGCTCAGTCTGGCAAGGCGAGTTCCGGCAAGGCTCGGTCCAGCAAGGCTGGCGCCCGTGACAGGACCCACGCGACCAGCTCCCTCTTGCGGGGGCTAGAGTCGAGTACTCAGTGTGCAAAAGCTGCTCTTTGGCCTCCTTGTAAGCCGAGGAAGCTGCGCCATTACTTCCAAGCGCACGAGATCACGGTGGTCACCCGCCTCCCATTGCAATGGATACTGCATAACCCAGATGCAATGGGGAGGATTGTGGAATGGGCCCTGGAGCTATCAAGTTTCGGTTTGAAGTTCCAAAGTACCTCGATGATTCAGAGTAGAGTCTTGGCGGAGTTTGTTGCAGAATGGACCTCGATGCCCGACGAAGAGGTACAGGAGACCACTCTTCCCGGCAAGGAAATGAGCCGCAACTGGATCATGTACTTTGAAGGTCCCTTCTTGCTGCAAGGCACCGACACTAGTGTGCTGCTTGTTGCACCCATCGGAGAGCACCACAAGTATGTCATCCAGATGCACTTCCCCCGGGAGATGTCAACCAACAACACCACAGAGTACGAGGGTTTGCTTGCCGGTCTCAGGATCGCAGCGGACCTCGGAGTTAAAAGGCTCATCGTCAGGGGTGAGGGATTCCTTGATTAGGGGGTATCCGGACAGCCAGACTATATACTTTGTCCGGACTGTTGGAGCGTGAAGATACAAGACTCAAGACTCCGTACCGTGTCCGGATGGGACTCTCCTTTGCGTGGAAGACAAGCTTGGTGATCCGGATGATATATTTCCTTCCTTGTAACCAACTTCGTGTAAACCCTAGCCCTCTCCGGTGTCTATATAAACCGGAGAGGTTGGTCCTTAGAAGGCCGATCACGATCACAATCATAATCATCATAGGCTAGCTTCTAGGGTTTAGCCTCTACAATCTCGTGGTAGATCTACTCTTGTACTACTCATATCATCAATATCAATCAAGCAGGAAGTAGGGTTTTACCTCCATCAAGAGGGCCCGAACCTGAGTAAACATTATCTCCTTTGCTTACTGTTATCATCAGCCTAAGACGCACAGATCGGGACCCCCTACCCGAGATCCGCCGGTTTTGACACTGACATTTGGTGCTTTCATTGAGAGTTCCTTTGTGTTGTCGCTGCAAGGCTTGATGGCTCGGCTTGTTGTCAAGAACAACATCACCTTTGGGGGAGCGCTGGCTATAGGCCAAACTCTCCGACTAGGCGGCTTCATCATGGCTGCCCCTTCGGTTGTCGCGCCGACGATGACCTCTCGGGTCATCACGCATAGCCTCCACGTCGATTTGGAACTCGCCGAACAGTTGGATCCAATGGAGCTCTCCTCCCTTAATGAGCTCTTGGACCGCATCGCTGCTTTGGGAGTCGCCACAGACTATAACCGGATCGGGCTTAAACCCGACCAAAGGGACATTAAAACTCTGCCGGTCACCCACGAGATAGCGGTAGTGGAGGAGCCACATACGGATTACCCCTCTATTTTGAGGACGAATTATGTCCGGATCACCGAGCTCCTTGAGCCGGACACCCACTCAAGGGAAGACATGACCCAGGCCCCGGACTTAGAATCGGGTATTGTGCCGGAAAAATTGGGCAGCACCCCGGATCCCGAGCTGTCAAACTCGGAAACTCTTGTGCCCCTGGGCGCTAGATCGGATCAGAATCCAGATTCAACTACACCCACCCAACCGGACTTAAACCGTCTCTCCCAAATCAGACAAGAGCCCCAGGAGACAGTACATCGCTACTGGGCCAGATTCCTCCTTGTGCTAAATAAGGTCGAGGACTGTCGTGAGGAGGACGCCGTCTCACTTTTCTGCAAAAACTGCACGAACAAAGGAATCCTTAATGCTATAAGTCGCCGTGACATAGTACACTTTGCTGACTTGGCAACCATAGTACAGAAGTACTGTGCGATGGAAAGCGCTTGGAAAACCCAAACAGAATTTTGGGATAGTACGGCTCTCACCAAAACCTTTGTCCGAGCTAAACGGGTGAACTCTTGTAAGTCGGCCGATCCAATCACCAAGAAACAAAGCCCACCCCAGGACGTGGAACCGTATTGGAAGAATGGCTCAATGGGCCATGTAAACTCCACAGTACGCCAGACACCACCAATCCATAGCCTTAGAGCATGTTGGATACTCCGGCAGGTAGCAAAAAGTGGCGAGGATCTTCTTGTAAGCCATAAAGCAGAACAACATCCCGCCAAAGAAAACAATACAATACTAACAATCTTCGAGACTTTCGCCTCAAACAATAGGAGCAAGCGAGCTCACCGAAGCTCCGCTGAAATCTGCCATGTGGCAAAAATAAATCCGTGGAACGACACTGCTATAACTTTCAACACCAGTGACGAACCTCAATTCCAGACCGTCCGGGCACCAGCCGCTCTGGTCCTTAGCCCAATTGTAGACGGCTTTCGGCTCTCTAAAGTACTCATGGGCCGGCGAGCCAGTTAAACTTGATCTATGAAGAAACACTCAGCAAGATGGAAGCGATAAAAGTCGCATTGAGCAAAGCGGCAC